>OZ010610.1:4072561-4322561 GCA_963932145.1 Acanthosepion lycidas | reverse complement strand
TACAAAAGCTAGAATGACCAATCAAAATACAAGTATAGCAAAATTCAAAAAGCTTGATAATGGAGTCATGTCATAATAGCTATTCAGATCTTTAAAATAGGGGTAATATTAAAAAAAGAATTTATTCTAACCAATAATTATTAAATTATATGATAAAATTTGATATTAAAAGTAAAAATTAGTCCAAGTTATTGGAACACCCTTTATAACTTTTCCATATCAAGTAAGTATGAAACTTTTAAATAAGGATCTATATCTATAATTCTCAAAATGTGTGTGTGTGATTGGATGTTTCTTATGCGTTTCCACAGTTTTCATCTTCATTTCGATGAGATTTTTTTTTGTTTGATAGATAATTCTTCAATGCCGGTTTTGAGTCCAATTGGTTGGAAAAAATTTACAACTTGAAGGTGAAAAATCCAAAAAACTGATTTTTTTTTTTTTTTTTTTTTTTTTTTTTTTTTTATACAGTTTGTGCAAAATCAAAGGCAAAATTTAATGTCTGTAAAAATCAGCATACAATTAATTTAGAGAGTTGAAATCTAACGCAAAAGATTATTAGAATTATAAAAAAAAATATTATAACTAAAAATTATCGTATATTATTATTATTATTATGGTCCATGGAAGAGGTTCCTTCCTTGCAAGATTGAGAATGCAAAACTGGCCCCTTTTCAGGCCACCCGCCTTCAAAATGTTAACACCCCCCCCCCATTTGGGGATGCACCTCAGTTTCACCCGATTGCTGTTACTAATATTGATTTTCAGGTGGTCTGATTTTAAACTTAAACTGTTCCAATTGAATGGCAAAAATTCACAGTAATGAAAGACCCGGTTGAAGATGGTTTATACAGCTAGTGCATATATAGGTTGAAGCTTACATGATATGTTTGTCATATAAATGTCTTGAAAAACTTATCCTCAGTGGTTGATTAATACAAATGTCATTGAGAAAAATATTGACATTATAAAATCTGATTTAACCTCATTTCCAAGATGTCATATGGTTTATATGTGTATATAGTATTTATTTTTATTTATTTAATGTTTTTTACAATTTTTTTATTTGCATTTAAGTTTACTTTTTTTTTTTTTTTTTTTTTTTTTACATATTTTTTTATACCCACCCTATAAATAATATGGGAGGTCTCCACTATCATTACAGTCTTAGCTATATGTGTATATAAATTTAAATTATATAATGGTCATTTATCAGTCAGCACCTGAAGATTGTGTTGTGCATGAAACTCCGAGTTGTACTACTTGTGATGAAACAAAAATATATATTTATTATTAATATATGTCATTCGCAGACAGTACTGTTTCACTGTATCACAGCTCCTCAGTGTGATTAGGCATCTGAATGCTTCAAGCCAGGACTGAAACCCAACAGATTTGATGTCGGTCAGATTTTCTACCACTGAGCTATCATCATTCAGCAGAGAGAAACAGCTAATTCTACTGTATTGTTTTTACAAATCTAAACAAGAACCAATCAGTTAGAGAGCTCCAATTCATTTTACTGAAGAGCTTTAATCTATAAATTATAACTCTGTTATTCTACATTGAGCACTATATGTGCAATATATATATATATATATATATATATATATATATATATATATATATATATATATATATTATATTAAGAAAAAGAAAGAACAGTAAGATATATAATCCGGTGTTCTTATTGTTATTTTTATTTTTACAAAACAGTCAATTTACAGAGCATAAATATTATAAATTAACTGATTTAAAAATATGGTTCCATCGCTACACAGGAATCACCATGTTTCAAAAACTAAAAACTTCAAATTCAATTATGTGATAAAATTAAAAGCATTAGTTCTGTTTCATCTTCAAGTGAATTTTAGAATAACTTATTGTGAAATTTACTAAGTTTGTTTTTATTAACTATTATTGTATCAATTATGAGTTACATCCGAAAAGAGGTTAAGTCTAGATAGGGTGGGGGTGCCTTTTTCAATGAATTATGACATCCGTTCAATGCATGTCATCTGTTTTTTTGTTTTTTTTTATCAATAACAAAAGTTTTTCGACGTTTTTTTTCTGTTAAATTCATGTATGAAGATTCTTTCTAAAAGGGGTGTTTAGATTAGAATGAATGGAGCTTATTAAAATTTCAGACACATAAGGTTGTATATTAATATTTTCATTTTATTTTTTATTAAAATAGGTTCCTTGACTAGTTTTGGCCAGCATAGCCATCATCAAGAGGAAAAAATTCCTGCTTGTTAGTAGCAATGAATTGCATGTCAAAAATGCCTATGTTGTAAAATTTATAGAGCTAAACATACAATGTTTGAAGTTACATAATATAGAAAGACATGTTGCTCTACAATTACATAAACCTGTAGTTTTATGCAATTATGCAACTTCAGGCAGGGATAAGGGACAATGTAAGAGGAATTGTTAATTATTCTGCCTGAAGGATTACATAATAGCATAAGTCTGCTAGTTGCATAATTATATGGGTACATGTTTGAAGATTTCTTATATAATTATTTGGACATTCGGGTGCTGTAATGGATATCTGAGTTAAAATTCTAGTTGACTTTGTTACATACACTTACACACAAATACCCTTGGGAAAGGTATGAATCTATCTCTTCTCCCCTCAGGTATGGGTTAAATAGTAGGAATCATTAAGGAATCATTATTATCTCTCCCAAAAATTGTTAATGCAATATTCATGAAAAGGATTATTCTTAGTTCAAAATGTTTCCGCTTTAAGTGACATACAAATACAAAATTTGTCACTTAGCTGATTGATGTTATATTCAGCATCCCAACTCTAGAGTTTCATAGACAAAGATTTTTGTCATTATTCAGTCCAATTCAATCAGGAGGTTTCAGCAATTATATATATTTTATTATTATAGGATATTGTATTCAAACATGTAGCGAAATGCTACACAAATGCACTCATGTTTCAAAACATGAGTGAATTTGTGTAGCGTTTACATGTTTGAATGTAATGTCCCAGAATGAAGTATAATACTCTAGTATTGGATTGTATTGAGCCCTCTTTTAAATTAATGTTACGAATATTGGAATTTGTATTCGATTCATTATCATTTCATATATATATATATATATATATATATATATATATAATGTATTGATAAATAAAATGAATTTGTTCATTTACTTTATGAATGTCTCTACTTTGAGATTTGTGGAATCATATCCACTTTTCAGAAATGGATGTAATTCCACAAGATTCTATCTTGACATTCATAAATGAACAAATTTATTTTATTTATTATTATTTCTCTATTTTATGATTTGGAACACTATAAATTCTTTGCTTTAAATACAATATCTTACTAAATCACTATGGTTGATTTTTGGTGAAATCAGTTCTTCAATATTGTTACTTTCCGTAATGTGAGTATACATATATATTTTCTTATATAATATCCCAATATTTGTTGTTTTTGTTATGTAGTCTGCATAACTGTTTTTTGTTCTGAGATGTTTATAAGGCTCATTTGAAAAGATCAATTCTATGAAAAACAAAGTACCACAATGATATTGTTTATGACATCAGCAAACTAATATATATTTTTCTATAATTAAGTCACACTAAGCATGTTAGTAATGCCCCTAAGGCATAAGAAGCAACTGGGGGGTGAAAGAGAATGAGAAGATTTTAGAAGTAACTGGAAACTCAGTCCTAAACAGGAAACAAGGGATAAACCTTCTATTCCTGTTCAAGAGGCTTATGGCTGTATAACATTGAAACGCTGCTTCCTGTACAATCACCAAAGTTAAGCAATGTTGAGCTTGGTCAGTACATAGATGGGTGACCATTTGGGAATATCAGGTGCTGTAAGCTTGGATTTGCAGGTGATATAATGGATTAGAATTTTTAACTGGAGAGCAGAGTTTCAATTCCAGAAGGGTTCATTATATTCACTTACACTCAAATACCTTTAGGAAAAATATGAATCCACCTCTTCTCCCCTCAACTATGGGTTAATTAGTAAGGCTTGTATTACTAAAACCATTATTTTTTACCCCCAAATTCTTACAATCTAAAAATATTTTCTAGCTTTAAATAACCTGCAAAGTGTTAATAAGCCATAGAAAATGAATCCATGAATCCTGTTCAAGAGACCAGGGAGGAGCGTGAAACAGATGATAGGTGAACATATCCACTCTTGTACTGGTAAAAGTCTGAAACACTAACCAAAAAATGTTTTAGGGATATTGTTGAAAACAATCTTAAAATTCCCGTTCTTGAAGCTCAGGGCTGTGTAGAGAAAGATTGTAAATTATGTTTGTAAGGTGTTTCAAGAGAAAAGGCCTAATTGTGCAGTCTTGAAACAAACTCTGTAAAATCAGGACAAGACCTTAATCTTCAGCCTGAGCATAAATTTAACATTTGTGGTAGGGTCTTAGAAATCTTAGGCAGACTACAGTGACAGCCATCCACAGTGACATACAAGAATTTCATATCAGTTTTTTTTTTCTTTTTTGGCAAAGTATGTGATATGCAGATGACACAGTGCTGATAGCAGACACGGGAAGGAAATTACAAGACCTCCTACAAAAGTTAGCAAAGAATAGCAAGAAGAAAGGACTAAGCATAAACTACAAGAAGACAGAATGCATGGTCATCAATAAAAAGATGATTCCAAAATGAGATTTACAGGTCAGGGACACTAAAATTAAGCAGGTACAGAAATTTAAATACCTGTGTAGTGTTTAGACAGAGGATGGTAATTGCGATGCTGAGATCTGAAGACATATTGTGATGGCCAAAGACGCATTCGAAAAGCTAGGCAGAATATTACGAGACTGGAAGATTTCATTGGTAACTAAGAAAGGAGTACTGAACTGCTACATGATATCTGTCCTCCCTTATGGCAGTGAATGCTGGACAGTCTCTTCAAAGATGAATAAGCGACTTAAGGCAATGGAGATATTGTTCTACAGAAGGAATGTAAGGATATCATGGACCGAACATGTGAGCAATGATGAGGTTTTGGAGAGGAGGAAGCTTATACTTAACATCAGGAAGAGGCAGTTGAAATTTTTGGGACACGTAATGAGAAAGGAGGGCTTGGAGAATCTGATACTAACAGGGCAGATAGCGACAAAGAGAGACAAGGGAAAGCAACACATGACAAATTTAACCAGCTTAAGCAAATGGATGATAGAACAGGGTTTGGGAGAAGTAGCAAAAGTATAAAACATATTGAGAACTACAAGGGATAGAGTGAAGTGGAGAGCCGTGATTGCCTATGAAGAGTCACATGTGGCCATACACAAGTTTTTCATCTACTTGAAGTAATATTAGGGATAGTGTGTATATAAATATAAAAGTGGACATTGAGGTCAACACCAAGTGGTGACAGTTTGTTTTATGCTTAAATGCAATCTTCAGGGCTATATGAATGAAAAGGCAAGAAGAAAACTATACTTAGTTTTTAGCCAACATGTTTCAACATCTGATGGACTTTATCAAGGCAAATGTGATAATTTTATTTTGCAACAAAATAAAACCATCACATTTGCCTCAATAAAGTCTGTCAGATGATAAAAGGTGTCAGCTATAAACTAAGTATAGTTTTCCACTTTTCATTCATTTTTGTCTCCTCTACAGATATACTCCACCTTAAGAATATTTACACAGACACACAGACACACACACACACACACACACACACACACACACACACACACACACTTGCCTGCAGAATTGAAATGGACCTTTCGAGTCATTGACTGTAGCAATGGCCTTTTTCTGCTAAGAAAATGCAATCACTATATATATAATCTCCAAATACATATATGTATATGTTATAAATTTGAATAAATTATATATAATGTGTGTGTATGTATCCTTGTGCAGGTATGCAGAAAATAGAAAAGAACACGTTGGGTGCATAATCCGGGGTTCCTTAGTATTTTTGTTTTTATTTTTAAGAAGACAGTGCTCCATACAGAAGTAGAGCTTATAAACACCTCAATCCAACTTAATTTTATTAATTATTTGGATGATTTCGGCTCTCGTTTTTGAAACATGAGAACTCTTATGTAGCGAAGGAATCATATTTTTAAACAAAAAATATTATTATAATGTGTGTGTATATATATATATATATATATATATATATATATATATATATGCATGTTTCATTAAAAATGACAGACAAGGTACTATGGTTAAGCTTCTTTTTTTAAATTTTTCTTGTGTTCGAACAAGTGTTTTCTTTTGTAGACTGTCCAAATGTTCTCTAATTCTGAGTGCTTTCAGCTATACTTTTAGCCATTATCAAGGATGATTTTATTTTTCAGTTTAATTGAGTGTATGCATTATGTGTATGCTTTTAGTGTGTTATAGAGATGTTTTATTTTCCAAACATGGTTGGCACATTGTGGCCTAGATCCTAATTAATATTGTTAAGAGTTAGCAGCCTAAATACACACGCACACACATATATATATATATTTATATATACACACACACACACACACACATGTGTTAACAAATATACCTAATATCTTAGATTAATTGCAAAATTCTGTGTTTCATGGTGAAGCAATTTTCAAGTATTGGAATTATTATGTTTATTTTTATTTACATTTTGGGTTGACACCAGCTTTTTTTTAATTTACTGGTTCACACGAGATATATTATTGTTGGTGGGGGGGGAATATTATTGGTGTTAAAATATTTAAATGAATTGTAGTTCAATTTTGAATCTAAATTTAAGCTCAGATTAAAATTTAAGATTGAAAATAAGGTTTTGGAATAATTTATGGCCTTTTGTTTCAGATTGATTATAAAATGATAAGGTTACTGAAGAAGTTTGAAAGTGCTTTCAATGTATTTTTCCACTTTGTGTAAATAATCCAAGCTGCAAAATCTTAGAGCTCTTATGTAGAGTCTAATGATTATGCTGGATTTTATCTTGCTATGATGGGAATAGAAATTTATTAGTTTTTTTTTTGTTAGTTGATTTCCAGTGGACACTGAGTTTTCAAGTGTTGTTGATGTGGTGTAGTTTGATATGTAGGAACTGTAAGGAAGTGTTCTTCCATTTGTATGTAAATTACATTGTGTTCGATTCTTAGTTGATCTAATAGGTCAGGTAAGTCAGGATCATGAGGATTATATAAGTAGAGCATCAACAATATAATGAAGGCATGTTGTTTTGATGAAATGTTTTGGAAAGGAACAGATTCAAGAAATTTTCAGAAGATACATGCCATATATCTTAGAATTTCTCGAATCTGGTCCCTTACTTGCTGCTACTGCCATACCTATTTTAAGTGTAGACTTATGAGTGGCTGGAGAATCTGATTCAACACTCTCTTGGAAACCTCTCACAACCAATCTGGCTTTCCCTTGTTTCTTTCTTCCATCTAAAGGCTTGTCTGTCATCCCTACCCCGAGTGTTGACAGTGTCTTCTGACCCCTTCTCCTGTATCTCTTTGGAGACATCAATAATACTCTAATTTTCCAGTTCCTGCTCCTTTGCCTTGATGCTTTTAGGCTTCCAGTGACTGCCAATTGACATAAAAATCACATTTGCTTTGTCTTGATCACTCTCTCTCACACATGCAGGCCCATCTTCTTTTCTACCATTATCAATTTCTTCTTTTCTTTTCTACCGTCATCAATTTTTTCTTTTCTTTTCTACCGTCATCAATTTCTTCTTTTCTTTTCTACCGTCATCAATTTCTTCTTTTCTTTTCTACCGTCATCAATTTTTTCTTTTCTTTTCTACCGTCATCAATTTCTTTCTTTTCTTTTCTACCGTCATCAATTTTTTTCTTTTCTTTTCTACCGTCATCAATTTTTTCTTTTCTTTTCTACCGTCATCAATTTCTTTCTTTTCTTTTCTACCGTCATCAATTTCTTTCTTTTCTTTTCTACCGTCATCAATTTTTTCTTTTCTTTTCTACCGTCATCAATTTTTTCTTTTCTTTTCTACCGTCATCAATTTTTTCTTTTCTACCGTCATCAATTTCTTTCTTTTCTTTTCTACCGTCATCAATTTTTTTCTTTTCTTTTCTACCGTCATCAATTTTTTCTTTTCTTTTCTACCGTCATCAATTTCTTTCTTTTCTTTTCTACCGTCATCAATTTCTTTCTTTTCTTTTCTACCGTCATCAATTTTTTCTTTTCTTTTCTACCGTCATCAATTTTTTCTTTTCTGCCGTCATCAGTTTCTTCTTTTCTTTCCTACCGTCATCAGTTTCTTCTTTTCTTTTCTACCATCATCAGTTTCTTCTTTTCTTTTCTACCGTCATCAGTTTCTTCTTTTCTTTCCTACCATCATCAGTTTCTTCTTTTCTTTTCTACCGTCATCAGTTTCTTCTTTTCTTTCCTACCGTCATCAGTTTCTTCTTTTCTTTCCTACCGTCATCAGTTTCTTCTTTTCTTTCCTACCGTCATCAGTTTCTTTTCTTTTCTACCGTCATCAATTTCTTCTTTTCTTTTCTATCGTCATCAATTTCTTCTTTCCTACCGTCATCAATTTCTTCTTTCCTACCGTCATCAATTTCTTCTTTCCTACCGTCATCAGTTTCTTCTTTTCTTTTCTACCGTCATCAGTTTCTTCTTTTCTTTTCTACCGTCATCAGTTTCTTCTTTTCTTTCCTACCGTCATCAGTTTCTTCTTTTCTTTCCTACCGTCATCAGTTTCTTCTTTTCTTTCCTACCGTCATCAATTTCTTCTTTTCTTTTCTATCGTCATCAATTTCTTCTTTCCTACCGTCATCAATTTCTTCTTTCCTACCGTCATCAGTTTCTTCTTTTCTTTTCTACCGTCATCAGTTTCTTCTTTTCTTTTCTACCGTCATCAATTTCTTCTTTTCTTTTCTATCGTCATCAATTTCTTCTTTCCTACCGTCATCAATTTCTTCTTTCCTACCGTCATCAATTTCTTCTTTTCTTTCCTACCGTCATCAATTTCTTCTTTTCTTTTCTATCGTCATCAATTTCTTCTTTTCTTTTCTACTGTCATCAATTTCTTCTTTTTCATATTCTGATATATTCAAATGTACTCCTGGCATTTCTTTATTTTTTTCATTCACATAATATTTGTTTCTTCCTGTGGATTTTCCTCCTCTACTTATCACTTTAACCTGAGTCCACTTCTCACTTTCTGGTAAGCAGTATTTGATTATTTCATTGACTCTAGGAATTTTCCGTGACTCCTGGTTTTACTTTCATTTTGTATTGTGCACTTGATTCTGAAACTTTCTCTTATCTCTGATTATTCTTTTAGTCATATAACTCTGGTATATATTTTTCTAACCTTATCAGCTCATCATTCCTAATTTTCTTCAGGATACTTGATTTCTTTATCTTCACCATGAGTCGTATCACCTTTTTTGTTGATCCTTTATTCTGTTCCATTTGCCTTAACCACCCTCCATGCTGAAACTCTGACTAACTGACTTCTATTCCTGATGAAACAACTTTCTCATCCTGGCCAATAACTTTACCTGGACCACATCATCTGTTGTTGTCATCTCTCTTGTAAAACACATGTTCTTCTGCCAGCAAAATTTGCTTTCCTGATGTTCTGACATTGCAGCATTTTTTTGATTCAGTCTGTTGATTCTGCTTTCATGCAAGCTCTTCTTGTTGCATGCAATGCATTGACATGTTTGATAACTGTATCACTTCTGCCTCTTCTAATTGATAGTAAATTAGGATAGTTACCCAACACAAGTTGAATTGGTAGTTTTGTGACACTGGCAAACAGATAGAAAGGAGTTAAATTAAAAACATAGCTCAGAACAAGATGAGTTAAAGAATAGTACAATGGACAGACTAAGAAAAGAAAAGGTGATTTCTTATTTCCAAAGTCTATTTCTTTTTAGGGCAAAGACACTTTAAAGAGAAGTGATTCAGTTACAAGACATTATCACAAAAGTCATATAGCAGTAAAGTGTAAAGACCCAGGATCCAGAGTGCTTAGAGTACAATGACCCTAGTGGGATTGGTGGTCTGGGACTGACCAGAGGAAGCAGCTGGTAAATTTTTGATTTTTGAGCAAAGCCAGGCTGAGAAATTTTGTCGACACAAAATTTAAAATAATTTTGATTAATGACCATAGACAAAGCCATACCACACAGTTGAGAGCCAGATTGGTAAGACAATCAAGGTGCTGGTGAAATACCAAAGAAGACTGAGGAATTGTCTATGCCCATTGGGAAATGTTAGTGTGAGGGACAAATTAGAGAAGGAAGGAGTTGGGCAGATCAATATCCTGTGACCGCTACCCCTCGGAAAAGGGATTTCTCCAAATTTGGAAGTATAATTATTTATCCAGAGCCAGATAACAAAGAGACACTTGTTGAGGATAGAGAAACCACAGAGTCCCTATATCCATGTCAACCCCCATGCCAGTTTCAAATAAAAGTTAATATGTGCAGTTATCTCCCTTTAACTCAACTCTTCAAGTTTTTTTGTTCACCTCAGCTGTAGCCAAGTATTGAACTCACAACTCTTTGGGTTAAGTCACTGGATTCAACCAAGTCTTTTATCCACTGGCCCATGTGTCCTACTGATACTGAGACACCCAGAAAAGGCATGGTATGTAGAACTAGAACAATCTACCCTGGGGGACGAAATAAAGGGTTTAGTTCAAAATTCCAATCATCTGAAGAAGGCCAGAATGTACAACAGCCGAAATGTTGTGAATATAGCAACAAAGATGAGGACAACACTCCAAACAATGTAAATAGTGTAAATAATTACAAAACCTCATCTCAGAAATATAGTCAAAAATAGCAATGTTTTTCTTTTGAATTTAAACTTTTAGAATTTTAATGTTTTCATATTTTTTTTTTTTTTCTTTCAGCATTGAATGATTTCATTGAAGTAAAAGTAGTTGGTCCAAAGACACGTTGGCAACGTGTTTGGGATTCAATTGTTTGTCAAATCTATGAGATCATCAATGATTTTTCTGAAGTGCCAGAATCTGTTCCTGAAGTGGATACTGATGGTGATCCCCTGACTGTAAGGAAGTAAGCTTGATTTCTACTTTTTTTTTTTTTTTTTTTTTCTGAAGATACAAAGAAAAAAAATCCCTAAATCTGGAAAACTGATGAGATAAAGCTTTTTTTTCAGTTTGTTGTTGCTATTTTTTCAGTTTTAATTCCCATTACAACAATAAGCAGGAAATTCGAGTTTATTATTGAATTATATTTTGAAAGAATTATATTGAATGATATATACACTAAAGGAAAAATTTGCTTTCTCCCTAATTTTTCAGTAAGCAAATTTTAAACTATTTTTTTTTTCTTCTATATTGTACAGCCTAATTTAATTAATTTTAAGATTGTACAAAAGTGTAAAATAAACATTCCATTAGAATCAAATTAAATCACTCCATGTAATTTTCTATTGTTTATTTTTGAAATGTAATTTCTGTCTGAGGTAACAATTTTTTTTTTTCACACATTAGAAATATTTATGTAGTCTTTATTTCTGAAGAAGTAATTTTTACTTATATAGTCTTTTTTTTTTTATATATTCTTTATTTCTGAAGAAGTGATAGATTTTTATTTATTAATTCCGACAGATTTTGTTACTTAAACATTATTTTATTAGATAGCCATATTTTGAGTAAACATTTGTTTCTTTATTAAAAATTATTTTTAATTACTTTTGTCAGTTGGCCTAAATATTCAAGAGATCTTACTAAACAGAAAATATGCAACCTCCAGCAGGATTTGAACTTGTGTTCTCCTTGGCAGGAGAAACTGTCATTAGATCCGACATGCTTTAGACCATCTCAGCCGCTGGGTGCATGAACGATCAAGCAAAGTTGAATAGTGCCTTATAAATGCAAATCTTTCTTAGACTTGAAATATTCATATCTGTTCAGTTTAATATAATAATGTAAACAAAGCAATTGCTAAAGAAGGGATGGATTTCTTCAATAAGATTTCTTTAATATTCAGGCTTGTAAATAAACATAAATAAAAATAATGCTTAATAAGTAAACGGAGTATCTACTCAAATATAGTCATCCACTAAAAATAATGTATAAATGATAAAATAGTTTTTATTATGAAAATACATTATTTTTTAAATCTAAATAGAAAAGACGTTCATTTTTGTCAATGTTTGAATTTAATTTATCTTTCAGATTAAAGAATAATATTACCAGGTTTGGTAAGTGTATTGTTTTATTATATCAATTTTAATTGTAAAATTAAAAATCTATAGGTTTGAATGCACTTGATAGTTGTAAAGAAAAACAAACAAATATTTAAACCATTTATTTTATAGTTGAGTAGTTCAAAGTGGAGACAACTATAATTGCCTTCCACCATAATAGTTTAACACTTGTACAAATATTTTCAATGGATTTCTCTTATTTATAAAGAGTCATGCAAATTGTTTAAACAAAGGTAGAATAGTTGCATACAAGATTCATTTTCTGGAAAAACAAAATTGACTGAAAATAAAAATGTCTAATGGAGTGCTTGGAGAGAGAGAGAGAGGTTTTCTCTACTCCCCAATAGTCCTGGGTATGATGATAAACTACATCTGGCAGCAAGGCCTCTGATTGTGAGATTGGAATTTTTGAGGAGCATGGAACCACCTTTTAATTGCTGTTGTTCCCAGATCCACCCTAATCTGGGGTGGTAGCACCTGTTAGGGTCCCAGCTATGGGCAAATAGTAACCCTTCTTTCTCAAACAAAAACACAACTGTAACGACTTCACACGAATCTGTTTAAAATACCACCAAACAACCAACATAAAATAATAATTTCTTAAACTGTATTCCAAAATATAACTTCAACAAAACTACAACAAAAAAACACACATATCACTGCCTCTAGTAAACATGTCCATGCAAACTTGTACATGCGCAAAAGCTGAGTTTCATCTACCATGTATTCAATTGTGAAAGCAGAATAATATATTTTTATTTCTTCCATGCTCCTAAGAAAATTAATTTTCAGCATTAAATGACCCATGAGGAGTTGATACGGCATTAAAAAGACAAATCAGTCCACTCTCCAAGGCCTAAATTAAGTATTAGTATATCTGATATACTGACACCTTAATATATTGGAAAGGAGGTTTAAAATAACTTTGGAATTAATTCCAAAATTGAATTGTCTGAAAACATTTTATATACAGTACTTCTACATATTTTTTGTGCTGTGTCCTTTCAAGATATGGGGGTATATGGTTCTCCACAATTTCCTGTCCTTTGTAGCTCATAATAAAGTTTTGTTTTTTTTTTGCTATCTCTCCTAAACCCTGTTCTACCAACCATTTTCATTAAGTAGGTTTTGTGCTGCTTTCCTCTGTCCCTATTGCCTTCAATATGCTTGTTTGAGTGTCAAATTTTCCAAGCCCTCTTTCCTCATTATGTTCTTTAGAAATTTTGACTCTTTCTTTCTGATGTTAAATATAAGTGTCTCTTTTGTTTTCTCTAAAACTGTTCAGTGCATGGTATTCTCAACATCCTTCTGTAGAACTATTTGTTTCAGTTGCCTAAAGTCTTTTTCTCATCTGTGATGAGATTGTTCAACATTCATTGTCATATCGGAAGATTGATATTGTATAACAGTCCAGTAATCTTTTCTTTGTTTCTAGACAAAATATTCCTATTTCTTAATACTTTGCTTAGCTTCAGGAAGTGACCTTTTACTATCCAAATACATTTTTGGATTATGGTATCACATCTTCTGTCCTCTGTTAAAACATTTCCTAGATATTTAAATTTTTGCTCTTGCTTGATTTTGGTATCTCCAATTTTTAATTTGCTTCTCATACTGTTTCTTCTACTGACAACCATGTAATTTATCTCCTTACAATTAATGTTTAGTCGTTTCTTCTTGCTTTCTTTCACTACCTTCTGTAGATATTCCTGTAGTTTCCTTTCTGTGTCTAATACAAATATGTCACAGTATTATAAATAGTTTGCATCTGAACAAATATATATATATAGTCATCCACATACAAGCCTGTTTAGCTGTATCACAGCTCATCAGTGTGGCTAGATATCTGATTGCTTTAAGCTTAGATCGAAACCCGACCAATTTGGTATCAATCTGAGGTCCTACCCTTATGCAATGTTAATCAACATCTCAAGATGCCATGATCTAATTCCCAGTCCTTCTCTTCATCCTTTCCTCTAACATGCCTCTTTATTGCTCCCACTCCCTGTAACCCCCTTGTGTGCTAGTGGCACTCCTGCCTTGCTTGGAGTGAAATCCAAAAGTTAAAGCTATTGATGCACAGCTGACACAGGGAAGTTCTATTATATACGAATGTATACAAACACCAGTAGCCAGAGTGCTCAATTCATTATTGAAGAACGGTACCACTTTTATATATCTATCTATATCTATATCTATCTATATCTATCTATATATATATATCTATATATATATATATATATATATATATCTATATATATATATCTCTATCTATCTATATATATATATCTATCTATATATATATATCTATCTATATATATATATCTATCTATATATATATATATATCTATCTATATATATATATATCTATCTATATATATCTATCTATCTATCTATATATATATAAAAGTGGACATTGAAGTCAATACTCAATGTTCACAGTCTGTTTCATGCATAAACACAATTGTCAGGCCATACGTTTAAGCATGAAACACCTTACAGGGTGTTAACTTCAATGTCCACTTTTATATTTATATATGCTTTATCTCTGATATTGAGCGCTTTAACCCATAAATATAGCATATCTTAAAACTATATTTTTTTAATATATAGAAGAGTGCTTCCATGTGTAATGTTTAGTAAATGTGTCTCGCTAGATCAATTATGACTGAGTCGTGAGTTCAATCCTTACTGGGTGTTTTATACTTTTGGCCTTGAGCCACATCTAAGCTCCACTTACTAAATTGCTATGTACATGTGTAAAGAACAGTATGAAAAGACAATTCAGTCAGTCATGTCAGTGTTATAGGTTTGTAACCAATCTCAAAAAATGTCATTAACTTCTTTCATGATGCCTTATCTGTTCACATCTAAGGACATCAAGACATGTTGCATGATTTGTAACTCCCAAGTGAACTTTGAGTTGTATGTGAGACTCATCTTATACATGAAAGCCTTGTGTCTCCCATATCTTGAACAGAGGTGATTCAACTTGACCCACTGACCTTGCTGTAGATAAAGGCCTGTTGGATGGGGAGATATGTCAGGGATGAATAATTTTAGTTGACTAGTGATTTTTATCTATCTAGATTGCCACATGTTTCTCTGTTTTCAGGAGTATTAGCAACTTGTTCAGCAAGAGGCAACATAGTGGGCTACATGTTATACATAAAAATATAGGAAAAAGATATATAAATATTTTGTTATGATAGTGGGCTACATGTTATAATAATATGGGAAAAAGTTATATAAATTTTTATATACCAGAACAATGTTAGGAAAATCAATGACAAAGTGGAAAAATCTTTTCGGATGATGCATTTCATCTTTCATGACTTTGTCAGACTAAAGTGATGTTTACAGTGATGTAACTACAAATTGTGCAAAAAAGAGAGGAGATGCTAAAATTTTAAACTTTTAAATTTTTTTTTTTTTTTTAATGTTTTGGGGTACTACATAGTCTAGCCAATTTCATTTAGTTTCTCTATTTTTATCACTTAGTTATTAAGTGTTTCACATTGTGATAATAGAAGATCTATCAAGAAAGATGAAATATTGTAAAAATCTGGATGTAAATTTACTTTGGATGATATCCCGATTAAAGCACTTTCTATACATTTTCATCTTAGTAAATTGCTTTCTCTTTTAATTAAGAGTAGCATTTTTAAATCAAAATTATAGTCACTCATTACAGTGAGCAACTAATGCATTTTTGTGTTTTGTAAAAGTTACCTTTCGTGTTCATATAATCTTTGATTTAAATTTCTTGAAGTTTCTCTCATATATTTCTTGTGGCAATTATTACAGGTGAGATTAAATTTATCCTTCAAGCTTTAGCTTATTGTTTTGTTTTGTATTCTTTTATTGTTTTAGAAGTAGTTGTAACAAATTTTATATTAAGCTCAGATAAATTCTTTTCAATTGTAGTTGTGATAATTGATGGGCAGAACAATATATTTCGATTTGTTGTATTTGTCAGAAATGTACATTCTTCAAGTTTAAAATATTCTACAAGCCTTTTGTTTTGTATTGAATATGAAATACTTAGGGTATTGGAGGAGCTTAAAAGTATTTGTAATGTATTTCTCCTTTTCATATAAATAAAAATATATGTACTTACCACAATTTGTTCTGCACAGAAATTATTATAGCATATACAAAAAATATCAGGTGCCCAAAATAGTTGTTGCTGATTTTTATAAAGGAAATTAAAGATGCATATTTAAAGTCTTAAATGTATTTATTCATCAAAATATGAACCATCACATTCACATGACCTTCTCCCAATGGTTCAACAACTGAGTAATACCATTTTTGTAAAAGTCCCTTAGTTTTACTTTGGAAAAACTTATTGCACTTCCATTTTCAAGTGATCTTCTTTATTAAATTGTCTTGTTCTTTATATTTGATTAATCTAGGCCTAAAAACAAGTGAAAATCTGTTTGGGAGAGGGGTCTGGAGAATATGGTGGATGAAGCATAATCTCACACTTTAACTCTGCTATCTTGGCAAGGGTCATTTTTGCAACATGTGAGCAAGCGTTGTCTTGGAGAAATAAAACTTGTTTTCTGTTTACTAATGCGGGCTGTTCAACAAATTTTCCTGAACTTGTTCAAGTTACTTGCAATATTTGTTAACAGTAATGGTTTCACCTGTTTTTAAAAACTCATAGTGAATTATTCCTTGACATTCATAAGCACACAGCAAAAGTTTTTTTTTTTTTTTTCTTTTTTGGAATCGTGGTGCCTTTGTAGTTTGTGGCAAAGGATCACTCAACGATAACCAATGATGTTTCCTCTTAGAGTTTGTATACATGATCCACTTTACATTACATGTCATAATTTGATCAAAAATGGGTTCTTTTGTTAGTCTACTGCAACGAGAAATGCATATGGTAAGCCTCTGCTGTTTGTTTGCTGGTGTTAAGTTATATGGTACCCATTTGATTAATTTCCATTTCTTCCCTAGCTGGTGCAAATGCAGTCTTATAGTTTTATCGCTTACATTAAACCTCGAAGCTAGTTCATGACACGTTAAACCTGAATCTGATTCTATGGCTGCCTTTATGTCCTCATTGTTTAGGGATATTGGTCATCCAGCTCGAAGTTCATCTTTGAGGGTTTCATTGTCACAAACCAATTACATGCAGTTCATTCACTTACTGCACTTACTGCCAAAGGCTGTACATAGCTTACAAGAAGTACATGATGCACTCATACAACAGACAAGCACCAATTTTTTATCAGTCATTTTGAGGGTTCTGAAATGAGAAATAAAATATTAGTTATGTAATAAAATAACTGAATTATTCAACAATATACTTGTCAATACAAGTTGCTTCCCATATACTTATGTTTGTTAGTAACTAAACAGATGAGCTAGAAATAAGTTAACAAAAATTAGCAAAAACGACGTTTTTGGGTACCTGATAAATAAAAGCAAGCAGTATGTAAAAGTATGAATATAAAGGATGTCTTGTAATGATTTTAGGAAGGACATGGACAGCCTAGGTTGTATCATTTCTGTCTCTTATCTATATTGCATGGCTTTTCCTTATTCTCATAATTAGTTCAAATGTGTATATAATTTTTAGGCATTAAATCCATGTAGAATTCTTTTTTTTTTTTTTTTTTTTTTTTTTGACAGAGTCAAGGAAAATGTCTTTCTTCCTCCCACTTAAAAGACAAGACAGATAAAAATGTTCAAATCAAATAAAAAGTATAGCCTACTCAGAAGTGAGAATATTTTCACTATGTTATATGAGCTCTGTTACTGCAGACCTGAACTGAATGTAAAAGCACAGACATGCAACTTGCATGGTTGACATTTTCTGATATATGTTAGGACATGCTCAACAGTTTTCCTCTCAAGAAGTTGAGTGGTCATTAGCATGTAGAAGTGGGGTCAGAGGTTATGACAACCCTAGGCATCCATATCAGGAGGGAATGCAATCAAAGAGTGAAATAAAAATGTAGTTTATATTTAATTTGAATAAAGTAATTATTTCATGTTTCATCTGTTTTTACATATTTAAAATGTCTTCTTTTTTTCACATTTCTTGTTACTAGGCCCTATAGGCACCCCCTACTTGAGTCTTAGGGGCATACAATCAATGAGTTGGCCCTGGGCATCGCTAAACATCATCATATCTCTGCTTGTCACTGTGAGTGGTCCAGCCTGTTTAGTCAACTTCACTCTGAGATATAATCCTGTTTTCAATATATTGGGTTTCTTAATTGCTTGCTGATTTTTGAATTGGAACTAACACTCTCTCTGGTGGTTTGTAGGCACCACAAGTTTCTTTGCCTCTTTTCATTTGTGCCGATCATCTGCTAATGATGTGACTTGTTGGAAAGACGTCTCTCTGCTCTCACTCTAAATGTGACTGTTATCTCGAATGCAGCATCAAAAATCAGTATTTTGTACCATCCAGCCAAGTAGCTCTTGATCCTGAAAGGTTTCATTTATTTACTTTTTCTCTACTTGTGAACAACAGATAGTTGCTTTGGAGTACTCACATCTAGGCCTTGTTGGCACTCATAAAACACCAGACATTTCAGGCTCAGATAAAATTATTCACATCATGAGAGTTACAAGCTAACCGAGTGGAGACCCATTCCGACACACTACCAAAATTTATTATTGGGGGGAACAATCTTAACAAGATATGCAGATGACATGATGTTGATAGCAGAATTAACCATCAATTGTAAGAAAGATACATTTTTTTATTGTCTCTAACCTTTCCATTTAAGTTACAGCTAACATTTTGGAAAAAGAAAAATACATTAATGTGAAATTTAGAATTTTAAGTTTTAAGATATGTGTTGTAACCTAGGGAAGGTTACTGAATAGAATAATCAAATGAAAGTTGGTAATGAACAATAATACTTAAGACAAGAACAATACATATAAGCTTTGCCAGTGGTGTGTAGAAGAAGTAGTTAAACTGCTAGAAGTGAGTCATGAATTCAACTATGAATCTCCAACTGCAGACTAACATACAGTATTTACTACTGTATTTATGGAAATGAGAGCATACTTATTATCGTCTATAGATATGCTAAAACAATATGAATGGAAAGATTTTATTCATTTACACTATTTACATACAGACTATTGTCCTCATCTTTGTTGTTATCACAACGTTTCAACCATTGTGCCCTCCAGACTTCATCAAGTCTATGTTGATCTGAGTAACCTATAGAGAATTCAGAACTGAACCTTTTATTTAATTTATCCTATGTTTTAGGATAACTTTTTAGTACGGCTCAGTTTTTGCTTGTGCTGTTTTCCCCAAGTCCAAGTACACACTATCCAGCTCAGGGATTGAACTCACAATTACTCTAAAGAGTGTAAATAAAAAAAAAATTCAAATTGAAAGAAATAAATGTTTTCTTATTCATTTTTAATCTAGTTTTTGTATTTTTTATAAATACACAATTGTCCTGTTAATGGCTATTATAATTAATTTTTTTTAGTTATTTAAATAAAGCCATTTTCTGTCCTGAAAAGTGGTAACCCCCTTAACATTTTCATCACAGTTTGGTAATAAAGAGAAGTAATGTCGTTTTTCAATAGTATATTTTGAAAATCTAACAAATAGATTTTAATATAACATTTTGTGTATGAAAGAAACAACTATTAAATGCTTAAACCTGTTAAACGGCTTTAATTATGATAATTTTCCCAATGAGCTTTTAAGAAAAATATACACAGTGAAGCAAAAGAAAGGACATAATCCATGCAACACCCAGTATCATTGCTAATCTTAATAAATATATAAACTTTATATACATATCAGTCTCGTATCCAGAATATTTGCAGTAGGAAAACTCACCTCAGGAATTTTTGCCATAGTAAACTTTGTCTTACAGCAAAAATCCTATACAGCAATTGTGACACTTTTTTTTTTTTTTTTTCTCTCGATACCCTTATCTTGAATCTCCTTTTTGGAGTAATGTTCAATTTAATATGAGAAGTAACTTGTTATCAAGTATATATGGATGTCTTTTTTACAGGTTCAACCATCAGAAAAGAAATTAAAAAGTAAGCATTTATTTAAAAAGTAAAAGACTAAAAATATATCAAATTAACAAAGAAATAACTTAAAATGTGTGCAAATTCCAAGCAATGCTTCATAGATAATGTGTAATGAAGCATTTTCTGCTGAAGTCTTGCATTGATATCCAAATATATTTTCTTCATTTGTACTGCATCTCCTCATTATGTTATCAGGTTAACATTAAGTCTGAAATATGAAATTGCGTGATGTAAGTTCTAGTGTCAAGTTGAAATTATTTGCGCTTCTCATTGACAAGTATGAATGATGTAGGATTTTGGTCCTATAACTTTGCTTATTAAAATGTTTAAATTGAAGTAACAATAGTGTGTGTGAGCCAGATATACTTGATGACAACGTACTTCACATATTTACAAAAAAAAAAATTTGGTGACATTTTCTCATGGCAAAAATCCTATATGTCAAAGTTTTCTACAGCAAAATTTTCTGGGGTGAGTTTTCCTAGAACCACCAAGACACATTCCTTAGTAATTAAATATTCCTTTGTTATCGTAACTTGAAGTATTGACACCAGTCACGGCAAATATGTCTCATGTTACCATAACAATGGAATATTTGATTAATTTATGTCTAAGTAATTAGATCACTTTGTTAATACTGTAAGCTTCCTTTGGATAGTTCTACTTTTAGTGATTTAAAAGAATTACATTTTTATTATTCACACTTGTGACTTGCCAAATTGTCATCAAGGAAGTCAAATCTGAATTATTGAATTACTGTTAAATGGAACTTTAGAATGTAAGATAACATGCCACAATAGAATTAACCCACTAGATGCGCATTGTGAGGTAATGGATATCAGCTCAGAGTGCGAACTTGGAGAGCTGAGTTCAAATTCCAGTTGTGTCTGTTAGATTCACTTATGCACAAATCCCCTTGGGAAAAGTATGAATCCATTTCTTCTCCACCCATGGGAGAAGAAAAGATAGATGCGTTGAATAGCAGGACAGATTGGGTTCTTTAGCCTTGGTTGGCAACCTGTCTACTGCATAAAAAAATGGCAACCTATTGCAGGAAAAAATCTGTCTCATCAGTCATGTATTGAAAGATACATGATCGTCCAAGCATGTATCACATATGGTGCTTAACTGACTAATATGAAGGCACAGAAAACTTCCCAAAATCTAATGAAATAACCAAACAGACACCATATTTTTCAAAGAGCTTCTTGCTTGGGTTGAGAACTTTTCAGCATTTCATCATATACATATATATAGTCTTTATATATAGTGTGTTTAAGTTTTTCTATACCAGAAATTATCATTATTTTTTGGTAACATAGAAATCATAATTATTCAATATTGAATGGAATATTATTTGCTTGGTTTGATATTTGGGATGTTCAGAACATAAGAAAATACAGACCAATATAAAACTTCATATTTTATAAGCATAATACTTGTACCATCAAAACATGCAAGCTAGTTAATAAATATTAGGTTGGTGCAAAAATAATGACGTAATAATGTCGTTTTTTGACGTTAAAAAATACATCAAAAAACGACATTATTACGTCATTATTTTTGCACCAACCTAATAAAAAGTCAGTAATTGTTCAATGGTGAATAGAATACTATTTGTTTAGTTTAATATCCAGGAAGTCTCCTTGTGAGTGACAAATTATTCTCCACCCTCCAACCCCTCTCACAGGTGGGATGGACAAGCCTCTCACTGCTCAATCACTACTTCCATGGAAAGTGCTCTGACAAACTACATTTGTTGGCTCCCCCAGGTCTATCCATTATGGAAGGACCTGCCATACTACTTACATTGTAGCAAATCACCCACATTCTCTCTGCATTCCATCAGTGAGAAGTAAGTTCCACTTGAACAGCTACTTTCCATGAACTACTGCTCTGTAAAACTGACTCCCAAGAGGAGGTTTCCTTGATCACTACAATCTTAACTGTTAACCCTAGACTTGAACAGGTTATCTTCCCCTCCTATCCATACAAATTGACTCCTAATGTAACCCTCTACCACAAGTGACCCCCTCCCAGGCCTTGTACAGTTTGAATCTTACTGTAAGCACACAAAGAAATGTCTTAGAAATTATTCAATCCATGGTAGTTCTTTTCATTCTGCTTCCCATGCTTAAGGGAGATAACTCATATCTTTTAATACTCACCAGTTTTGTCCACATTTTTGTTGTTTGTCTGTTTTTTTTCCACTGAACATTAGTATGTGACTTTTCAACACTATCAGATCCAGGGATTGAACTCACAACTGCTAGGGAACCAGATAGCTTTTAACCTGAAGCTTTAATCCACATCCACTTAGACAATCTAATGTCATTATAGAGTCTTAATCTTAATGTCTTTTCTCAGTTGGTGGTCATCTTAAGTGTCCTTTCTTAATCAGATGTTTTTGTTTTTTTTTCTCAAGAGGAGAAAGACATGCTGTTGAGTTTTAGTGAGAAAAAAAAAATACATAATGAGAAATGAACAAAAGGAAGATAGATGAAATGAAAATGCTCTGATACATTTGTCTGCTACAGTGAAATGGAAAAGCTTGTCAATTTTTAACTTTTTCATTTGTACCTTCTTACTTCCTACTTATGAGTGTTATTGTTTTTCTAAAAATCTTATTCTTTTTTTTTTTTTTTTTTTTTTTTTTTAGATTTTTTTTTTTTTTACCACTGTTTCAACTTAAACAGTGATAAAAAATAAAATAAGATTTTTTTTCTTATATTTCATGTGAATGTTGGTGTTTGTCGTTCTCTCTTTTATGACTCCTCTTTCTTATTGTCATATTTTTTCCACCATCCATTTGTAGAGAATTGTCAAATATCTTACTCATTGTTTTCCTCAGTCTCTCTTAACTTACAAGTGTCTTGTTAATTTCTCCAAGCCTTCTTTTCTCATGTGTTCTCAAAATTCCAACTGAAGCTTTCTGGTTATTATCAACAATTCCTTTAATTAGTAGATCCTATTCTTTTTTTAAGCTTTCCAATTTCTCATTTATTATGCTATCCATAATCAATGCAAAATTTGTTGGTAGTAAATATTAAATAAAAATAGGAACAATGATTTGGCATATTGTGTCAATTTTGCAAGATTAAATTTATAAGTTGTTATATTCTCTGCTAAGGGAATAAATACTTAACACCACGTGGATACTAGAAGAAAGGTTTATTGTACACAACAAGTACAATATGAAATACGGTACAGTTATACACACAGGTCAATCTAGTAGTGAATGCCACTAATTGAAAGGTCGGACATGCTTGCGTCTTCTCTCTCTCACTCTTCCTCAAGTTTCTTGTAGACAGTTGACTTCATAGATACTTACTACCTATATTGTAATCATTCATGGGGGTGGCTGGTTATTCCACTTTCTTTTCTTAAAACACACACATACTTTATGAATTTAAGTGCAGTACTAGATTGGTAAGAATGTTGCACCATTTTACAGTTGAATTGGCTAGATGTAATTGTAAGTTGTTAAGTTTCTTTTCTTACACTTCTCTCCTGTGGAACTCTTCCAACTTCTTGCTTTCCAGCCAACTTTGATATTTAAAAATTTAAATGCAATTTAAAAAAAAAATCTGTGTGTATGTGCACATAAACACACACCACCTACTTCAAAAAAATCAGTATTTCAGTCGAGCCAAATATGCCATCAACAATTCAGCATTCTTTTCTTCAGTTTGATTACTTTTTGATACTGTGAAACTTTACTCAATTTCTTCAGGTTTTTTTTTTTTCGCTATTCTTAAGCACCTTCAAATTTCTTTGAGCATTTTCCAGATTGTTGACGTTTTGAATTTTTTTGACGTTCTCAGTGAGTAACTTAGCTGCTCATTTTGTTTTCAGTTGTGAACTCTTACAATTAATGTTAAGTCCTTTTAAAATAATGACAACTATCAAATTTACCAATATTGAAAACGAAAACAAAAAATAAAATTATAAGCAATTTCAATTATCTCCCTTGACTAAAAAATATGTAGTTCAAAGTATTTAGTTTAAATTATCCCCCTTGAATACTACTTTTAAGAAAGGATCATAAATTTTAGTATAAATTGCTCTTCAAAACAAATAAGTTCCAAAATATTAGGTTGGTGCAAAAATAATGTAGGTTTTTGACGTATTTTTTAACGTCAAAAACCGACATTATTTTTGCACCAACCTAATATATGTACAAATATGAAAACAAAATATCATAGATCCACGTGTACAAGTGGGTGCTGAAAAATTTATTAGCACAAACTACTTCTCAAAATCTATATTTTCATGTTTAGTCACTAAAATATTGATTTTGTGATATAGGCTGTGTGCACGTGCGTACACACACATTCTTTTTTTTTTTTTTTTTTTTTTGACATTGCATTTAAATATTTGAGTGTCAAAGTTGGTTGGAAAGCACAAAGCTAGAAGATAGTTCCACAGGTAGGAAGTGTAAGAAAAAGGAACTGTTAACAACTTACTGTTACATTGAGCCAATTCAACTGTAAAATGACGGAACATTGTTGCTAATCTAGTACTATGCTTTAATTCATAATGTGTGTGTGTGTGTATATATATATATATATATATATATATATATATATATATATATATATATATATATATATATATAGTGAATGTATGTGTATTAGGAAGAGATAAAGTTAATCTTGCAAAATTGACACAATATGCAGAATCATTGTTCCTGTTTTTATTTAATATTTACTAGACCAGATTGAATCCTAATTCTGCTTGATCCTCTGTTCATAAGTTAACCTATATGTTATGCCCAGCCATTACCCAAGATAAATAATGAACCATTTTTTTTTTTTTGATTGTGAGGAAAAATGGAAGAGAAAGACATATCAGATGTTGTTGAGTTTTAGTGAGAGAAAAAAAGAAAAAAGATATAAGAAATGAATAAGGGAAGATAGCAGAAATGAAAATGCTCTGATACATTTGTCTGCTACAGAGAAATAGAAAAGCTTGTCAATTTTTAAGTTTTTCATTTGTACCTTCTAACTTGGTACTTATGAGTGTGATTGCAATATTTGGTGAAAGTTGTTAAGTACAAATATTTAATGATAGTTAAATATAGTTATAGTCATGAAGCTTATTCAAGTACAAATATTTAATGATAGTTAAATATAGTTATAGTCATGAAGCTTATTCAAGTACAAATATTTAATGATAGTTAAATATAGTTATAGTCATGAAGCTTATTCAAGTACAAATATTTAATGATAGTTAAATATAGTTATAGTCATGAAGCTTATTCAATCATTAAATTAAGAAGTGTCCATCAGAAAACTCAAATAGGGAAATTGAAATTTTCACAGGTACACTAGTTAATAACTATACAAATATAATTTTGAATGAATTCTAATATTTTACCTATTTTTTTATATTAATATTTGCATTTCATTTAAGGTATTATTTTTGTAGCTATGAAAATTCTAACTTTTTACCTTAGTTTAGATATGACTGTCAAATTCTTTTGATGGTAGAACATTTGGCAAACATGGACCTTTGTGCCTGTAAAAAAAACAGCATGTCAAAAGGACAATTTTTCCCATGACACTGCTTTTATTTTAACTACCTTCACTCTTCGGCAATGTTTGTTTTAAAAATAATGATTAGAATTGTAATATGACCTAAATGCATGAAAGTGAATTTATACATTTTCTTTGTCTTGAGAATTGACAACAAAAATAATAAACACTATTTATTAGATTGTTTATTTATTTATTAGATTATTTATTTATTTATTAGATTATTTATTGGAATGATTGGCAAAACATTAGCTAATTGCCAATTGATTCAAACTTTTATAATAGTAAATAAGGATTTCCTTATATACTATAACTTATAGTTGGTTCACATATTTTAATTATTTAGTAAATCTTTATAAATTTATGAATAAAAAAAATTGTTTTCACATCTATTTCTTTATAAATTGGTAAATGATAAATATTGCATTGGATTAGTTTTAATAAAATTGTATTAGTTTTTACAATGTT
The DNA here is from genome assembly GCA_963932145.1 of Acanthosepion lycidas. Classification (NCBI taxonomy): domain Eukaryota; kingdom Metazoa; phylum Mollusca; class Cephalopoda; order Sepiida; family Sepiidae; genus Acanthosepion; species Acanthosepion lycidas. The sequence goes on along the minus strand of OZ010610.1, from coordinate 4,296,332 downwards.
GTAAATATAAAATTATTCTTGTAAATAAACAATCTAATAAATAAATAAATAATGTTTAATATTTTTGTTGTAAATTCTCAAAAACAAAAAATGTATAAATTCACTTTCATCATATGTTTAGGTTTTTTACAATTTTAATTCTTTTTGAAACAAACATTGCCAAAGAGTAGTTAAAAATAAAATTAGTGTCAATGGAAAAATAGTCCTTTTGACACTCCATTATTTCGCAGGTATAAAGATCCATGTTTGCCTTTTTTCTTTTTCTTTTTTTAAATAAAATGTTTTCTTCGATGCTTGGGATTTTTGCAAATTTTCTAGAATTCTAAATGAAATTCCTCTTATCTTTCTAAGGAATATAATTCATAAATTTTTTTTCTTATTTCTAGGTGCAGTGACACAGCCCTATATGAACACTATCCAAGGCCTCAAAAACCTTGTACAGTGGAAATCTCCATCTTATACCCTTTTCGTTTTTACTGTAAGTACAATGACATTACATTTTCTTTTTGTACATTTTTTTCTCAGTATATTTTTAATTGATTATTTTTTGCTAATTTGTTAAAAGATTTTGATTTTCAGGTGTTTAAAATTTTTTTTTTTTTTAGTCTTTATTATTCTTAATGTATAGAATATAATATCATCTTTTTTACAAATTCTAATATTGAAATTTTTAGTATGAATTTGATTGGCAAAATTTTTTAGTAGTAAAGCTTTTTTTTTCTTAATAAAATATTTCAGTGTCTAAAAAATAAATTAAAGGCCTGGGTTCTCATTGATTGATTGATTTGGTTTTTTATGGCTTATCAACTCTTTGCAGGTTATTTAAAGCCAGAAGATATTTTAGATTGAAAGATTTTTTTTTCTTTTGTGGTATAATAACACTGTATTTCATGGATGGAACAGAATAACTGAAAGAATAAGGAATGGCAAACAAGCTTTGTTCTCAGAGAGTTTTATGATGCTAAGTCATACATATATTTATATATACATATGTTCATTTGTTCTACAGTGAAATTATAACCTGTATGCAACAAAAAGCAGTGTGGAAAAAAAAGGGTAGCCTTACCTGTAATATTTCTCAAAAGGAAAACTGGAGTTACAGTGTTTTCTCTATGAATCTAGTGAAGCCATGAGGTTTTTCCTGTAAGACCTATCATTTTGGCCTAAAGATGTCTGTCTTCTTTACATCACAACTGCCCTTTGTTAATCTATCCCCTAACATCATTCACTAGCCATCAAGTGACCCTTGTGACTTTATCTCAATGAAAGGGAGATAATCGATTTTCTATCCCTACAGTCGTTTAGTGATAAAAGTCTATACTAATTAGCCTACATCTGTGGGGAGAAGAGGTGGATTTATACCTTTCCTAGGTAGCTGCACATAAGTGAATATAATGAACCATACTGGAATTGGAACTCAGCTCTCCAGTTAAAAATTCTAATTCATTATCCATTACATCACCTGCACATCCAAACTTACAGCACCTGGAATAGCTGAAATGGTCACCCATCTATGTACTGATCAGGCTCAACATTGCTTAACTTTGATGATTTTACAGGAAGCAGCATTTCAATGTTACATGGCCATAAGCCTCTTGAACAGGAGTAGAAGTTTTATCCTTTGTTTCCTGTTTAGGACTGGGTTTCTACTTCTAAAGTCTTCTCATTCTCTTTCACTCTCAGTTGCCCCTTGTGTCTTAGTGGCATTACTGCCAGGCTTGGTGTGATTTGATTAAAGAAAAATATATATTAGTTTACCCATGTCATAAACAATATTATTGTGGCACTTTGCTTTTTATAGAATTGATCTTTTCAAACACCACTTGCAAATCCAAGTTTACATCACCTGGTATTCCCAAGTGGTTACCTATCTAGTTACTGTCCAGGCTTGACATTGCTTAACTTTGAAACACCTGTTCCTGTATGACCACCAATGTGATATGGCTGTGTAGCAGTGACCCCATGCGACTCTGGCCCTTTTGGGTCGCCAAGGTATGTCACTGCTACAAGCTGTTCAATGCACAAACCATATTTTAGATACTTGTGAAGTGATTATTTTTTTTTTAACCTTAGTGGTAAATTTTGTTTCTGTGATGCAAAAAAAAAAAAAAGATTCCTTTCTCTTAGTTGCTATTAAATATTTTCTGAAACTATTTTATAACTGAGATTCCTAAATAATATTTATGGAAGTAAACATTGCCTGGCTCTGGGCCTCAATTGATGGAGCCCCAGTAAGGTTGAAATTTAATATACTAACAACAGTTTCTAACCATTTATCTATGGAAGATATTTTAATGTTCTTGATTCAGTTTAAGTTTTATATAATAACTAATCCATGTCCTTAAATAATGGAGACAATATGTAAGTAATTTTACAATTGCATTGTACTTATAAAATATCAAAAATAATTCCTTGCTTTTTCTTGTTTATGTTCAGTAATTATGTTCAATACTTTCTGAATATTAAGTTAAACAAATAACATTCTCTTCACCTTTGAAGAAACAAAATTTTTATATCATCAAAAATATGTAATGATGATAATTTGTCAGTCATGATACACACACACACACACCATATATACTTGTGTAATATATGTCCCCCAAATTTTCACTTATAAAAGATTTTATCATGTATCTTGTGTATCATGTGAGTTCATTTTTTTTTTTTTTTTTTTTGAGAAACCAAATTACAATAGACTAACCTCTTTTCCTCTATCTCTTTATCTCATATTTTACTTAAATTTGTTAAAAAAAGTAAAAGAGAGTAAAAGAGAGTAAAAAGTATTGTTAGTAATGCTATACTGATTTTAAATTACTTATATACTACACTAAATCCAGTATATCTAATTTAATCATTTGTAACAAGTCTTCCCCACCAACCAATGTGTTGCAGAAAACCAACATTGTATATAAAATTAAATGTCCTCCGGAAGATTGTATCTTCAATGGAAAAATATTTATGTTGGCCATACTACGACCATGTTGTCTCGGCAGTTGAGTTTTCATTTGAATGACATGTCTAACATCTCTAAACATTTAAAACAGCATGCATGTCCACATTTTCAATTTAGAAAAATTCTTTTCGAAAATGCAGCCATACTTTTTCATGAAAATAATGAACATAAACTAAAAATCCTTGAAGCTTTCTATATTAAAAAAACTAAAACCAACTCTTAATAAAATTAATTATGAATACTGCACAAATGTTTTAAAATGTTTAAAATAGATAGATTAAAATATAAAGGTCTATATTAAAAGTTTCTCATACTATTTTCTTCTTTTTCTAAAAGAACTCTTCACACATTATAATTAGTTATCTCCCCTAGAGCGTAAACATGCACCGTATGGCACAAAAATTAGTGGTCCTAAAATTATAACTTTCAGATGAACATAGCAATTTCTGTAGATAATGGACACTATATTTTTGTCTTAAAAACACACCCTGAGGATGACATTGTGTTAATGTTGAAAGTACTTGGAATAAAACAATATTTATCAACACAGTAATTTTCTCTCTTCTTTTAATGCTGACACCAAAAAGCTCATCAAAGGATGTGAATGGATCCTATTGAAAATAAGCAGACAAAATTTGTCTAAATTATTCAATGAAACTTGCTTCAATGAAAACATGCTGCCAAAATGCACACACACACACATATATATATATATATATATATATATATATCTATATATATATGTGTGTGTGTTATGAAAGAATGTGTTGGGAGGCATGTTAGGGATACCCTAAGAATACTAAAGACTTCTGGCTTGTATAAAGGGCTGTCTGAAATCTGATTGATTCATGCATCCTGTGTCTAGTCCATCTTTGAGGGAATTTTTTTTTTTTTTTTTTTTTAAGCATATATATATACTTTAAGAGAAACATATTAACATGATAATAAAAATTATATCTTTACATGGGAGAATATAATAATTCGTAGCCCAACCTGCTATGCCAGCTCTCTGTTTTTTCTCTTTCTCTTTTCTTTTTTCTCTTTTCTTTTTTCTCTTTTCTTTTTTCTCTTTCTCTTTCTCTTTTTCTCTTTTCTTTTTCACTTTTTTCTCTTTATTCTCTTTTCCTTTTCTTCTTTTTCTTTTTCTTTTCTCTTTTCTCTTTCTCTTTTCTTTTTCTCTTTCTCTTTTCTTTTTCTCTTTTTCTTATTCTCTTTTCTCTTTTCTTATTCTCTTTTTCTCTTTTTTCTTTTTCTCTTTCTCTTTCTCTTTTTTCTTTTTCTCTTTTTTCTTTTTCTCTTTTTTCTTTTTCTCTTTCTCTTTTCTTTTTCTCTTTTCTTTTTTCTCTTTTCTCTTTTCTTTTCTTTTTCTCTGTTTTCTCTTCTCTTTCTTTTCTTTTTCTGTTTTCTCTTCTCTTTCTTTTCTTTTTCTGTTTTCTCTTCTCTTTCTTTTCTTTTTCTGTTTTCTCTTCTCTTTCTTTTCTTTTTCTCTGTTTTCTCTTCTCTTTCTTTTCTTTTTCTCTGTTTTCTCTTTTTTTTCTTTTCTTTTTCTCTGTTTTCTCTTCTCTTTTTCTTTTTCTCTTTTGCTTTTTGTTTTCTCTCTTTTTTCTTTTTTTTCATAAAATATTTTCTTCTGCAAAAAGCAAAAAATATAAAAAGCCTCACTTAAACTTACAAATCCATTTTTTATGTGTATATAAAAAGTATTAATTGGTTTTGTTATTTTGTTGTTTTTTTCAATTTAGAGATTACATTTTTTTTATGATGCTGAAAAGGAAAAAAAATTTACCGTTCTTTGATATTAAAAATTTTCCATTACTATTTTACAACCAAGTTCTTTTTATAAAATACTACTTCTGTTCCATAATAATTGTTACATTTGCAGACACATTTCATATATTAAATGTGTCAATTATTATGGGACATTAGTAACAAAATATTTGTTTGTCTCTTATAATTAACCCTTTAAATCCTTAAAATTTATAAAAATGGACCATCTTAATTTTGTTTAGGCTTTCAGTTTTTCCAGGAAATACTGCCTCATAATAATTGTTACATTTGCATACATATTTTATACTTTAAATGTAGCAACTGTTGTGGGACAGAAATAGTATTTTCAACTGTCTATTATTTTTTTTTTACCAACTTAAAACTATGTTAATTGCCATTTATTAAAATGATAGTTGTCTGAAATTCTAATCTGAATCTTTGTTCTTCTGCTACAAAGGGTTTGGACTAATATCCTTATATTTGTTATCATCCTATTACTGGCAATCTATACATAGAATTTTTTTTCCCCAGTCTGATTCAAGCATTTCTCACGTCAACACAACTGTTGATCAAATCTGTGAAGTGAGAAGGGAAAAACATTTTTGGATAATTCTTGATGTTTACTGGATAACACATGAGGAAATTTGATCTTTCAGTATAAAATGTGATAAGAACAGCAAAGATGAGGATATTCATCTGAAGAGATTGTGATAATGACAATGATACATTTTTTTTTTTTTTTTGTTATAAAGCTTTTTCTCTCAAGATTTTCTTAATTCTTTTCCATTTTTCTATTGAAAGGTTTACATGTATTCAACTTGGAATGGATTGCTTCTCCCAGTTACACTTTTTCTAATTCTCTTCAGACTTGCCATTAACTACATGAGATACAAGTAAGTCTGCCACATAGATTTTATTTTATTTCCTTTCACTAAATAATGCTATATAGAAAAATATATACAAAATCTAGATAAGACTTGTTAAAGATTATAACAGTATTATGAGTAAGCTCATTAAATACTTGCTCTTTAGACAGGGCTAAGAAACTGGTGTCTGTTTCTCACCCACCAATCAAAAGTGGATACTTGCAGACTCTTGCATAAATCTGACCAATGTCTCCTTTTTTACTAGAGTATAAACTGAACCTGTGTCTACCTTTTGGATTGTGCTCTAAACAGAACCTGTGTCTACTTATCTGTTAAGTTATTCTGATTTTTGTCCTAGGAGACTTATAGTTGATTTTAAATAACCCAACAAAAGTTGATATTTTCTCTCTGAATTTCTGGGATGAGGAGTTATCATTATTTAAACTATTTACGTTCAGACTATTGTCTTCATCTTTGTTGTTATGGCACCTTTTCCAACATTGTGCCTTCCTACATCAGGTCGATCTGTGTAACCTGCAGGGAATTTTTAATCCACTAGGCTATATTTTTTAACGTCAAAAACCGTCATTATTTTTGCACCACCCTAATATTTAAATCATAGCAGGTGGGAGAAGAGATAGATTCATATCTTTGCAAGGGTATTTCTGTGAACATGATGGCCTTGGCTGAAATTTGAAATTGATATTTCAATGTTGCTTTTCACACCTATAACCACTATGCTACATATACATCCTGTCATCTGGAGAGCAGAAATATGAAATGTTTATTTCCTATTATTTGGATAGAGTTCATGTCTTTGAGTTGATTATTTATTTATTTATTGTACAGGGGATTTAGGGAGGCACAGTGGAGTAACGGATAGTGGCTCAGATTGAGGAATCAGAGAGCCGAGTTCAAATTCCAGTCAAATCCATTACATTCACTTACATGCTAATACCCTTGGGAAAGGTATGAATCCTCTTCTTCTCCCCCCAGCTATGGGTAAATAGCAGGACAAACCAGGTTCTATAGCCTTGGCTGGCAACTGGTCTATTGCAGAAATAAATGGCAACCTACTGTGGGGAAAAAATCTGCCTCGTCAGTCATGTATCAAAAGATACATGATTGCCTATGTATCATGCATAGCACATAACTGACTGCCAGGGGAATTACAAAAGAAATAGACAATTTCAAACACTTATTAGACCAAAACTATTTAAAAATATTGACATGATGAATAATTTTGTAGAGACAAGTTTATTACAGTAACATAATATGAATATTGTCTTTTTGGTATTGAGCCAATAAGAATTTTGGTAGCACTAGTAAATGTTCAGTAAGATGTCTGTAAATTCTGTTGAGAAGGCTTTTTGTGTAAAATTGAATCGAGTAAAAAAGAATTGTTATTGTTGCATAATGGCATTTAGAATGCCTTTTGAGAATTCCTCACTAAACAAACCATATATGATTATTACAAGAAATGTTAAATAACAAGATGTTCATGTAAAGTGTATGTGTGTGTGTATATATATATCTATAAAAGGCAGGATGTGTGTGTGTGTGTAACGAATGCACAGACGCAATTTTCGACAGATTTGCACCAAAATTTACATGCACATGCTCCAAGTTAGTGGGAAGGCCAAGACTGACTTTGCATTTCCCAACTCCCCTCGATAGTGGAAATAATCGATTTTTTTCATGCTTCTACGGCAGTTTTCATGTAGTTTGCACCCATTTTCTACTGACCAGAGTGAGAGCCTATAGCTGGCTGCCACGAATAGGCAGAAAGATTCTATTGGCCAGTGTGAGAGCCAACAGCTGACTGACATGAATGTTAACTAGAATGCTAGCATGCAAAAAAAATCGATAGCTGCATTCGTCACAAGTGGGAAAAATTGAAAATCTGTAAGGCACTTTACTCTAATTGGCTCATTCACTTGCTTAAACTCAATGTTGATTTTGATTCCGCAGAACTGGCTTGGGTGTGAAAAAGTATTTAACATTCTTTTTTTCATTCGGTTTTTCCAGTTACAAGTCCATTTTAAAGCTGATTGTTTTTTTGTTAATTTTGTTTAGTTCTTTTTTCGTAACATATTTAATGTTTAGTAAAGAGCTTAGTAAAAAATCGCAAGGTGAGATAGGCAAGAAGTAAGGCATGTAGCAACATCAGCATGGCAAAGGGCACTCCTTTAAAGGCAAGGAAGGGCAAAAATATTTTAAGTCAAGTGATATCGATTGCTGTATGAGTCGTATGATTTTTGAATCAAGCACAGGCAATGCCAGGCCATGCTGCTAGTATATATATATATATATATATATATATATATATATATATATATATATATATATAATCATCCCTTTGACTTTTGTAATTGTAGGGGGTTTCTGAATGCAGAAGCCACACTAAATCTCCTCCAGAATGGTCTATCAATGGCAGCCATCAGTAATTTTGTATAGTTATACCTGTCCATTGTTTGACATTGTCCATTAGCATCCTCTCCTATGTTTACCTTCAATGGTACCTTGCATGATGTTCTTGCACAGTATGCCTTTTTTCTGTAATGTGTCCAAACTGCGCCATTTTTCTCTTTTTGACAGTGACGAGAATAGGTTTTTGGTTGTCCACAAAACTTTGAACACTTTTCTACACACTCATTGGTCTTATGTTCCCAATAGAAGATGCCAATGCATTTTTTCTTAAACATTTGGATCCTTCTCTCTGTTTTTGCCAACAGTGTCTGTTTCACATCCATATAGGAGAATGGAGACTACCAGTGATTTGTACAGTCTGTACTTCATTTGAAAGCTGATTTTGTTTCTTCATATTCTTTCCAATTTAGCCATCACTGCCATGGCTGCAGCAATCCGTGTGTGTATTCCCGAGTTGCATATACCATCTTTAGACAAGATTGCTCCTCAGTATTTAAAGATGGACACTTCCTCCAGTGAATTTCCATTCATGGTAATGTTGGCACAGGTGTGATACTGTTTGTGCCATTCACTATCACTTTGGATTCCTCGACCTGCTGACCTCCATTCCATATGGCCCTGCTCTTTCAACAAGTTTACAGATGTGTTTGCCACTGATAGAGATTCAAGGATCATGGTCGTTCAAGGTTTCTTGCATGATTCTCTCTAGAAATAGGTTGAACAATGTTGGTGAAAGTACGCGTCCCAGTTGTCCAGAAAAATGCTCCCATTTGTTTTCTCAGAAGAACTGTGCTGGTGGCATCTTTAGATAAGAATGATGAAGCTCAAGCTGTTGCTTTTGATATCTCAAAGAGAATTGACAGGATTTGGCATTCTGGTCTTCTTCACAAGTTGAAAGGTTATGGTATTTATGGATGAATTTTGGAACTGATTCAGTCTTCCTTAATGAATCGTGAAATAAATGTGATCTTGTGTGGCCACTCTTCTTGATCTTTTTTTAATTAAAGCAGGCATAGACAGATAGATATATTAAACATTTCATCTCAAGCAAACCAATAAATTTTATATTTCTATAATTTAAAAGCATTTAAAAAAATAATCATATCATATATATATATATATATATATATATATATATATATATATACACACAAGAATTAGTCATAAACATTACAATTGTTGAATAAAATTGTAATGATGCGTAAAAAGTTGAATTGAAAGGTATTTTTTAAATTAAATTTAAATTTGGTTTTAGAATTTTTTTTAATATTCAATGAAATTTTAAAACTTTAACTATTTTTATTATTTTTCTTTTTCATAATGTTTCTATCAGTGTTGTCTATTATAATATCCCACAATGCAACAGAGCTACCAAACTAACAACATGCTTGACAAAAACATGTTTATGACTGGCACCTGAAGAAGGTGAGAGTCGAATGGCTGAAAAGGTTGTAACTAGAAGATGAAGGCAGAAGACCAAATAAATTCATGTATTATAAGTATTTTTAAAATTATTACTTTCTTTTTTTATAATCTTTTCTGATATTTTTTTATCTTGTAGAGGCTGGAATTTAAATCTTCATTACCTTGATCCTGGGGAAGAAGTGAAAGTAAGTATTTATTTTTCTTGTTGATTTAACATTAAATAAATGATTCAGTCTGAAAAGAAGGTTAGTTCTCATAAAATTTTTCAATGTGCCATATCCCTTCAGGATATTGTCAATCACGACACTCCACAACTTCCTATCCTTTGTAGCTCTTAGTAACATTTGTCTTTTCACCATCCATGCCACTCTCTGTTCTGCAATACATTTAAACAAGTTCATTAGGTAGGTTACTTGCTGTTTCCTTCTACCTTCTTGCCTTCAATATGTCCCATGAGTGTCAAATTCTCCAAACCTTCTTTTCTCTTTATGCGTCTTAGAAATTTCAGCTATCTCTTTCTGATTCTAAGTATAAAAGGATTTGACGGTAGTCAGGATTATTGAACGATCTTTTCCTTAGCTGCATAGTATGTGCTTCATCAGGGCAGCATGCAGTTTGGAATTCAGAGTTTTTCTTCTCCTAGATTGGTTGCCACCCAAGGCTATAGAACACAGTCTGTTTTGCTATTTTCCCATAGCTGGGTGGGGAAGGCGGATTCATATCTTTCCCAAATATTACTGCAACAAATATCATAGGAATATAGAGCAAGCAGACAATAAGATATACAAAAACATGCAACACTTACAGTATATGGTGATCGACGTTGATCAGGATTTTCATCAATAATACAGTGTAACGAAAAAAGATGTTCATACACTCTTTTTTTTTCTTTTTTCTGGACATAAAAGGGAGGGATTATCAATGTTCTAGTATCATAAAAGTGTAGCCGACTTGGGTGTTGATGTTCTTAATTCTTTGGGCAGCAAACAGTGAAATTTGGTTTTTGGTGACATCTACTTCTTCCAACTGCAAGCGGCTAAGACAGATTTTGGTGACATCTACCTTGTCCGGGGGCAAGCAGCTAAGTGAAGAATTGTTACCCCGACATGCACGAAACAAAACTGTCACGTGCCAGCCTACGAAAAATGCATAGGCGTCATTCATGGAATACTGTTGGGGTCATTTGCACTTTTTGTCAAACAGCGTTTGTCTGGTGTATGATCAAGGACCAGACAGGAAATGAGAGGTTCTCTTCTGAGAACTGGCCTTGATTCAACTTGGGATGAAAAAAAACAAATATATCCCACAATCTGCTTTTCCAAGAAATAAAGAAGTTATTAATATTCCTATGTCTCGTCACACATACACAATGTACTTAAAATATACTTATAAAATCTGAGGTGAGGGTACAAATATTGGGCTAACGTAACAATATATATATATATATATATTAGAATAAATCCTAAGGAGCCAGGCAAACCTACTTAGGTTTCACCTCAATGTATCTTCAGGTTAAACTGTCTCTTTACCCTGACGATCTGTTTAGGCGAAACCTAAGGATTATTCTAGTTTTTCACTTTACTTAGCATATTGAGCACTCTGTTTTAGTCTTTCTACTTGTTGGTTTTTTTTTTCTAAGGACTTTAAGCACTTGGTGATTTGTTTTGTCTTGTTCTGATGTTTTTAGTTCTTTCTTTTTTTATTTCCAATTTTTCCCTTGGGTACCGATTTGTCCTGACATATCTGCAAGTTGAGCTATCCAAGGTTTTCCAAATGAATAATACTATTTATATATATATATATATATATATATATATATAGAGAGAGAGAGAGAGCAGGCTTACAGGAGGTTTTAAGAACTGTAAGATAGAAATGAGGGAATCTAAGTCAAGCATTTTAACATATTTCAAGCATTTCACAACAGACAACAAAGTTTAAGCTTCAGCATCAAAGAAGATAGAGATAATTTACTTTGGAGGTCTGGGAATGCTCACAGTTTTCCTCATATAAATCAGCAGTAATTCTGAGCTATTTGTGATTAACAGATATCAAGGCAAACTTTGAAATAGATCTTTTTATCAGAGTAATGTAAGAAGAATTTTGGAAAAACAAAGAAAAACAATTTATTATAATACATTTGATATCATGGCCATCCTCTGAGACACTGCATAACTTTCTGGCATGCTCTCTCCAAAAGGTTGCCAACTACTGTTATAGACAGTTTAAATCTGAGCATCAAGTAGTGTAGTTGTTCAGTAACAATGTTCTGCGAAACACATCTTGTGACTACTGGTGGCTCTGTAATAATGTGATAAATAAGAATAATTCTTCTATCCATCCTCTCATCACTCAATTTGAGGTGCTAACATCTTCTGCTGATTAAGAAGAATGTTTTACTTGTAAATTCTCTTCCAGTTCTACTCTTAACTCATTTGGAGTATCTTTACCTGACTTTCCACTTAGAACTGAATCTGTATTGTTTGATATGTAAATAACTCCATTCATGGTTTTTGCTTGCATTTCTAAATAGGATCCCTACAAAGCATGTGGACTTGATGGCCTCCCTGCAATAGTCCTTTAGTAATGTGCTCCAGAACTGGCTCCTGTTCTCTCAAAACCCTACAATAAATGGCTTGCTGCTTCTCGCTTGTTGAAATTTAAGAACTTTGACAAGATGTCTGATCCTTCTATCGGCATATTAACATTCTCTCTTTTTTGGCAAAGTACTAGAGGCTCTAATCAACTCTGAATTGGTTAAGCATCTCACATCACAAGGTCTTCTTTCAGATAAGCAATATGGTTTTTGCTTCTCTAAGTCAACTGCTAATGTATTAATGATTATTGCTGAAAGTCAATGAAGCTTTAGATAAGAATGATGAAGCTCAAGCTGTTGCTTTTGATATCTCAAAGGAATTTGACAGGATTTGGCATTCTGGTCTTCTTCACAAGTTTAAAGGTTATGGTATTTATGGATGAATTTTTGATCTGATTCAATTTTTTTTATCAAATTATAAAGTGAATGTAGTCCTAAATGGCCACTCCTCTAGATCCTTTTGCATTAATGCAGGTGTATACCAGGGCTCTATTCTTGGATCAATGTTGTTCCTAATTTTCATCAATGACCTTCCTGATGTCATCATTTCTCAATTCAGTATGAGACAACTATTTACTCTTGTCATAATGGTAAGTGTGATAGGTTTGATTAGGTCAAATTGGCCTGCTGATCTCAAAAATGACCTACACTTTGTTGTTAACTGGCGCAAGAAATTCCTTGTTAAATTTAATATCTCCAAAACAAAACTTGCTTTTTTTTTAATCATCTGCAAGAACCATTTTTGTCTTCTATCAGCATGGCTGATACCAACCTCCAGGATAGTGATACCTTGCACCTACTTGGGCTAAGGTTTTTCCACTTACATTATGTGGAAAGAGTATATTGAATCAATTGCTAAATTTACTGCTTGGAAAGTTGGTTCACTATGTTGTGCTGGACAGTTTTTCTCACCAGAATCTATCTTACATATCATTCATTCATGCTTTGAAAATTGTCGCTTTGTCACTGTTTCATTTATTTCTCAACAGTGACAAAGGGTTGCAAAACCTTTGTGAAATATATCTGTTTTAACAGTAAATTCGTCGTTGGAATTACAAGTTTTTATTCTTTTTAATTCAACTTCACCAATGGAAGCAAGCATTTTTACAATTATACAAGATTGTTATTTGTTTATTTCAGGAATCTGAGGATAAAGACAAAGGTGTATCTGACAAATTTAATGTTGTCCTTCAGGTAGCCAAGAAAGTCCAGGTGAGTGAAAGAAAATTGTCCTTCAGATAGCCAAAAATATGGTTTTTATGAGTGAAAGAAAAAAATTAGTGCTTCAGGTAGCCAAAAATGTTCAGATGAGTGAAAGGGAAAATTTTGTGCTTCAGGTAGCCAAAAATATGGTTTTTATGAGTGAAAGAAAAAACTTAGTGCTTCAGGTAGCCAAGAATGTTCAGATGAGTGAAAGGAAAAATTTTTTGCTTCAGGTAGCCAAAAATATGTTTTTTATGAGTGAAAGAAAAAACTTAGTGCTTCAGGTAGCCAAAAATGTTCAGATGAGTGAAAGGAAAAATTTTGTGCTTCAGGTAGCCAAAAATATGGTTTTTATGAGTGAAAGAAACAACTTAGTGCTTCAGGTAGCCAAAAATGTTCAGATGAGTGAAAGGGAAAATTTTGTGCTTCAGGTAGCCAAAAATATGTTTTTTATGAGTGAAAGAAAAAACTTAGTGCTTCAGGTAGCCAAAAATATGGTTTTTATGAGTGAAAGAAAAAACTTACTGCTTCAGGTAGCCAAAAATGTTTAGATTAGTGAAAGGAAAAATTTTGTGCTTCAGGTAGCCAAAAATATGTTTTTTATGAGTGAAAGAAAAAACTTAGTGCTTCAGGTAGCCAAAAATGTTCAGATAACTGAAAGGGAAAATTTTGTGCTTCAGGTAGCCAAAAATATGGTTTTTATGAGTGAAAGAAAAAAATTAGTGCTTCAGGTAGCCAAAAATGTTCAGATGAGTGAAAGGGAAAATTTTGTGCTTCAGGTAGCCAAAAATATGGTTTTTATGTGTGAAAGAAAAAACTTAGTGCTTCAGGTAGCCAAAAATGTTCAGATGAGTGAAATGAAAAATTTTTTGCTTCAGGTAGCCAAAAATATGTTTTTTATGAGTGAAAGAAAAAACTTAGTGCTTCAGGTAGCCAAAAATGTTCAGATGAGTGAAAGGAAAAATTTTGTGCTTCAGGTAGCCAAAAATATGTTTTTTATGAGTGAAAGAAAATACTTAGTGCTTCAGGTAGCCAAAAATGTTCAGATGAGTGAAAGGAAAAATTTTGTGCTTCAGGTAGCCAAAAATATGGTTTTTATGAGTGAAAGAAAAAACTTAGTGCTTCAGTTAGCCAAAAATGTTCAGATGACTGAAAGGGTGAATTTTGTGCTTCAGGTAGCCAAAAATATGGTTTTTATGAGTGAAAGAAAAAACTTAGTGATTCAGGTAGACAAAAATGTTCAGATGAGTGAAAGGGAAAATTTTGTACTACAGGTCGCCAAAAATATGGTTTTTATGAGTGAAAGAAAAAACTTAGTGCTTCAGGTAGCCAAAAATGTTCAGATGAGTGAAAGGGAAAATTTTGTGCTTCAGGTAGCCAAAAATATGGTTTTTATGAGTGAAAGAAAAAACTTAGTGCTTCACGTAGCCAAAAATGTTCAGATGAGTGAAAGGGAAAATTTTTTGCTTCAGGTAGCCAAAAATATGGTTTTTATGAGTGAAAGAAAAAACTTAGTGCTTCAGGTAGCCAAAAATGTTCAGATGAGTGAAAGGAAAAATTTTGTGCTTCAGGTAGCCAAAAATAGGTTTTTTATGAGTGAAAGAAAATACTTAGTGCTTCAGGTAGCCAAAAATGTTCAGATGAGTGAAAGGAAAAAATTTGTGTTTCAGGTAGCCAAAAATATGTTTTTTATGAGTGAAAGAAAAAACTTAGTGCTTCAGGTAGCCAAAAAATGTTTAGATTAGTGAAAGGAAAAATTTTGTGCTTCAGGTAGCCAAGAATGTTCTGATGAGTGAAAAAAAAAAATTTAATTTGTTTATTTTTTTTTTTTTTTATTTTTTTTTTTTTTTTTTCATAGTTGATTCAATTCTAATCCTGTCTTAATTTCTTGACCCTAAACAGAATACCCTCGGTGCCTTGGCAGATACATTAGAAAAAATAAATAGGTAAGAGTCAAATTTTCAATCTCCTATTCAAAATGTATTTAGTGCAAACTTTTTTCTTTTTACTTACCTAATAAGATGGCATTCAGAAATTTTGTAATAGGAAAATAATTATGAAAATGAAACATGCATAGATGCATGGGAACTTGTGATGTATTCCCATCTCTTCACATTCAATACTTGTATTCTGATGTGGCTGACATGTCTGAGGTATGAAGTTTTCTTTTGGTTTTCTTTCATCAGTACTACTTAAATAGACTAGTTCACTCATAAAAACAGGAAAATTCTTTTGGAAAGAATTTTTGTAAATTATCATTCTTTAGACTGCGACATTTGTCAGAATTTAAAAATATGGATTCTTTTTCATCTTTTTTGAAATGGGGGAATCATTTTCCTAATATCGAATACAGTGTAAATTTGATACCAGACTTTTACAGAGATAATTGGATTTAGGTTAAGTTACTTTTTTTTTTTTTTTAAATCAATTCACCCCAACCAAGATACTAAAACACAAGGGACTACTAGAAGTAAGAGAGAATGAAAAGACTTTAGAAGGAACTGGAAATTCAGTCCCAAACAAGAAACAAGGAACAAACTTCTACTCCTGTCCAATAGACTGAAGAAGAGTGTGAATCTTATGATAGCCGAACTTACCTACTTATTTACAAATTTTAAGTTTGAAATTTTAGTAACATCATTGTTATCTGCTAATTTTTTAATTTTCTGAATTTTTAAAACTTTTCTGGAATTTTTTTTTTTTAAGATATGATTATACAAATGCTGAAGTATGATAGGTGTCATGCTAACTCTATATGTGTTGTAACCTAGGGAAGGTTACTGAATAGAATAATCACACAAAGGTTGGTAATGAATGATAATACTTAGGACAAGAACAACACATATTAGATTCACCAGCAGCATGTAGAAGTGAGTCAAGTGAATTCCACACTGAATCTCCAGCTGCAGACCAACATACAGTATTTACTGCTGTATTTATGTGAATGGGGACATAGCCATTATCATCTGTAGGCATATGCTACAACAATATGCCATGCAATAGGTTAATAATTTCATTACTAATTATTACATATAATTTTATACCTGCTTTATTTACTTGTAAGAACTGGGAAATACATCTTGTGTGTCAAGCTAAGGTTTGTCCTTAGCCTTTCCTATTGAAGATAGATTTTAAATTAATGAAACTGTTATCCATCAACTTCTGATTTCTTTCCATAAAAACATATTCTAAAAATTTGAAATGTGCATTACGATATAAAATATTGTTATATTTTTGTTCGTCTTTTTCTCTTTGTCTCATTCATTTTGCATTGTAAAAAAGAAAATTGTTGAAAATCTTTCTTCCATTTTTTGAAATCACTCACTTGCATAGTTTCTGTATAAAGTGTTAAACTACCACCACTAATGTAAATTTTGTTGGCATAAGATGATAGAACAAAATAATGATTTATTATTTGTATCTGAATTTTTCCAGCCTATTGACCTGGCGTTACCCCCCTGCCACTAAACAGCTCTTCTCTGCTATCTGCCTAGCTTTTATTGTATCATGTCTCTTTGAAGCTAGCATGATATTCTATGTAATAGGTAAGTAAATATTCTGTTCAAACAAGGATTTTGTTTCTAATTGTCAACAAGGAAGTTTTCAAATAGGCAATAAGAAAAATCAATTATCAGAAAAAAAATTAATGATATTTTTACTATTTTTAAAAAATTGTAATCACTTAAATTTTATTTTCCTATTTCTTCGGTTCTTTTTTTTTTTCCCATTTTTTTCCGTTCTTTTTTTTTCGCATTTTTTTCGGTTCTTTTTTTTTTTTTTCGCATTTTTTTCGGTTCTTTTTTTTTTTTTCGCATTTTTTTCGGTTCTTTTTTTTTTTTTTCGCATTTTTTTCGGTTCTTTTTTTTTTTTTTCGCATTTTTTTCGGTTCTTTTTTTTTTTTTCGCATTTTTTTCGGTTCTTTTTTTTTTTTTTCGCATTTTTTTCGGTTCTTTTTTTTTTTTTCGCATTTTTTTCGGTTCTTTTTTTTTTTTTTCCATCTTTTTCGGTTCTTTTTTTTTTTTCCATTTTCTTCGGTTCTTTTTTTCCTTTTTTGTGCATTTTCTGTTTTTTTTCATTTGTTATTTTTTTTTATGTTTTTTTTTTTTTTTATTTCTTTTCTGGTAGGTAAGAGTACTGAAATTATTAAATTTTGTTTAAATGTAAAAAGTAGACATTTAGCTGGAAGTTTCCTTGTCAGAAACTGCCTAGAATACTTTCAGCAAGATGTCTACAGTGTACAGTTAAAAAATGATAAATTTTAAGTTTAAATCACCTGACTGACAAGAAATAAGGGTCCAATTATTTTTCTCTGTGTCACCCACTCTTGTTTTTTTTCTCTGCCCTCTCTCTTGTTTTTTTTTTCTCTGTCACACTCTGACTTGTTTTCTTGTCTTCATTTTGCTGTCTTGATTTTTTTTTTTTTTTTTTTTTTCCATGTCGCTCTCTCTCGTTTTTTTTCTGTGTCGCCCTGTCCCATTTTTTTTTTTTTTTTTTTTTTTTTTTTTTTTTACCATGTCACCTTCTCCTATTTTTTATCCCTATTGGCTTATCTCTTGTTTTTATCCTTCTTGCCCTCTCTCTCTTGTTTTTTAATCCCTCTCGCCTTCTCTCTCTCTCTCTCTCTCGTTCTTTAATCCCTCATGCCCTCTCTCTTGTTTTTTTTTCTGTGTTGCTCTTTCTCTTTTTGTTTTTCTTCATGACACCCTCCCTTGTTTTTTGTTTTTTTCTCCCTGATGTCCTCTTTCTTGGTTTTATCCCTAGACACACACTTTCTATTTCCCTCTCATCTACTCTTTCTTGCTCTGTCTCACAAAATCATCTCGGCAATTACGATCTGCATAAATTTGGTAAAAGTTAGTCTACAGTCTTCAGTTTATTTTCCCACCATAAACATTCTGAACCTTGAGATGTTTAAAATTTTTTGTTTGTTGTAATAAATGGCTTTTTCTGTTTCTTGATATTTCATTTATTCCTGAGTTGGCTTTTAGACAATGATCTTTGTTTCTAGATTGAATTGTTTGACTTCCCTAAAGAGCTTGATACTTAGTTTTTATTATTTTTGCCATAAGCAATCTTTCCTTAGTTGATTGCTGTAAACTTGTGGTTAAGAAATTAATTTTGCAGATCATAATGAGATTAATTCTGACTTGGTACACCACTAATCTGCATATATATTAAAATAAAGATAACAATCAGTTATGTCTCAACATGAAAAATATTTGTGTCATTTTTTCTTTTGGACCACAAAATATAACCATTCTTACTTCCATAAAGAATTTGAGAGAGAACATTAAATTGGATATATAATTGCAATTTTATCAACCAAGAATTTACACAAATTTATACTCTGTCATTGACATCCAATCAAATTTATGTTTATACTCTGTCATTGACATCCAATCAGATTTATTATTTATTAACCAAACTGAGAAAATATTTTTCAAACCTTTTTTGTATGTGTTTGTGTGAGTTTCACTTTTTTCAAATGAAATACATTTCAAGTAATGGGTAAAAAATAGTGAAAATTGGTAAATTAGCTTTTTAAAAATTTGACTAATGTACTTGAATTATCAATACATAATCATAAACTTGCCCAATGCTTGTGACAGATTGATAGTCATAATTTCAATTCAGATGAAACTGAAGTTTCCGAAATTTCCATCTTTTACTTTTCTCTTTTAATTGCCTCGAAAAATTCTTGTTTCCTTTGCAGGAATCCTTATTGGCATCAAGTTATTCATTATTGATTATATGTTTGAACACTTTCCACGGTTTAAACAGAAATATGACTCATCACATCGGCTTTGGGAAAACCTTCCAACTGAAGCAGAATTTCGAAAAAAAACAATGCGCGTTCAAATTGATAAGGTAAGTGTTTGCTGTTTAATTAAGAAGTTGCCAAAAATTATTAACTTTCTTTTTTTGTGCATGTGTGCCTGTGTAAAACAGAAAAAAAATGCTTCTAACTTTCTTAAAATATTTGCATGTTTAACCCTGTGTTAGTCATGTGGGGTGTTTTGTTACCTCAAAATTTAAGTACTTGTAATTTCTAGTTGAGAACTTGTTTCTTTTTCTCCCTACTATTAGAGTTTCCTGGATCAGTGAATGTTTGTAGCATGTGGTGTGGTACGGTTGTAGCTCAGTTGTGTCATGTGAAGCAGACGTCACTATCTTCTTTGAGATGTCTTCTCATCCCACCTGACTAATGAAGTTAAATTTTCAGGATTGCTCTCAGCTGCAACAAGCTCTACAATATTACAGCGATTACAAAATCAGATATAGAGATGAGTATTTTGTATCAGGTCGAAGGATTAAAAGGTGAAAACAGTATGCAGCAATTGTGGGAGACATGTTTGCAATGATCACAGCAAGATGATTTGAGTTGCCAAAATTGCAAGAATGTAGCCAAACTGCAGAGTTGAATGGTCATAAAATGAGCCCACATTCTTTTTTGTTTTTCTTTCCATTTTAATTCATGGAAAAATATTTTGTGGTTATTTTTGGTGAGATAAGTTTTCTCTATTATTTATTGGTGCATTTCACATACCATTTACAACATATGTTTATGCAACAAATTTATAATTTTCATTTCAATGAATAATTATATCTTCAGTTCAAGTTTAGACTGAATGTCTGTTACCTGTTATGTCATTTTTTTTTTTTTTTCAGCAGTTCGACAATATTTTACATAATTGTAATACTATAAGGATTTTTGTATTAGGGTGTATAAGCACCTGAGAGGACTACATTTTTGGAAATTAGAGGTGACTAACTCAGGGTTAATGTACCCTGCCCCCCCCCCTCAAAAGAAAAGAAAAACTTAGAAAAGAAATGAATGAGCAAGTTAAAGTTAAATCCTCGTCATTTGTTTATATTTCTGTTTCCAGTCTGCCATGTTTTTGATATTTTGTTTAACCAACAGCAAATGATTTCTCTTTTTCTTTTTCTTTTTCTTTTTCTTTCTCTTTTTCTTTTTCTTTTTCTTTTTCTTTCTCTTTTTCTTTTTCTTTCTCTTTTTCTTTTTCTTTCTCTTTTTCTTTTTCTTTTTCTTTTTCTTTCTCTTTTTCTTTCTCTTTTTTATTTTTCTTTTTCTTTTTCTTTTTTTTTCTCTTTTTCTTTTTCTTTTTCTTTTTCTTTTTTTTAACCTTTCCTTTTTTGAAGCATGATTCATAAAAAACATTGGTTTTTTTTCTAAAAGTATAATTTCATCACTTTTCTAAATAAATGACATTTGTAACAAAGTTCTTCCATTATTAATGAAAACACTCATATTTCACATTACATTTTATTTCCTTCCTGAATTTCATCAACTACTCTCAGCCAGTATTTGTGTCTGTGGGTTCCATAGGAGGCACGGTTGAGTAATGGATAACAGCTCAGATTGAGGAATCAGAGAGCCAAGTTTGAATTCCAGTCAAATCCATTGCATTCACTTACATGCTATTACCCTTGGGAAAGATACGAATCCTCTTCTTCTCCTCCCAGCTATGGGTAAATAGCAGAACAGACCAGGTTCTATAGCCTTGGATGGCAACTGGTCTACTGCAGAATAAAATGGCAACCTACTGCAGGGAAAAAAATCTGCCTTGTCAGTCATGTATCAAAAGATACATGATCGCCTCAGCATGTATCATGCATGGGACATAACTGACTGGACCCCATAGCCCCTCTTCTGAAATCTACTTCTTACATTCTTATCCGTCTAAGAGCGTCTTTGCACTTACCTCTATATATCTATCTCAATGCAGCTAGTTCAGTAACATGATTCAAAATCAACCTGGAGGTCATCTTATTTCAACTCTTCACCTGATGTGACATTGAGTGAAAACTCTATTCTGGCATCATCTGGGATGTGACACACATTGCGCATTTATTTTCCACTAGTTTACACATGTCACCAAAAATGACAACATATTTAGTTAATTCCTTATTAGATTTTCACATGTGTGTCTTCAAACATTTGTTCTAATTATATTAATGTGTAGTAATTCTGAGGTACCAGTTTACTACTGTCTTTATTGTTGACTTCATCTGACCAGATACATATACGAGGGGAAAAGATGGGGAAGACAAAAGTTTTTATCAGGTGCCATAACCAGAGCATTGTTAATTCTTGCGCAGAGGTCATTAATGTCTGCTGGATTTGAAATTGAGCCAGGTCAAAAAACACTATTTAATATCAAATGTGGATGGATGATTGCAAAGAGCAGCCAAAACTTTTATGATTTCCAATATCTTTATTGTGCTCCCACATGTCAAAAAAAAAAAAAAATATATATATATATATATATATATATATATATATACAAAGAATTTCTTTGTCATCACTTTTTTTACTATAATATAAAAACTACATGAGCATCACAGAGGTATGGTGCATAAAAACACCTTAAATGCAATGCATTGGCAATTTATCTGACCACAATGCCAACTTAATGCCAGTCTTATCAGGAGAGAAAAGAATTGACAATATACCTAAGACCATGACTGTACATAATATTACTGATTATTAAAAAAAGCTATTGTATTGTAATGTGGTATACAAGCTAATAGAGAAAAAAAAGACTGATCTGCTTGGAGTAGGCGGATTTAAAAACCAACTGACACTAATATATATATATATATATATATATATATATATATATATATAATTTATTCGAAAATTATAACATAAATATGTTATAAAATCACTACAAAAATAGCCATTTTGTTTCAATACTTCTTATTTATGTTATAATTTTTGAATAAATTATATTTGCACTACTCTGTACTGAGCACTCTTTTAAGAATAGTAATTTTTGGTTATTGGAATTTATTCTGTATACACCTGTCCTATACTTTGGTGTGTATGTGTGTGTGTGTATATATATATATATATATATATATATATATATATGTATTAGGACTCGGATTGAGGAATTGGAGAGCCAAGTTCGAATTTCAGTCAAATCCATTATATTCACGTACATGCTAATACCCTTAGGAAAGGTACAAATCCTTTTCTTCTCCCTCCAGCTATGGGTAAATAGCAGGACAGACTTGGTTCTATAGCCTTGGATGACAACTGGTCTAAGGTAAGGACAACTCTGAATTCAAAAACTGTAGAGGGTCATTTGGGGACATTGTGGCACATAGTGCACCAGGTCTCTGTATTTTTTGGTCTCTGGTCATCAGATCTGATGAGATAATTTATTGCCCCTCTTATCCTCAAAAATCTCAACACATTTTCCTTTTTTCATCTTTTATTCCAACCTGAAGATTGCCAAGAACACAACACATGGCACATCAACAAAATACAATTGTTTAAAAGCTTTTCCATTTTGTTTCTTCTCCACATAACATAAGAAGCATATGTGGATATTTACTCTCTCTCTCTCTCTCTCTCTCCATGTATGTAAATATAGCAACTAAATGCATGTATAGAATACTGTATGTATGTATGTATATATGTATGTATGTATGCATAGGGACAATATCTTTATATGTATAGGAAAATTTATCTTTTTATATGTACAATATGTATGTATGTCTGTATAGGGACAGTATGTATGTTCGTCTGTATAGAGACAGTATGTATGCATGTATATGTGCATAGGAATGACTGGGTTCTCCTGCTTGTGTGGCATGCAGCAGAATCCTGTGGCCAGACATGGTCTTCCAACAGTCACCATACACACACACACACACACATATATAAGCAACTCTCTCTCGTGTGTGTGTGTGTGTGTGTGTGTATTTATAGCAACTATATATAGATGTGTGTGTGCATATTTATAGCAAGTGTGTGTGTGTATATATATATATATATATATAATATATATATATATATATATATATATATATATATCCATATATTTGCTTATATATATATATATATATAGCAAATATAAATGTGTGTATGTATATTTGTGTGTTTGTATGTATAGCAACTATATTTATTTATGTGTGTGTATGTATATTTATGTG
The DNA here is from genome assembly GCA_963932145.1 of Acanthosepion lycidas. Lineage (NCBI taxonomy): Eukaryota > Metazoa > Mollusca > Cephalopoda > Sepiida > Sepiidae > Acanthosepion > Acanthosepion lycidas. Next base: position 4,273,129 of record OZ010610.1, on the reverse strand, counting down.
TATATTTTTCAACAATGTATGTATTTTTTTAATTTTATTTATTCGTTATGAAAAATAAATGATATCATTGTAGTTTTGGGTGGGTCCCCTTTGTCTCCTAGCAAGCAATATTTTAAAACACAGTCTACCACTGGATATTTATTTTAATAAGCAGTTGAATAAAACCAGTTCTTTTTATGGTTTTGATCCAGAATTAATTGTGAGCTTATTTTATATCTCTTTAACAATTGTATCCTAAAGACACTTTTTGATGTCGACCATTTGAATTGATCTGAATCTTTTTTTGTCTTATGATTAAACACAAACCAAGAGAAAAAATGTGTTTTGCTCTGTTTGAAAAAAACCTTGACAATTTAACTGTATTAATGTGAAAAATATGTAGCTCTACTTGGGGCCCTTTTATAACCTTTTTGGCCACCCTCTAACTCATCTGTACTGTTTTGAATATTTTTTACTCGCGCTATATTTTAGCGACATTTGCATAAACTTATTGCAAATTCCATAAATAAACTACAATAGATTTTGTTTCAAAATAAAAATATTTTGAGAGATACAACTATTTTACTATTTATTGCAAACCAAATTGGCACAAATTTTAACACAACTATAATAAAAAAAACTGATTTTTTCATAAACAGCATTATGGCAATAAAACATTACAAATAAATATAAGTTTGTCATATTGATATCATTTCAGTTTATGAAACTATTTAGAAGTTATAAATTCTAAAATAATAAAATCATTGCTTTATAAGATCCTGAGGGGCCCTATGCTACAGGCAACACCAGCCTAAAGGATAATCTGACTCCAGGCCCTATGCTACAGGCGACACCAGCCTAAAGGATAATCTGATCCTGACTGTACTTGATGAATTTAATTGGAAGTACATCTGAACATTTAATATTTATTTCTTGTGATTAGAATGGGTCCTGATATAGTATCTAATCTTTTGATCCCATAAGTATTGGTACCTCTTGATCTCAGGTCCAGTGTCATCACTCCTCATTTGCATTGATCCAGTGATCACAGGAAAGCAAATTTATAGCAGTGGGAAAGTGATTGAAGCTGAGATGCCATGTCAGGACCAGTAATATTGTGGATTTTTCTTTGGATTTTATTAAGAATCTATATCTATAATTCTCAAAATGTGTATGTATGTTTGTGCATGTGTGATCAGATGTTGTTTATACATTTCCACAGTTTTCATCTGATTTCAATGAAATCTTTTTTGTTTGATAGATCATTCTTCAGTGCAGGTTTTGAGTTCAAATTGGCTGGAAAAAAATTACAACCTTGAAGGTGAAAAAGAAAAAAAAAACTGTTTTTTAAACTTTTGTGCAAAAATCAAAGGCAACATTTAATGTCTGTAAAAAAACAGCATACAATCAATTTAGAGAGTTGAAATCTAATGCAAAAGATTATTAGAATTAAAAAAATATATATTATAAATAAAAATTATTGTATATTATTATTATGACAGTTCATGGAAAAGGTTCCTTCCTTGCAAGATTGAGAACGCGAAAACGGCCCTTTTCAGGGACACTCACCATTCATATTGTTACCCACCCCCCATTTGCAGATGTGCCTCAGTTGCACCCAATTGTTGGTTGCAACTGATTTTGAGCTGGACTGACTTTAAACTTAAACTGCTTCAATTGAATGGCAAAAATTCCCAGTAATGAAACATCCGGTCGAAGATGTGTTATACTGCTACTCTCTAAATTTATAGCAGGAACACTGGACAGACCATAGGTGGCAACAATATTTGAAGCATGAATATTTTTGCTGATTTTGATTATTCTTATGCATTCACCTAATTGCAAAAAAACTAAGTAATACTGCAATATGGACACTAATTACTATCAACCAAATTACTCATTCTTTTTTATACTAAAGATTCTTTTGAATTAACTTTTGTCTTGTTTAATGTTTAACTTGTTGATTCCCCACCGCCAGATATATAAATAACAAAGAATACAGTATGTGGCTTGTATGTGACAAAATCCTGCTACAAGAGTTTATGGTTTAAATTCAAGATGTTTAGAAAAATGTATCATTTTTTTTAAAAATACAAATTTTCAGTCTTAATGTCTGAAACAATTTCCACATTCCTAGTACTGAATTATCTCCCTTAGATTTGTTTACCTTGCCTTGTATTCAGATCATAGATTTTCTTTTGGCAAACTTGAACCTTCAGGCCCACAAAAAAAACAATTTGTCAAAAAAAGGGTGTTTTTTCTATTGACATCACTATTATTTTAACTACTTTCACTCCTCAGTAATGTTTATTGTTTTAAAAAGCGGTGATTAGAATTGTAATAAAACCTAAACATACGAAAGTGAATTTATATACGTTTTCTTTGTTTTTGAAAATTGACACAAAATATCAGATGCTTTTTATTGTTTACTTACACTATTTATATTTTTCTTTTATTGGAATGGTTGGCAAACCAAAACATCAGCTAATTACCAATTTGAGCTTTACAAAATGGTATAAGGATTTCCTTATAGTTGGTTCACATATTTTAATAATTTAGTCAATGTTTATAAATTTATGAATAAAAAATTGTTTTCTTATTTATTTCTTTATAAATTGGTAAATGATAATATTGCATTAGTTTTAATACAATTATTGTATTAGTTTTTAAGAATGTTGTAAATATAAAATTGTTCTTGTAAATAAACAATCTAATAAATATTAAAGTGTTTAATATTTTGGTTGTAAATTCTTAAGAACAAAAAAGTGTATAAATTTAGTTTCATCATATGTTTAGGTTTTATTACAATCCTAATCATCATTTTTTAAAACAATAACATTGCCAAAAAGTGAAGGTAGTTAAAATGATAGTGGTGTCGGGGGGGGGGGGACGTCCTTTTGACACTATTTTTTTTTTTTTAATTTTTTTTTGTGGGCATAAAGGTCCAAGGCTGCAATATTTTTCTTTTCCATAAAAAAAAAGAACTGAAATATAATTCAACATTTAATCATAAATAAGACTTAGAATTTATAAAACATGTAAATAATTAAAAAAAAGTTTGGATCAACTTCGTTTGGATGTAAAAATTTTTGCTTCAGAAATAAAATGAAAAATAATGTCAAAAATCATAAATGCAATAAAATAAATTTAATCTATATTTTAACCCCATAAAAAATATGTATTTGAATTTCTACAAGTTTAATTTTGGGGCAAATAATGTCATAAAAGGAAAAAAAATGTCCTTGTTTTGATTTTTAGGAAAATTTCACCTTTACATGAATTCCTTTATGAGAATAATTCTTGGCTTGTACCACTTTAGAAAACCAATGTCTGATGGTAGATTTTCTAATGGATCCTTAAAAAAAATGCAATCAGAATGAATGTGCAAAGAAATCTAAGGGAGGTAATTTCAGAACTTGGCAAACTAATATTGTTTTATGATAGTTATGTTCTTTTTAATGCATAAAATAAAATAAAATTTTAACAGAAATGATAGAGAATAAATAAAAATTCGAATGTTCCATAAAAATGAAAGCCTATTGTTTTTCTCCATTCTTAAAGTGGTAAAATTGCATAAAACTTTTGCCTTGACAAATATTGTTTCCAATACTTTCAGACGCTAGAATTTCTCTCTCCTGTGTTGTCACCTGTTGTTGAAATAGAAACAATTAAGGTAAGGAGAAGTGGTTGCAATTCTCCATCTTACCCACTTCTCATCCCTATTAGATGTTTGCACTTTGTTACCTAATACTAAGAAAAATTACATTTTCTTTTCTTTTGTCTATAGAATATTGCAAAATCCAATTTTGTTTAAGATTGGAAACAAATTATCTGAACAATAATTATGGATTTTTCATTGCAATATCTTCATTCAAAAATTGATTTCACATCCTATTTAAATAGCTTTAAAACAAAGGCATTTTCTACACATACATTACTCCAAACGTTATATTTTAGTGGATTTAGTATTTAAATAGATGCCCCCTGACATTTACTACATTCTGTGTATTTGAGAATCTTAAAACTTCCTTTTCATTGAGATTTTTTATTGTTCTGGCTGTTACATATAACACACACTGTTAACTGAAAAAACAAGGCATTTACTCAAACGCAGGGCTACACTAAAATATAGACATTTGGAGTAATAATATATAATGTTAGATTAAAAATAAAAACCATTAATTCCTTAGAAATTATATACGTACATATTCAAACAGGTTTGGTTAAATAATTTAGATATATTATGTCAATGAGTTTTCATTGTGATCCTTTCAAGTTGACAGATTAATTTCTTTGTAGCCTCTAGGAAATTGATTAAGAAAAATACCAAAATTTTCTTTAAATAGTTTTTATTTTCCCAAGTACTTTCAATCTCATCTGAGACCATCTTCAGGGGGTTAAGTTGTCTGTGAGTATGTATATGTGTTGTAAATTCAGAACATTTCAACTGTTCATTTTTACTACTTATGCAGCGTTCTAGATTACAAAGTTCACATGTTTTTTTTTGTTTGTTTTTTACCCAGTATAAGGAAAGTATCTTTTCCATTTTTTGCTCATATATATATAATTTTTTTTTCACAGCGAAAACTAATGGACATGATATGTCTAAATTATTTAATCAAATCTGTTTGAATGAAAATATGCTGCCTAAATATACACAATTTAATGCACACACACACACACCTATATATATATATATATATATAGGATTAATACAAATATAAAATTTGTCACTTAGCTGATTTAGATTCAGCACCTCTACTCCTGAGTTTCATAAACAAACCTTTGTGTAATCATGTGGCCCACTTGATAAATATAAAAGAGGACACAAAGGTCAACGACAAGCAGCAACATCCTGTCTCATGCTTCAACACAATTTTCTCAGGCCTGAAGATTGTGTTCAAGCATGAAACAGACTGTCGCCACTCGGTGCTGACCTCAGTGTCCACTTTTATATTTACATACACTCTATCTCTGATACTAAGTACTTTACCCCATAATTATAGCATATCTTAAAACTATATTTTTATCATATGAATGATAAAATTTAAAAAAAAAGAAAAGAAAAAAAAAAGAAACCATTTTTTGTTGATGCAGTCTATGAATTGGGGTTGGAATCTGAAGGGTTGAAGCCAGTGGCAACACTGAACACAATAATTTATTTATATTAAAATATGCATAGTGTCTTCAACATTTGGCAAAGCAACTTAAAATGAAAATATAACTGTCACCGGTATCTGGAGACATGGTTTAAACCAAAATGACACGTCATATACTGGTGACATGGCAGTCTAAATGTTAAGGAATATTTGATATCAGTTAATAATTACTTGTCTTATTCACCTTTGTGTTGCTTTTTTTTGTTTCTTTTACTGAACAAGAGCATGTAACTTTTCAGCACTAGCAAACCCAGGGAATGAACTCACAACTGCCAGGGAACGCAATATGTTTTAATCCACAAGCCATATGTCTTCCAACAAAATTTACAGAATTCAAATGATTATTTATTCACTTTTCTCAAATACAATTAAAAAAAATTTTTTTTAGCAAATTTGTTCCTTTGTATTTGAAAAAAAAACAAACTGTGTTAAAAGTATGTTTTTTTGTTTTTTTTATTGACATTGCTGTTATTTTAACTACCTTCACTCCTTGGCAATATTTTAAAAACCTAAATTCACTTTCATCATATATGAAGTTTTATTACAATTCTAATCATCACTTTTTGGTTTGGTTTGTTTTGTTTTACCACATATTAATCTCAATGGGTTATTTAATGCCGACAAAATTTTTATTGCTGGTATTAGGTTGGTGCAAAAATAATGACATAATAATGTCGTTTTTTTACGTTAAAAAACGACATTATTACGTCATTATTTTTGCACCAACCTAATATTTTTCTTCAAAAATCTATTTCTGGGAATATTCCTCCTTGAAGAAATCTATAGATGGCCATATTTTTTCCAAAGAATGTATAGCTGTTTGTATTGCTGGTATTTTTTTTTTTTTAAAGTATTGCTGATAATAATTTTCCCTTCAAAAATTATCGCTGGTAATAATTTTTTTTATTACAAAGTATTTCTGGTATTAAAACCTATTTTTACACAAGTTTGGGTGTTAACTATTTTCCCATAGCTGGGACCCTAACAGGTGCTACCACCATGGGTCAGGGTGGACCTGGGAACACCAGCAATTAAGAGTTGGTTCCATGCTCCTCAAAACCTCCTGATCAGAGGCCTTGCTGCTGGATGTAGTTTATCGTCTTAACCAGGACGGTCATTACTTTTTAAAACAATAAACATGGCTGAGGAGTGATGGTAGTTAAAATAATAGTAGTGCCAATAGAAAAACCATCCTTTTGACACTTTTTTTTTTTTTTTTTTTTTTTTTTTTGTGGGCATGAAGGTCCAAATTCCTTTTTTATTTAGTCCTTCTATTAGTCTTTTTTTTTTTTACCATTTCTTGAGAATTTTTATAATTTTTCTTCCAGTTTTTATATTTTCTCTTGATGCACACTAAATCAATACTTGTGCATAATTTAATAATAGTGATTTTAAAATGGACACATTGAAACAATAAGGAAGAATAACAAAGACGTTTATATCACCATAAAGTGGTAATATTGAAATGCAAAATAAGAAAAAAAAACAACCACCAACAAAAAAACATCTACAATATTTTCAGAATATCATTCTTCATTTTAGCTGATTTTTTTTTCTTAACTTTTATTTACATTTCAGTATTTCATCACTAACCTTTTATGTTACACCATTTTTTTTCTTTTTTTGTTATTCCATTTCTTTTTCCTTATTTCCTATTTGAATACTTATTTCTCCCTGCCAATTCTGTAATGTTGCAACAGAAACATTTATACACATTTTAAATCCTGCCACTCTGTGACAAGCAGAGTCTACTACTTCCTGAAGCAATAGAATGAGTTAACAATTTTTCTTCTATTTCTTCCTCATATTAAATAAGTTTAGTAAAAGTTTGTTTAAATTAATGACTCAAGATCTTACCTAATTTTGGCATCTCTTTTACTTCCTCATAATTATTTACAATCAAAAAGAGTATTTTCATATTTGAAAATGTTTATTCTGTAAATTTGTATTTATTTACTCCCACCATTATTTATGCTACTATAAATATAATCAATATGTAACTGAAACTAATTAGTTAAGTGATTAACCAATTAGTTAAGTGAATTCCTTTGTATTAAAACTAGTGACATTTTTATAGGATTAGTCAAGCAAACCTTTACAGGTTGAATAAAAATTATTTTATCTTGAAGAATAATAAATCTATTAAAAGTCTTTAACAATGAAACTATTTTATTTTGTTTTTCTACAAAAATGATACTATGGTAAGTGTATTATGAATAATTTCAGGATGTTTTGTCAATCTTTTTATCTCCAACACCTGAAAAGGTTGATGATTCAACTGAAAATCAAAATAATTCCCCTCAGGTAAGATACAAGTCGCACAAATCCATACACATATTCAGTTCTTGCCTTGGAATATAAAAAGCCGTTCTTCATTGCTGCCATTTTATTTCTTGCTGAATCCATTTTGTATCAAAATCTCCATAATTTTTCTTCCTTTCAAAAGATGCACAAAAACAGGAAACCTTTTCAGAATAAGCACCGATATAACAATCTATTTGTCATACAACTATTTTTTTCCTATTCTTGTTCTTTGAGAATTGTGTATTAAAATAGAGCTTATTTTTTTTTTATAATCATTTCACCCCGAGCAAGGCAACAAAAGCCACTAGGATGCAAGGAATTACTGAAAGTGACAAAAATAGAGAAGACAAAAGAACAGAATTCAAGGTGATAGAAGATGATGATTGACATAGCATTTAATATTGTAGCTGACAGAAAATGTGTTTAAATTCCTTTCTATTGTTTATATACCCTCTGAAATGAATGCATGCAGTTTAAAGTGTATATTTTAAACATAGTGAATGAGGTAATGGTTAGCAGCTGGGATTGACGAGTTGAGTTCGAATGGAGAACATTTTTTCCTATTGATGAGTGCAAAGCACTTTTCAACCAAAACAGACTGGGTTCTATAACCGTGGATGGCAACTGGTCTATGAGAAGGACAACTCTGAATTTAAAACCTGCAGAAGTTTGTTTGAGGACCTTGTGGCATATAGTGCACCAGGTCTCTGTATTCAGCCCTTGAAAAAGTGTGGATTGTTCTGCACAAAACCCTCACCACTATAATCAAGTCTCAGGTGCTGGTGTTGGGCTTTCGATTCCTAGGAACTGATCTGCTTGACCCTCATATATTGAATTTGATTGGAGAGTCATATATATATATATATATATATATATATATATATATATATATATATATAATTATTTATTTAAAAATATGATTCCAACACACTACATAAGAGGTCTCATGTTTCAAAACAAGAGCCGAAAACTTCAATATAATTATTTGAATTAAATTGTCTTCAAGCGAAATTTTTTTTGGAATAACTTATTTCTGAAATATCATTATTTCAGAAATAAGTTATTCCAAAAAAAATGTCACTTGAAGCCAGAACAGAGCTTACTTTAACTCAATTTAATTCAAATAATTATATTGAAGTTTTAGGCTCTTGTTTTGAAACATGAGACCTCTTATGTAGCGTGTTGGAATCATATTTTTAAATAAATAATTATATTTATGCTCTACTTTTGTATCGAGCACTATTTTTTAAAATAATAATAAAAATACTAAAGAAATGTGGATTATTTACCTAACCAGTTCTTTCCTATTTTCTATATATTTTCACATATATATATAAAATTACTATAAAAGTTATTTTTAGTAGATATCTCTCTCTTTTTTTAAACAATATAATTGATGTCTACCAGCCTCATCAATCGGAAGCCTTAATAAGAAAAATTATACAAATTTATTCATAATTAACTACTATATATGTGTTGGATTTTAATTTATCCAATATTTTAAGGATTCTAATTTTCAAACTGTTCTTTAATGTTGTACTGATGATTATAGAATGTGCAATGAACTTTAGATCAAATGCTTGTAAAATATAATCCTTGCTGAATATTTTCACCCATCTGTTTTTTTTTCTATACTTTCCACTTGTTTATTTTTATTAAATTATGAACATATTAAAGTTTAATTAGTAAAATTGAGTTAAAAATCTTATTACAAAAACCAAAGCAGTAGTTGGAATTGTTTTATTCTTAAGTTTCTAATATAAAAAAATAACCCATGATGTGTTGTATTATTTTTCTATTTCATACACATTAATGCAACTAAGATTGTTTTGCATTGGGGGGGGGGTTGTCAACAAATATGAAGTAACCTCTGATTTAGATCATAGGATGAAAATTTAATTTAAAAAAAAAAATGTTTATAATTCTTTTATGATGTGAATTTAAAAGTTCAGATTTTTCTAAGATATTTTATAAAATGAAGAATGGTGTGAAATTATTTCACAAATATATGGATTATTTTTTTTCTTCTCCTCTTCCTTCACTTGATCTTCCACCATCACAACCACAAAGTTAGACCTCTCTATTTATATTTGTACTTTTTTTTTTAATTGTAATTCCCTCTTTTACAAAAATAATTGCTTTACATGATTAATTTGGCCATATTTTCAGGAATTAAATCACCATTCAAAATTACATTCACAGGAAATGTCTTTGCCTATTACCAAGGTAAGCAATGTCATCACAAGTAACCATTTGCAATCAAAATAATAATTAGTTTAACTGTTATATCCATGCGTTATCAGAATATAAAACCCATAATAATAATGTTATCATAACAGCTTCTTCCAGTGTAAATTACAAATTAGGTTGAACATGAGAAAATTACATGTTTTTCCTATTTTAATATTCTGATGAATTTTAATTCTTACGTTAATGATTGAGTAAGTTCATGGCGAGTTCTTCAACAATAGAATATCTGTAGAAATTCCCCTATCACAATGTTAAATATTTAAGCTTGTCAACTTTAATGAAATATTGTGATAACAATCATAAATATGAATGCTGGCCGTTATTTTAAGAAGTAAGGGGGTACAAATGAAAAGATTTGAAATTGACAACTTTTTCCATTACATTGAAACAGCTGTTAAACACTTCTATCTCTTTCTTTCTTTCTTTTTTTCTCACTCAAACCAAATAGTGTCTTTTCCACTCTTTACATGCAATCAAATCAGGATAGTCCATTATTTATGAGCCATTTGCACAGCATAATGGTTGTGCTAACTAAAGGAGGGATAAGCAGAATTATAAGATAATAATATTTATAATATGAATAATATTAATGTTCTCTAATTACAAACACAGATCAGCAGGTGGTAATATAATATTTGAGGGAGCAAATTCAATGATAATCTTTGTTTCTCTCATGATTTTCTCTAAATGGATAACCCAACAAGTCACAGGATTGTCTAGTTTTCTTTAAAATTCCATTTGATGATTGTTTCTGTTTATTAAATATTTTAGCATTTGAAGGGGCTTACAGCCATATCATTTTCAAATGCGGGTTATTGTCTGATCACTAAAGTTAAGCAATGTTGAACTAGGTCAGTACCTAAATAGGTGACTGCTTGGGAATATCAGGTGTTGTGAGCCCTTATCAACATGCACTGTGCCAGAATGAAACAGACAGTCGCCTCTAAGTATTGACTTCTATGTTCACTTTATATATATATATATATTATAATAAAGAGAAAGGACAGTAAGATATATAATCCAGTGTTCTTATTAATATTTTTATTTTTACAAAACAGTTCTCAAATGCAAATCTACAAAGCATAAATATTATAAATTTTCTTATTTAAAAATATGGTTCCATAACTACACAGGAATTACCATGTTTCAAAAACAGATGTCATCATTCGTTTGAAAAAGGCACCTCTATCCTACCTTGACTTAACCTCTTTTCGATAGTAACTAATATGTTGATACAATAGTTGTCAGTGAAAATGAATACCCTACCACCCCTTCTTAAAGTGATTGGTTTTCCCCATATCTATAGAAACTAATATTATGAATATATATGCTTATAAACCTCAGTAAATTTCAAAATAAGTTATTTCAAAATTCGCTTGAAAATGAAACAGAACTAGGGACTTTAATTTAATTCAAAGTTTTTAGCTTCTGTTTTTGAAACATGGTAATTCCTGTGTAGTGATGGAACCATATTTTTAAATAAGTAAATTTATAATATATATAATATAATTTCCAAGCCTCAAAGCAAGAATGTTTTCAATTATTTTAGGTTTATTTTTCCTCTATAAAGTTTTTTATGACCCAATGCACTGTCAGGGCTGACACAAAAATATTAATAGCATAAGGATAGACACCTCAGACTGGGATGATTGAGACATATGGTAAACTTATATGCATTATTGGATATTTTTTCAAAACCTTATAGTTTGATGAACACTTTTTTTCCTATTGTCATTAATATAAAACTCTGTTGAGATCGTTTACCCAAATTTATAAGATCTTATCGATATGTAGAATGCATGGATAAAAAAACAAATCATTCATTTATTTTCTAACCATTCTGATGGATTTCTATCGCTGAACCCAGATGTTATAAAGCAAAGAACATAAAATGTGAAACAACCTTTTTAAAAAGTCACTCATTATCTTTCTTTAGTCATGAGCAATGCCAGCTTGTGAAAAATATAAGATCTCATTATTTTAAAAAAACACACAAATATATACATACAGAATTCATTTTTTTCATCTTTGATCTGATGACGTCCAAAATGGGCAAAATGCATTATGGGATATTTTTTCAAAACATATATAGCTGGCCACTCATATTCAAGGATACACATTTACTAAGGTGGCTAGCCAATCCCTATTGCAGATGCTTGCTCAGGAGTATTTTGTGTTTGTTCAACACCTACAGATCCCACCTATGGTTTATACTGCAACTATGCCGAGCAGACCTTAGTTACAGTTTCTGGGAAATAGTATATTATCTAGAGTGAGCAACAATTTGAACAAGGTTAGCACACACAAACCCTTGGTCACAATGACTTGTGACTTCATGCTAGCACAGCTATTGATGGCCCACCAAGGGTTCCATCTACCCAATTTCACTTACAAGGCTTGGGTCAACCCGTGGTATAGTTTTCAGGCACTTTCCAAAGGTGATACATGCTGGAATTGACCCTTTCATTCTGATAACATCAGAAAGTTTCCTTCCTGACAAATTGACCATGGCGAGATTTGAACCCGGCTCTCATGGTCAGAATGTGAATGTTCTAACCTCTTGGCTATGTGCATATATATATATATATATATATATATATAATGGATTCGTTTCAACATATGAGGATCTGACAGCTTAATTGATTCAGTTATGAAATTTTGTGCGATAGTCTTAAATGGCACTTAAGACCTGCTAGTGATTTACAAAGGAGGCCACATATGGAGCAAGAGTGAGGATTGTGAGATAAGATTGCTGTTAGATTGGCTGACCTTTTAGATCTTGCTCTTCCTTCTTGAAGATGATTCAGACAAGCAGATTGAAAACTGCTGAGTCTGCTAAAACACGTTGATCTCCATTCTACCTGCTCCAAAGCTAAGTTCTCAAGGGTGTTATGTGGTATATTGACAGCTGACCAGTTGCTATAATAATGAACAAATCAAGGCAAACTGCCAGAAAACCCACACAAGTATATATATATATATTCTTAAAATACATTTGTAAAATGCAACAGTAGAGGTCATCAGTGATGTTCTCTACTGTTGCATTTGATAAATGTATTTTAAGAATATATATATATATGTATATATATATATATATATATATATATATATATATATATATATATACACACACACACACACACACACACACACACACACACACACACACACACACACAGGTATACCTCGCCCTACATCGTTAATTGGTTCCAGCAGTCACGACTTGGGTCAAAAAATAACTTAAGCCGAAATAACCACTCTATAAACCGCAAATAAGCACTCCCCACTGCATATTACAGTATTTATGATACAGTATTCTGAATAAAGCATTTTATCAGCGATATAGCCTTATGCTTAGCATTAGCAATGAAAGAATGGTCTGGCAGTTTTTTCTAATATAATCTAGTTTCGTCAATGTTAAAAATCTGTTCAGGAAGAAATCCGCTTTCTTCGATGATCTTAGCCATTGCTTTAGGAAAATCGGCTGCGAAGGGTCGTTTGGGGACCATGTGGCACATAGTTCACCAGGTCTCTGTATTCAGCCCTTCAAAAAGTGTGGATGGTCCTGCACGAAACCTTCAGCACTATAATCAAATCTCATGTGCTGTTGTCGGGCTGGCGGTTTACCCTCATACGTCGAATAGTATATATATATATATATATATATATATATATATATATAAAAAGAGAGAGGGAGAAGTTGACTGATTCTGACGAGGGAGATAACTGAAATTAATCAATAGCATGACATTTCCAAAGTTGTTGAATTGATACAGGAAGGGGACATAATTTTATTGGCAATAAAGAAAGAGAAAAATATATTTTTTTCTCTCTTTTCTTTTATTTTTGGGAAATTTTCTGCTTTATGGTAAGTTTCTAATTTTTCTGCAGTTTTGTCTCTTAACAAAAATTATATTGAACAGATTAAATGTGCATACAAATGTGTTGTGGGAATCACTACTTTAGTTGAAAACTTTGGATGCTTTTAAGTCAATATTTAATGGCTCCATTATATACTGTATCTATGAACACTAATGGGTATGTCCTAATCCTCATAAATATGTTAGACACTATTGTAAGTGGGGGGGATAATATGCTGTTTAAGTAGTCTACCACTAGCTGTGGTTTATTTACTCCATGTCACTGGCGCAAGTATTGTATTTTGTCGATGTTATAAAGATTACTATTTCATTTCCAACCTCTGATTTGGTTATTCCTCATTCAGTAACCTTTTCTAAGTTATAACAGCCTCCTACTACATTTGTCCTTGCAAACAATATTTGGAGGACTCTTGTGAGTCTTGGCAAAAATAAAGCAAAAAGAAAGGATTTTAAACAAATAATTAATGCATGTATTAACAAAAAGAAATTACATTAATGTGTACACAGTTGAAAGGAAAAGACATTAAAAACTTAGCTATTAAGAATGTGTTTGTGTTTGATACACACACATGCATGTGTGTAAGAATTCAATTGTCAGTTATATGGGGAAATGAATGTTTTCCAGCTGGATGTCTTCATTTGCAATCTACTACATAAAGCAAGAAGGAAGAGGAAAAAAAATGTTTACCTTTTTATAGAATTTAAACAGTGCGCCACCTAATGGGCATTTGGCAAAGACAAATGGGGTAATCCCACAAATGTAACATTTTTTTTTTTTTTTTAAGCATTGCGCCCCGAGCAAGGCATGAAGCCACTAGGTTGCAGGGGGGTTGCAGAAGATTTGGAGCAAGAGCAGATAGGAGTGATAGATGGAAGGATGAAGGGAAGGATAGTGGGTAGATCAAGGTAACTGGAGATGTTGATTGACATTACATTTGAATAGTTGGAGATCATAGCTATCAGGGAAACAGTAATTGGGAAGGGTGTTCCACAGGCGAGAGGTGTGAGGTATGAAGCTATTGGAGTAGAAGAGACGGCTACATTTAAAAGTTTCTACAGTGTAAGGGTGAGAGCGGGATGCCAGCCTCATAGGGCGCTTGAATTCATGGAGTCTGGGAACCAGTGAAAGCAGCTCATCGGAGCAATTACCATGAAAGTATTTCTAGAAGAGACAGAGAGAGGCGACAGTGCGTCTGTGAGATAGTGGCTGCAGACGAGACACCAGATCAGGGCCAATTATATTACATATCCGTCTCTGGATCTTGTCAAGAAGTCCGAGGTAAACAGAAGGTGCCCCAGACCATATATGGCAGCAATACTCCATGCAAGGGCGAATGGTCGTTTTGTATATTTGAATTATCGATTCAGGGGAGAAAAATTTTCTGGTGCGGCACAGAGAGCCAACTTTCCTCGCGGTGGATGATGCAATTGACTCAATGTAGTTGTTCCATCTCAGGTCAGTAATCAACGTGAGACTGAGTAGACGCAGGGAGTTGCTCTCAAGAAGTTGACTATCAGACATTCTAATGGGGGGCAGGTAAGGATCTCTATGGTGGTTAATGGAGAGTAGTTTAGTTTTTGACATCTATTACAGAACAGAGGTAATAATTTAAAACTTTTTCCTCGGTGTTGTTAGTACAGTCTTCATTTTTTGAATTAATTTAAAATTGATAGAAATAAAAAAAAAATTAAAAAGTTAGTGATTTTGATCAATTTGCTTCACACAAAGGTTTTCTTGCTAAATGGAGTAACTGTGCATATATCTACACACACGCACATGGAGAGGGTGCGATGGTAAATTTGTCACCACTTTATATTTTTAATTTTGTGCATATGCATTTTTTTTTTTTTTTTTTTGATTGTTTTTGATCTTGTCAACTGCACCGTATAGTAGGGTCATTTGGGCACTGTTTGTGAGTTAATGAGTACCACGATGCAATTAACTCCACCAGAAATTTGGAAACAGCATGCTGTACTCATTGTGATGGAAGCTTCATTATGAACATTTCAGAGTGTTTGGCTGTCAATCTGAGAACAATGCAGAGGATTCTGAAAGAGTTGGATGAGTCCAATAGTGATTATGATGGTATGGCAACTTGGAAAACTCTCTCTGATCATTCTAATAAGAAAAGAACTCTTGAATTTGTTGGTGAGGGCCTCTGACTCAACACTGTGGCCTACATTAAGTGCCTTGAGGAGGTAATGCTGCCCTGGGTCAAGAGGGTGGATGCTGCATTACTCAAATTGTTTGGAATTGAAATAAATTGTTTGTGACACCAGTCCCATTATTTTTCAGACAGACCTTGCATGTAAAAAGTGAGTTTTTTTATTTTAAATAGTGAAGAGAAATTGTGCCAATTATATTTTAAAACTAGTTTTTTTTTTTTTCAAATTCCAATTTCTGTATTTCAGTACAGTTTAATATTTCAAGCTTTCAACTGACTTAAGTCATTGTCCAGTACTAAAGTTCATTTTGTGATGACTTTGTCCTTCAGATTTGAAATATGTTATATTAGTTACTTTGATTTTTGAATGTGTTCAGTGTCATGTAAATGTGAAATCATATGGATTGGGAGAATTTAAATACATTTTAGATTGCATTTCTTGAAATTATAAGTGATTTTGCTAATTATTGGTTGTTTTAATGTTTAATAGCTTCTAAAATTTGTAATCCTTTTTTACAGTTTGTTTAACCAAGTATTATTACATTATCAACAAGGAAAACCTGCCTTTATATTATTGTAATTTTGGGGGTTTTGCATCATGTGTTGCTGTATTCTATCTTGTTTGAATGTAAGACAAGTGATTCTATAAGAAAGGGTTGTTGTTCTTGTATCTAAAATATAGTATCAATATTCGTGATAGAGCTAACATATGTGGATGCATGTATAGCAGTTTGTAACCACGTGATTTTCAGACAAACTGAAAGTTGTGAAAGGGTGAAACCCGGGATGACAAAGTACTATCCATGTAACTGCATATATATATATATATATATATATATATATATATATAATCTCCCAAGAGTCACACCAGAGAAAGAAGAGCCTTAATATATTTTAATCAAATTTCCAGTAAACAGTAGCTGACCACAACTAACAGTTTCATGCCTTTTTGTGCAATCATCAGGTGGTCAGCAACAGTTATGTGTGAAAATGGGTACTTTATACTCCTCACCCAAGTCCCAAAATATTACAAATTGAAGAGAGGGAATATATATATATATATATATATATATATATATTATTTTTTTTTTTTTTTTTTTTTTCCAAAATTATAACATATGCATGTTATAACATCACTACAAAAATTGCAATTTTGTTTCAACACTACTGGTGTCTTGTCAAGTGATGGTGTTGATTGCAAAATAAAGAGTTTTAAGAGTTTGAAAACCTACCAAACCCCCTCAATAGGGGAAACATTGTTCTGTGGCCTATGATGACCAATCAGAATACAAGTATAGGGTAATTCAAAATAATGTTACAATATACCCTAAGTACAATCTATTAATGCATTAATGTTAAGATTAGATTAAATTAGAAATCAATATAACAAATAAAGTTTTAATTTCACAGTTAAATTTAAAGTGTTTTTGGTTATTGGAATTTTATTCCATCTGTACCAACCCTGTACTTGTGTGTGTTTGTGCCTATTTCCTGCTTCTAGAAGTCAGGTGAAGCTAGTTTCCTTGTTATTCAAATTCTTAGATTTTCACTCGTTAAAAACACATTTTAATAGCATGTTGAAATGAAGTTCAGTAATATGAAAATTATCTGACTTTAGGTTTAATCTATTTTCTACTAAAATACTTATGTAAATAGTCAAAACTATTAGTCTTACAATTTTAATCACTCTGCAGTATACATTTCTACACTTAAAAATTTTCTTCTTTACATATGTTAAAATATTTTGAAAGCTATTTTTTTCAACTGGCATTGAAATAAAAAAAAATACAATGTTTTAGCAATGTACATATTTATTTCTAAATACTTTTCAGCATGTAGATCTTCATCCATCTTTAAGTTCAGGACTACATATGTTGGAACATTCATTGGCTGGGGTTAAGGTAAGCTTTTGTGCACAAATGTTATCCAACAATAATTAATTCCTGTATGGAATTTTCCCTTAGTCCTAAAGGGCTTTTGAATGTGTGGATGATGTAATGGATAGTAGAGAGTCAAGTTCAAATTCCAGTTGAGTTCATTACATTCATTTACATACAAATACCTTTTGGGAAAGTTATAAATCCATCTCTTCTCCCTCCTGCTATAGATTAAATAGGACTGACCGGGGTCTTTTGGGAGAAGAACACCTATGAATTCAAAACCAGTTGAGTATGGGGCTAGTAATTCCAGCCTGTGAAAACATACTACTTGCTATGGTAACAATGCATAGCATGCTAAGACCTATGGATCCATACTCCACAGGAAGTCTACAGAACTTGAGATCTGTGGCCCCATACTTCTCAGAACATCAATGAGACTTGAGATCTGTGGCCCCATACTAGTCAGGGCGTCAATGGGACTTGAGATCTGTGGCCCCATACTTCTCAGGGCGTCAATGGGACTCGAGATCTGTGGCCCCATACTTCTCAGGGCGTCAATGGGACTCGAGATCTGTGGCCCCATACTTCTCAGGGCGTCAATGGGACTCGAGATCTGTGGCCCCATACTAGTCAGGGCGTCAATGGGACTTGAGATCTGTGGCCCCATACTAGTCAGGGCGTCAATGGGACTTGAGATCTGTGGTCGCATACTTCTCAGGGCGTCAATGGGACTTGAGATCTGTGGTCCCATACTTCTCAGGGCGTCAATGGGACTTGAGATCTGTGGCCCCATACTTCTCAGGGCGTCAATGGGACTTGAGATCTGTGGCCCCATACTTCTCAGGGCGTCAATGTGACTTGAGATCTGTGGCCCCATACTAGTCAGGGCGTCAATGTGACTTGAGATCTGTGGCCCCATACTAGTCAGGGCGTCAATGGGACTTGAGATCTGTGGCCCCATACTAGTCAGGGCGTCAATGGGACTTGAGATCTGTGGCCCCATACTAGTCAGGGCGTCAATGGGACTTGAGATCTGTGGCCCCATACTTCTCAGGGTGTCAATGGGACTTGAGATCTGTGGTCCCATACTTCTCAGGGCGTCAATGGGACTTGAGATCTGTGGTCCCATACTTCTCAGGGCGTCAATGGGACTTGAGATCTGTGGTCCCATACTTCTCAGGGTGTCAATGGGACTTGAGATCTGTGGTCCCATACTTCTCAGGGCGTCAATGGGACTTGAAATTTGTAGACTCATACTCCTCAGGGAATCTTCAGGATTTGATCTGTATGTGTAAAGGGACTTTGAGGTAGTAGAGTAATAAGGAAAGTATACTCTTTGTTTGTTTTTAATAGAAAGTGCCATTCTTTGATTAATTTGTTCAGTGAGAACGAGGTATAAGGATGTGTCATATGGAAAACTTTGATTGCTATTTTTATTCTCTTACAATTGACATCCCATTGAAAACTAATTTCATTTATTATAATTTGTTTACGCCTTTGCACTTAAAATAAATGTAAGAACATTTTCATGATTATTTGTTGATAATTTAAAAAAATTGACTTGATTGGAGAATTTGACACAACACTTTCGTGGCAAAGTATCATACTTGATTATTTTTTTTTATTTTTAATATTTTTTGTTACCACTGATATTTTTAATCAGTCAAAAAGTTACCTCCACATTCATTTCTAAATATTTTCAGAATCTTGATTTTACTCCTTTACATGTATCTTCTGGTCTCCACAAATTGGAAAACTCTTTATCTAGTGTTAAGGTAAGTTTTCCTGCACTTTTTTAGACACAGAGAAGCTTTGTAGTTTCAAGTTCACTTTAGTATACACATTTAACAAGGACATTAAAAGCGCTGTCTATAAAATTTCATCATTGTCCTTAAAATCATTCAAGAGATTAAAAAAAAGATGCAACACTTTCTTGAATTAGCAAAGGACAGGGATGTTTAGAAAGGAATAACTCTTACTCATAAAGATGAGAAATAACACTGATTTGCAGAATAACTTCAAATTGAAACAGCCCTGATGATTATGATGAAGTAATCTGAATAACTCCTTAATTACTTAAAACATCGATGATATTCAATAATATAGGAAGTTGTAGAGAGTCATGTTTGCCCATGCCCTGATGTGACACAACACATAAAAGTAATATATTGATTTTAGTTCAGTATTCAATTTGATGGTGTAAAATTTTATGATTATTAGCAAAAACAAACAAACACACAATGTAGTTTGTTTCTTCAATATGCCATATCCCTTCAAAGGTTGGTTGGAGAATATTTTATGAGGCAGGTGCTGAAAAGTTCTTTGCCTAGCCTGCTTCCCCAAAATACTATTTCAATGAACAAATAACAAAAGAGATTTAAAAAAAAAAAAAAAATAACATAATGTGCCAAGTACATCATGGTGAATATATAGAATGGCATGTACAATTCATGTTCCTAGGGAATTCTTCTTGGTCTGTCTTTGAGAATTTTTCAGCACCTCCTTGCGTTAAGGGTCATTCTCTTTTTTATTTCTTTTTTTTATTTTTTCTGATGCCACAAATATTTCTGATTAACCTAAGTGATAAAAAAAATTACCCCAAGTTCATTTCTGAATATTTTCAGAATCTTGATTTTACTCCTTTACATGTATCTTCTGGTCTCCACAAATTGGAAAACTCTTTATCTAGTGTTAAGGTAAGTTTTCCTGCACTTTTTTAGACACAGAGAAGCTTTGTAGTTTCAAGTTCACTTTAGTATACACACTTAACAAGGACATTAAAAGAGCTATCAATAAAATTTCATCATTGTCCTTAAAATCATTCAAGAGATTAAAAAAAACCTGCAACACTTTCTTGAATTAGCAAAGGACAGGTATGTTTTGAAAGGAATAACTCTTACTCATAAAGATGATAAATAACACTGATTTGCAAAATAACTTCAAATTGAAACAGCCCTGATGATTATGATGAAGTAATCTGAATAACTCCTTAATAACTTAAAACATCTATGATATTGAATAATATAGGAAGTTGTAGAGAACCAGTCTCCCACAGGCTGGCCATGGTCCGTCTCAAAGGTGCTGTTATAAACGTCACCATCATCTCCGTCTATGCACTGACACTGTATGCAATGGAGGAGGACAAGGACATCTTCTACTGTGACCTACAAGCAGTTGTAGATCGTATCCCTTCCACTGATCTTCTAGTGGTGGCAGGGGATTGAAATGCTTGCACAGGACTGGCGGATGAAAGCACCAGACATGTTCTAGGTTGATTCGCCCTTGGAACACAGTGTGACAATGGCAACCACCTAGTCATCTTTGCAGTCGTTAATCGTCTTGTGGTGACTAACACTCGTTTCCAGCACCCGTAACGACATCTCGTCACCTGGCGCTCCAATGACGGTTGTACATCCAACCAGATTGACTACATTCTGGTACGGGGGAGATGGGCAAGCTCTGTACTTGACTCTCGAGCCTATCGGGGTGCAGATACAGGCAGTGCACATGGATTGGATCATACACTTGTCCGCGCAGTCTCCGTCTGCAACTGTGGGCAAGGAGATCCACCAAGATCCTGAAGTGAATCAACGTCACCAATCTGAAGCTGCGCGCGAGAGAACAGTTCGGGTTGGAACTTTGCAATTGGTTCACTCTCCTCCAACCAAGTTCAGAGCCTCAACCAGAAACTGAATGGCAGGCTCTCAAATCTACCACCGTTGAAGTGGCAAATGCCCATCTTGGTGTCACTCGTCACCAATATCAAGACTGGATCTCCGGGGAGAGCTGGTGGAGAAGGCGAGGTTAGCGCTACTGACAAGAGCTGTGAACTTTCACGATTTACGCCACTGCACAACTCAATCCATCTGCGCCGACCAAAATGCGCATTGGCGCGCCTTTGCCGAAGAGACTGAGTGTGCAGCAGCCTGTGGCAACTCTCGCAAACTATACCAGATGGTGAGGCGGGCGAGCCCTGGAACTACAGGGGTGAGTGAGATGCTTCGCTCCCATGATGGTGCTATTATTGCAGGTCTAGGCGAGCGGCTAAATCACTGGAAAGAGCTTTTTAACGAGCTACTCAATCATCCGACTCCGGCGACGGAAGTGGCTGTTGAACCGACTGATGAATACGACTGCAACACTGTACCCCCAACGGTAGATGAAGTGTGAGATATTCTGCACCATCTGCATAACAGCAAGGCTCCTGGTGAGGATGGCATACCTGCAGAAGAATATAAAGCCATGCCAGGTGTATTTGCCTTGTGGGTGCATCGTGTCTTCAATGCGGTCTGGCT
The DNA here is from genome assembly GCA_963932145.1 of Acanthosepion lycidas. NCBI lineage: Eukaryota > Metazoa > Mollusca > Cephalopoda > Sepiida > Sepiidae > Acanthosepion > Acanthosepion lycidas. The sequence continues at coordinate 4,251,216 of OZ010610.1, read as the reverse complement.
CTCTGAGACCTACCCTCCTGATTAGAGCAAGGCTATCCTACTACCTTTTTTCAAAAAGGGTGATAGGAGACTCTGCTCGAACTACAGAGGAATCAGCCTCATTGATGTGGTGGCCAAAGTATTTGCAGTGCTTCTCCTGTGAAGATTTCAAGGCATCTGTGATCTGAACTCGCACATCTCAGGGTGGCTTCCACCCAGGCAGAGGTTGTGTTGATCAGATCTTCAGCCTGCGGCACACCCTTGAACAACACTGGGCATACCAGCAACCAACAGTCCTCTGCTTTGTCGACTTTGTGGCTGCTTTCGACTCTGTTGACAGAAGCTCACTCTGGTGTATCATGGAGGCCGATGGCATGCCCGCTAAACTCCTTTGTCTCATCATGTTTGTACTTATGGTGAGGAGTCCGAGACGTTTGAGGTGAAGACTGGTGTGTGGCAAGGGTGTTCCCTATCCCCCACCCTATTCAACTATACAATCGACTGCATCCTCGGCAAGGCCCTTCTAGACTACGCTGGAGTCCCGGCTGGTAGGAATGTCAGGGTGTCTGATCTGGCCTACCCGGACGACATTGTCTTGGTCGGTTCGAACTGTGAAGATGTGCAAGCTGTGCTCAACCATGTGCAAGCTGCAGCACGGGATGTTGGTATGACCATCAATGCCTTGAAGACCAAAGTTATGTCGTCCCTGGTTGATCTATTCAACTGGCAGCCACTGACGCTGGACAGGGTCAATCTGGAGGACATGCAGTCTTTCGTCTATCTCGGTTCAACCATTATACCATCCGGGCAGGCTGCTGCTGAGGTTAAACATTGTATAGGAGCTGCAAGGTCCACATTTGTGCATCTCAAGTGGTCACTATGGGGGCGACGGGAGATTTCCATGGCTATGGAGGGGCACATATATCAGGCTATTGTTTGGACTATCCTTTTCTATGACTGCTAAACGTGGCCATTTAAAGTGGTTGACCTACGAAGGCTTGAAGTGTTCAGCAACGATTGCCTTCGCAGAATCAATCATGTGCCCACAGCCACTCTACATTGTCACCCGAGTCTCTGTCCTCTTCTACCTGTCCTGCTCCAGTGTTGTCTCCAATGGTTCGGGCACACACCTCGAGAGGGAGAGCTCATCCATGATGTACTTCTCCCTCCTTCTCTTCCAGGCTGGCAAAAACATGTCAGTGGGCAGCTGAGGACGTGAGCTAGCACAATCAAGGATGACCTAGCAGTACTATCGGGGAAAGTTTGTTTCTTCAATATGCCATATCCCTTCAAAGGTTGGTAGGAGAATATTTTATGAGGCAGGTGCTGAAAAGTTCTTTGCCTAGCCTGCTTCCCCAAAATACTATTTCAATGAACAAACAACAAAAGAGATTAAAAAAAAAAAAAACAATGTGCCAAGTACATCATGGTGAATATATAGAATGGCATGTACAATTCATGTTCCTAGGGAATTCTTCTTGGTCTGTCTTTGAGAATTTTTCAGCACCTCCTTGCGTTAAGGGTCATTCTCTTTTTTATTTCTTTTTTTTATTTTTTCTGATGCCACAAATATTTCTGATTAACCTAAGTGATAAAAAAAATTACCCCAAGTTCATTTCTGAATATTTTCAGAATCTTGATTTTACTCCTTTACATGTATCTTCTGGTCTCCACAAATTGGAAAACTCTTTATCTAGTGTTAAGGTAAGTTTTCCTGCACTTTTTTAGACACAGAGAAGCTTTGTAGTTTCAAGTTCACATTAGAAACTTTTAACTTGCACTCATGAAATCTGATCAAATCTTAGAAAATATTTTTTAACAAAATTTTAACATCTCACTTGCAGACCGTAATTTCTTTTGATATTTACAAAAAAACTTTATTAGATTTTAGGATTTTCTAAAAAGACATTTTTATCAGTTTATTGACAGCAAACATGATCAGTATAGAAGTTGCATGATTAGATAACAATAATTTTATTTTTTCAGTTAAATATTATTAGTATTTAATTGAGACATTAAAATAATTGATATCATCTTAGAAAATTCATTTTAACAACAAAATTTTAACAAAACATTTGCAGATTTTACCCAAAAGTTTTTTTTTTTTACTTGTCGACTGATCTTTGAATTCACAAACCTCGATTTCTTTTAATGTTCAATTTTAGGAAATTCCGATTAGATTTTGGGGCTTTATAAAAAGTGATGTCCAGAAGATGTGTGCGTAATGAAAACAATTGCTTTATTATTTCAAATAAATACTATTTGCTAATTCATATGACAAGATTTTTACCTATTGTGGTCATTAGATTTTAAAAAATAACACATTTCTTTGAATGTTGTTTTTTGTTATGTCTCCTAAATCTTGTTTTGCTATCCATTTACTCAAGCTCTCTAGGTAGGTTATGCGTTGTTTTTCTCTGTTCCTCTTGCTTTCAGTTTGTCCTGGGAGTATCAGATTTTCCAAGCCCTCTTTCTTCGTTATGTACTCTAGAAATTATCTCTTACTGAAATTAAGTATAAGTGTCCTTTTTGTTTCCATTTTTGCTCACATGTTCAGTCTTAGGTATTCTCAGCATCATTCTGTAGAACCACATTTCTGTTGCTTCAAGTCTTTTCTTCATCTGTAAGGAGATAGTCCAGTATTCACTGCCATATAGTAGGACTTATATTACATAACAGTTCAGTAGTCTTCTCTGTTTCTAGTGACTTCTAATCTAATTTCACTTACAACTATTAAGCCAGGATCTGCTTACTTGTATGCAGCTTATGGATGGCTAAATGACTGGATTTGGGGGGTTGAAAATTATGGTAAAATGAACATGAAGTAGGTGGAATTGAGCTCCTAGGTCAGTAGATGATGTCACAGTTTAATTCAGGGTCAAAGTTGCTATTTATATCCGAACCACCATCCTGGGTATGATGATAAACTACATCTGCGTCCTAGGTAAGAAAATAAACTACGTCTAACAGCAAGGCCTCTGATCAGGAGGTTTTGAGGAGTGTGGAACCACCTCTTAATTGCTGGTGTTCCTAGGTCCACCCTGACTCAGGGGTGCTAGTACCTGTTGGGGTCCCAGCTATGGGCAAATAGCTAACCCCAAACTGAGGTAAAAAGCATTATGAAAGTGTAAAAATGGGTTTTAATACCAGTAATACTTTGTAAAAAAAGAAATAAATTTTTCAAGGAAAAAAAAAGCTATTACCAGCAATACAAAACAAACCAAACTATTCAAAGCACAAGCAGTTCTTTGATATTTGTAGTTGATAGCATAAAGAACTGTTCAAGATTCAAGGTATAAAGTGGAGATGGCAAAATCAAGTACAGAAATTGAATTATCTGGAAAGTTTTCTAACAGAAAAGGTGACACTGAAATTTGATAGTGCATTGGAATAGCAAATGTTGCCTTTCAAAAGCTAAACAAAGTATTAAGAAACAAGAAAATTATGAACAAATAAGAGTGCTGAAATGCTATGTAATATCAATCTTCCTATATGGCAATGAACACTGAACAATTTCCTCACTGAAGCGGAGACATGAGGCAACTGAGGTATGGTTCTACAGAAGGCTGCTGAGAATATCATGAACGGAACATGTGAGCAAACCAGGAAATTTTAAAGAAAATGTAAACAAAATGGACACTTATACTCAGAATCAGAAAGAGACAATTTAAATTTCTAGGACACATAATGAGGAAAGAAGGCTTTGAGAATTTCATACACACAGGATATATTGAAAGAAGGCCAGAGTAACCTTTTTAACAAGCTTGTGTAAAATGGATCGGAGCTCAGGGAGTTGAAAGGATAATAAAAAAGTGAACAAAGCTAAGAGCTACACAAAATAGGAAGTTGTGGAGAGTTATGATCAGTCACATCCCAAAGGGCAATGGCACACAAAAGGAGACGTTAACTGAGCTCTTTTCTCATCAGAGCTAATAAAAAAGATGAGATTGAAATGTATTATTATTTATTTAATAATTATTTGCCAGGCATGAACTGCAACGTGACTGGATCAAAATGTATGGTTAATGTTAACAGCAAAAATATTTATGATTTTAATGCTAGATCTGTGCAATGTTGCTCTTTGGTGCTGGAGGAACAAATGATGGGAGTCAGATGAATTAAAGAAAAGTAATTATTACAAAGGAATGTCTATGTCTTTGATTTTCTGAAATATCAGAAGTTTATCCATGTAGTTCTTACATTCAGTAAGATTCACCACTCCAATATAGATGTTATTTCCAATTTAAGTAGAAGCTAATGAATATTTCTTTGTTATATAGGAATAAAGTGTCACTGCTGACACTGTAGTTTGAACACGGATCACCAGAGAGCAAACACAGGTGAAACCATTTTGAAAAAGTAGCTCACGTGATGGTAAAGGAAATTGTATATATGGGAATTAATGTGGCGTCTAAGTGATCACTATATGGATTACTATTCAGATCACTATTCGGTGGTTACTATTTGAGCGAGTATTATCGAGCAAGTACTATTAGTGCGAATGTTATTCAAAGGTGTCTGACACCAGTATTGTTCAATGGTGTACTATAGTTGTATCAGCAATTACAAAGACTCTTCTGCAACGAGCATCACAAAAGTCACAATAAGTATTTGTTGACGTTACAAAAGTAGCAACAAGTGTTTGACATCACAAAACTTTATTATTTAAATCCTTAGATTTTTTAAATTAAACCTGTTGAAATGGCAAGAATTGAAATGGAGTTCAGTAATATGATGCTTGCACTGGCAAGGCTGTGTCAGCAGCATGCTAGATGACTGTACCCCTAGAAATATGCTGCATGGAGAACTTACTTCTGACTATCCCCTTCATTACAAAGATGCTTGCAAATGTGATGTGAAAGCAGACAGCATCCAATTGGGCAGCCTGGAAAAGTGACGTAAAAGATTGTAGTAGCTGGAGGCTTGTTGTCAATGCTGATATTCAGATAACTGGGAGGAGGAGGAGGAGAGAGAGGATTAGTGGGGAGAGAAGTGAAGGAACACAAAGGGCATCAACAGCACCCATAAACCCAATTGTAGCTTTCACATGTTCCAATCTGCAACAGTCTGCTCTTCCAAGTTTTGGCTGTACAGCTGCAGTGGGTTTTGCAGCTCAACCAATGAGTAAACCAACTGTTGTTGCATACACTATTGTTGGCTGATTAAGGAAATGATAGACTGTTTCTGATTGGTCTGCTTGCTATTTCAAGATCAGCAGTGGCAGTTCTTTATATGTCCGTTCTTGTGTGCTTGATGGACATTTGTTTCAGGATTCCCTGCCAGAATGGGTATTGTTCTGGTAGGGTTGCTTAGGTGAACAGGTATGATGTTGAAAGACCCAAAACTTGTCAATAACATCATTGATGAGGTGATCCTGCACACCTGTTGGAGTATATTCATAACAAATTTTACAAGATAAAATGATATTAATAATAATGATAATCTGATTTTAATCTTCTTTCTTATTGCTGTAACTATTGTGGGTACATGTGTTCAAATAGACATCCCTATTTTTTTTTAAACTGCAAAATTAATGTCTACTGACCTAGAGTGTGCATCTCACCAGAAATTGAACTTTTATTGCCTTTTTCATCTGGGAAGTCACTTTCATGAGAAGCTATTACAGCAAAGCAATGACTCAATTATATCTACTCAAATGTATGTAGCCACTAAATCCAACATTCATAGTAATAAAAAATAATGTTGGATTAAAAAAATATCTACTGATTAAAAAAATCTATTTTCTGCTATATTACATATAAAACTTTTAAAATCATTTCACCCCAAGCAAGACATTAAAGCCACTAAGCTGCAAAGGGTTAATTAGAGTGAAGGAAATGTTACTGATGAGAAAGGACAATAAAAAGAACAGGATTCAAGAAGACAGATGATGATTGATGTTGCATTTAAATTTTTTAAGATCATAGTTGACAGGAAAGTAACAAGCTGGAAGAGTTTCCCAAGCGAAAGAAGAAACTATTGGCATAGAACTTACAGTGGCACATAGCAATTTCAACAGAAAAATGACATAGTCTACTAAAATACTTGTAATACTGAATCAAAACTGTAGTAAAAAAATACTATTCTTAGAACCACCCTATGCTTATATTGATATTTAGCCAAATGAATACACCCTGCTGTACATTGAGGACACATAGATTTGCATGCAGTACACAATCCTAGAATTAGAAATTTATTTTTATGTATATTTAAAATATTTTAAAGGCTATTTTTTTTCCAACTGACATTGCAATACGTAAAAGTAAAATGTTGTAGCAATGTATAAATTTATTTCCAAATACTTTTCAGCCTGTAGATCTTCCTCAGCCATCCTTAAATTCAGAATTACATATGTTGGAACATTCATTGGCTGGGGTTAAGGTAAGCTTATATACATATCTGTCATCTTGGTAACAGTTAAATGCACAGTTTCATCCACTGACGAATCTTGTCAGCAATGTCAACTTCTTTGTTGCGGTTTTGTGGCTCTTTTTCTTTTTTTTTTTTCTTTTTTTTTCTTTTTTTTATTCTCCCAAGACAAATTTTTTTAATTCTTTACAAAACTGATTCTTACTTTTACAGTTAGAACATTTTAGACTGAAAATGAAAAAAAAAAAAAAAAAAAATCTAAAAAGATCTTTTGATGGGAAATTGAATTTTGAATCTAACAATTGTTGTCTGAATTCAGTGATGAAAATACTATCTTTATTCTAAAAATTATGTAAACAAATAACATTTTAGCAGTCCTTTCTGATTCACTTGAAAAACGTTTCTTGGTATACATCAATTATTATATATATATTCCCAGCTTGACTTATTGTAGAATAGATCTATTGCAATCGAGAACCTGGTGTGGATCAAACTGTTATTAATATTAATGATCTGTAAAGCCAGCTGGCTTACACATGATCTATAGTGAGATACCCTTATTTTAAGACATTTTTATGTTTATCCATTCTTTTTATAGATATGAATATTTAATATTTATTTAACATAAATACTTAATATTTATAATAAACAGTATTAATAACATTTACCAGCCTGAATGTCTGAGAAATTCTCATAGAAAATATTCGTCCTCCGACAGGAATCAAACCTGTATCCTATACGGAACTGTCATATAGCCTGACGTGCTTTAAGAATGTATAAACATAAAAATGTCTTAAAATAATTGTCGGACTGTGTCCATTTCATAATATATATTATGAAATGGACAAAGTCCAACAATTATTTCAGACATTTTTTATGTTTATATGTTCTTTTTATAGATACAAATATTTAAGTAAATGCTCTGTTTATAGTAAACAGTATGAATAACATTTACTGGCCTGAATGTTCAAGAAATTTTCATAGAAAATATTCATCCTCTGACAGGAATCGAACCTGTATCATAAATGTAAATTAATACTGTTTATTATAAAACAGAGCATTTACTTAAATATTTGTATCTATAAAAAGAATGTATAAACATAAAAATATCTTAAAATAATTGTTGGACTTTGTCCATTTTATTATGTGCGAGATACCCTTATTGATAATTACTCAGCTCAGTTTATTATTGTCCAAAGGATTAAAAAAAAAAAAAAGAAATTGTTTGTAGAACTGTAATCCCTCAATATAGATTCTTTAAAAAATGCATATTTTCAAATTCCCTGATGTTGACCAAATTCTTTGTGTACCTTGAGTCATTTTTCAACATGGATACTCTATACCCAAAAGACATGAAAAAATTATGTTGACAAAACTGTAAAAGGAAATTCTTTTATGCAATCGGATGTTTCAAGCATAATAAATTTTGCTTTTTGTTAAATCTAATATTAGATTTCTTATCAATATTTTTCACTTTTATTTCTTTGTGATCCCAAAAAATGGCATATGCTGTAGCAGCTGTTGTGAAAGTCTGTCATGTCTTGACATCTGTCATAAAACATTAGAATACAAGGCAGTTGCTTTTCTGCTATAAGAACAGTACATGTCACTAAATTAATCTATATGATAGAATTAAGGCAAGATTTTCAGTTAACAATTTTTCACTGTCATATTTCCCCCAAATAGAATCTACATTATAAAAGTATGCTTATGGTCGCATCACATTGAAACATCTGTTCCTGTATGATCACTGAAGTTAAGCAATGTCGAGTCTGGTCAGTATCAAGATGGGCGACTACTTGAAAATACCAGGTGCTGTAAATGTGAATATGCAGGTGGTGTAATAGATAATGGCTTGGAATAGTTAATCGGAGAGCCAAGTTCCAATTCCTGTTGAGTTTGTTATATTCACTTATGTACAACTACCCTTGGGGATGGTATGAATCCACCTCTTCTCCCCTCAGTTATGGGTTAATTAGTAAGACTTGTATAATTAAACCATTATTATCCGCCCACAAAAAGTTCTTAGAATCTAAAAGTATTTTCTGGCCTTAAATAACCTGTAAAGGGTTGATAAGCTGTAAAAAATGACTCAATCAATCAACATTATAAAAGCAGACCTGACTCTCAGTCCATCATACACTGTACATGATTTTGTATGTGCATATGTCATTTATGTGTATGTCTGTGTTGTGTGTAAGTGACTTACACATACTTGTGCCATTGAATATATATATATATATATATATATATATATATATACATATACACACACACACACACACACACACACAATTTGAAATAAGACATTAGAGATATACATTCTCCTCCCACTCAATCTGGACAACTTCTACCCTGAGCTGAGCAATAAAATTAAAGTTTGGAGCAAAATAAAAAAGCCTAAAAAAATTGGATAATTACAAGATTTTATGGAACATTTTGAAAATTATTCAGTAATAACTTTTAATTTTTTTTTTAATTCTTAATACAATATTTTTTAGTTTTTTATTGAATTAGAATATATAGATGTGCAATTGCAAATGCACACACAGAAACAGTTTGAATTAAATTGAAATACCCATCTGTGCTTCAATGGCTAATTTCTTTTTCTTTCTGGCAACAACCCCTGGGTAACAGGAAAAGATTATAAGTAAAAATGTGCGATTCTTTGAAGTTGTATTTTATGACTACTTACCATCAGTGAAAAGACTGGTACCAAACCAGTAGTAATGAAAAATATTTTCAATCACTTTACATTGCATCTTTGTAAATCTGGGTGGAAAATATATGGTGTTAACATTTTCAAGGATTTTATTTTTTTTTTATTTTTTTTATTTTTTTTTTTTTTACAACTGTATAGAATTTGAGATTTTCAAACATGGAAATTGCTACTTAAAAAATGAATAGGAAATTTACTGTGTACCTAATTTCTCTGTTTCTTGTATTCTTTTTTTAAAGTAAATTTATAAAATATTTTCAGAATGCAGATCATCGTAAGAGTTCTGCAATGCATATACTTGAAAATCAATTAATGCATATAAAGGTAAGCTAATGCAAAATGGAATAGATTAGAATTTTGTGACACGTTAATTTTATAATTTAATATTTTGTTTTTAAATTATGCATTGAAAAATCACACTTTAAATTCTCACTGCTTAAGAAGGAAGAGCACTAATGAATCGAATGTATAAAGTGATTCTAATGAATGTTGAAAGCAAAAAAGGAAGGAAGTTTTGTTTGGATGTATATCTATATATTAAGGACAAAACGGTGAACAATAAGATTTACTGGAAATGTGAAATGTGCAAAAAAAGTAAATGCTTAGCACGTGTTTTATTTTTTTTTTAACCACAGGTTTCGAGCAAACTGCCTTTTAAGAAAAAAAAAAGACCTGCTATATAAATGTAATTATTTTTCAAGCAAATTACTGTCGAGCAATTGATTTTGAGCAATTTACCGGATACGATGCATAATCACTGCTACTGTTTGTTTTAAAAATCCATTTCTCTGTTATTTTAAACTTAAAGTAAATAATATTTTTTTCAAATTAGATTAATTATACTATAAATCTGCTAATATTCCTTAAATAAAGTTTCAGAAAAGTATATTTTATTTTTGGAAGATTTTTAAAACAGAGAATTAACTTTTGTTTACACATGTGTCAAAAATGGCTGATTTTGTGAAAGCAACCAAAAAGTTGATTCTAATCAGTAAAATTTCTGTTTGAATACCAGAGTATTTTGCTTACTGGAAATAGTAAATTTAATCATTTAGCTTTCAATTAAAGCTAAAATGAATGCTTCAAGAATGCTTTTTCATTTTAAAAAATCCATTTTAAACTTTAGATATTGAAAATTCAGTGGAGGTGCCTAGTTTAGATACTTCTGAATGGGTTTGGTCCCATGATGGACATCCATATGAAAATCTCATTTATGTAAAAAAAAACAATAAGAAGCTACAGTGTTATATTCATCCGTCTCTTAGAGACATTCTATTACATATATATATATATATATATATATAATAAAAATTATTGATAATAACTGTTTACCAGGCTGTGAACTTAATGATAAACTCTTGTATTGTTAATTCAGAATATTTTTATATAAAAAAAGAAGAAAAAACACACAAAGTTAATTTTATTAAGTAAGATTTTTCATATTTATTCTATAACAAAACCACCTGAAGTGCCATGAGTAATTTGCCATAGTCACAATTAATATTATAAAATTTAAAACTGCAATTTATTTATTTTCACAACTTAGTTCTGTAAGTTGTTTTTTTGTCTTATTATATAAAATGTTTGTAAAACATGGACATGTGTCTGATATAAATTCATTTATTTTAGTAAACATCATTTATCTCAGTTTATAAGAGAAAAGGCAGTACAAGCACATTGACTTAAATAAACTGGCATGTATTTTCAGTGGTCAGTGAAGATTTTTTATTCTTAACCAGTTTCATTTATTTCTTTAGTGTAAAAGAGTTGCTTGGCCAAGATTAGTGTTGATTAACTGGCATTCTTGAATTGACTGACCATGACCTATTGCAAAACTTCATACTTATTCTTTTGGAAGAAAATTTTCAAATTGACTCAAACAGCAATTGATTGAAGATTCTCTTCCTTTTTTTTTTTATTATGTTCATAAATTTTAAATCTTATTTTAGATTTTATTTTTGGCGTTTTTTTTTCCCTGAAGCTTACTATTTTTGCGGATTTCCTTTTTATGCCTCTGAAATCTTTACATGCTAATTAGTTTGATTATTAAATTTTGAATATTCCTAAAATAGTTCCACGCTTTCTAAACTGTGGAGCAATTCTTCGATCTTTTCTAATATTAAAAGAAAAATTATATTTTTTCCAAGTTATTCGTCTTCCTAAAGATGATTTCAACATATGGAGAATTTTTATATATATTCTATTGCTCCAGTAAGTACCTGACTCCTCATGTGATCCTCTACCTTTACAAGAGCCAGATCAGGCCGAAAATTATAAAAGTACTCAATTTTCGGCCTGATCTGGGAAGGGTGGGAGCTGCCCAATCCTCACTTTTCAGTCTTGATATGTAACCCCAAGTTGATCCTAGTCAGCAGTAACCAATAATGTAGCCCTATGCCTGGTGTTGGTCTTCAAGTTCTTTCAGACCATTGTGATTACCATCTAGCTGACTCCTTACTCATTAACATATGGCTGATTTGTTGCTGGTATCATGATGATAGGCACAGTTTCACTTGACTTAGCCTGCATTTGTTTGTTCACAACCATTCACTCCTCTGCCACATTGTGTTTTTGATCTCAGAAGATGAGAAGATCACTAATAAAGCAAATTGAAGTGAAGATGGGTCAACTGCTGAGAGCTACACAAAAAATGGAATAAAGAATGTTACAACAATTTGGATTATACATGATTTGTTGTATACAGCGATTTCACCCCTTCCCACTACTTTGGAGTGTGCAGCTTGTATTAGTAGTAACTTAAATTTTTAAGTTATAGTATTCAAGGCTGGCACAAGATCTTGGTCAGGAGGTCTTGGCAAACAATGTGGGTGCCAGTAGCAGTAATTTGCAGACTCTTCAAGTTGTCCAAACCTTCAGCTTATATGGAGTCCTATATCCAGCCGGAGTGGGGTTGACCAGGGTCTGGGTTCAGTCATCCTCCACCCTTAACATCAACCTTTTTTTTAAAATTGTGTATTCCAAAATATGTTTACTCAAGTGATTTTCCAAATTTGGGTGTGTCCAGCCTTCTTTTGAGAATGGTCAGAGGAATCAAACAGGTCCTTAACTCCAACTCCCTTCATGTCTCATCTTGCACCATCACTCCATATAGGCAATGTTAATCTCTATCTCTCTTTCTCCCACTTTCTCAGCATCCAACATCAACCCACTCCAAGGGTTGACACACCATCTTTGTGATGAATCCAAACTTTCAGAATGTGTAGGTTAAAAGGTATTTTCAGTCATTAATCTTTCCTTATTGTCTCATGCTGGTTGTTTCTTGATCAACCAGACCACACAGCTGGCCTTCTATGATCACTCCATGGCTAGTAATTAATTTTTCTTTATCGCTTGTATCCAAAGGAATTTGAATTAATGTTGGATATAAAATTTTTGCTGAATGTCACAGAAATTAAAAGAAACAAACCTGTCAGGTTAATCTCTATCTTGTAGGGACACTTTTCTTCTGGGTGGCCGATTTAAACCAGATGTTTTTTCCTTACTCTTTGTCCAGAACAACCTTTAAATGTTATTTTGGTAACCACCCGGCTTTCTTTATCAACAACATGTGTTTTTTCTATTTGACATTTTGGAGGATACATTAATGGTCTCTTTCTTATTGGTGGGGAAGGTTTTGCTCAATCTTACTGAATTCTGTCTTGTTAAATTTGGGTTCAAATCTCGTTGGAATTATTTTGAAACATGATTTTTCAATGCATTTCATTTTAATTTTCTTCTCAACTCTTCAATCCATCTTTATGTGAATTTCAACAATTATCATCCAGTTAGTAGACTCTTTTCTCTTCCTCCTTTCTTTCTTTCCTTATTTTTTTGTTCCTGTGAACCACTGCTCTGTGGAACAGACTCCCAAGATGATGTTTCCCCAATCATTGCAATCTTGTTCAAGTCTAGAGTTAACTATTTTCTTCCTCTAACCATATAAACTACCATTTAACATAACCTTCTACCTGAGGTAGCCCCTGTGCCTTGTACAGGGTGAACCTTACTGTGAAAAAAAAAAAATAAAACATGATTCAAGAAGAGAAAAAAATATACTTCTTGAGTGTATATAATTTGACAGAGTTCATAAAAAATGAAAGCATAACATTAATGAGATTAGTGTGTGTACAAATGCACCACATGATTGTGTTGAAATTAAATCTCTCTTCTTATGACTTATTAGGAAGTTACTAAGTATCTCAAATTATTCAGAGTTTGGATTTTCAAATGTTATAAAATTTTAATATCTTGTTTAATCACAAATTTAAATAAAAAAGACCAGTAAACAAATTTTATGCCTTTTAAAGAGAATTAAATGCTATAATTTTAGTACATTTCAATAGATTCCAAATTTAAGTTCTTATTGTTGACACTTTGTTGTAGCCAAAAACAAGAAAAAAAGATTATATTTAAAATTTTGAACGAATGTCTCTTTTATTGCTCAACATAAAATCGTTTTTTTTTTCTGAGAAAAAAAAATCAATGCCACACACTTTAAACATTGTAAGAAGAAAATCCTGCAAAAACATTAAATTTCTGTTTGAATTATCATTATTTACATGCAAACTATTATCCTCATCTTTGTTGTTACCACAACATTTCAGACATTGTGTCCAGCAGCCTTCATCAGGATCATGTTGTAATCTAAGGGGAATTTTGAACTGAACCCCTTTATTTAAATGACACTGCTATTGTTTCACTGACCATGTCTATCTCATCTATTTCCTATTTTTTTTTTTAGTCCTGTTCAGTTATTGCTTGTCCCATTCCCACAGACTCCAAGTACACTGCTTGGACCAGGGTTTGAACTCACAATTACTATGTCACCAAATTAACAAACCAATGCTTTAATCCACTAATTTATTGTCTCTTGAGACAATTCTGTATGGAGAACTTGGAGCCTTAAACTTGGGTCAGGCAGTACACCTGGACTCAATGAAACTGAGCAGTACAAGAAATAAGAGCTCAACAAGAGATCAAGGCATGAGCAGTGGAACAAAAACAATCTGTAGCTTATGCAGATTGAGGGTCAGAGTGCACAACAGCCAAATGTTATGATAACAACAACAAAGATGAGGATAACAGTCTACAGTAAATAGTGTAAAAAAAACATTAAAATCATCTTAAATTATATGACAGGAAACATTGTGTAAAATGTAATTATTAGGTTGTAAACTTTCTTCTTCACTGAAGCTAAGCGATGTCAAACCTGGTCAGTAGTTAGATGGATGACTGCTTGGGAATACCAGGTGCTTTAAGCTTGGATGTGTGGGTGGTGTAATGGACATTGGAAATCAGAGCCAAGTTTCAGGCAGGTTCATTATATTCACTGACTTACAAATACCCTTGAAAAAAGTATGAATCCACCTCTTCTTCCCCAGCTATGGATTAATTAGTAGGACTTGTATCAGTAAATCATTATCTCCAAGAAATTCTTACAATCTAAAAATAATTTCTGGCTTTAAATAACCTGCTTGATAAGCTGTAGAAAATGAATATCTCCTTCAGTCAATCAAATACTGATTAGTTACAGAGAGACATGACTTTTAGATTTATTTACATTCTTTGGTTTGTTTTGTTTTACAGTATATCAACCTCAATGGGTCATTTAATGCTGACAAAATTTTTATTTCTGGTAATGTTTTTCTTCAAAAATCTATTTCTGAGAATATTTTTCCGTGAAGAAATCTATAGCTGGTCATATTTTTTTTAAAGAATGTATAGCTGTTTGTATTGATGGTATTTTTTTTAAAGTATTGCTGATAATAATTTTCCTTCAAAAATTATTGCTGGTAATAATTTTTTTGTTACAAAGTATTTCTGGTATTAAAACCTATTTCTACACAAGTTTGGGTGTTAACTATTTGCCCATAGCTGGGACCCTAGCAGGTTCTACCACCCCAGGTCTGGGTGGACCTGGGAACACCAGCAATTAAGAGGTGGTTCCAAGCTCCAAGTAGTTTATCGTCTTACCCAGGACACGGATGTAGTTTATTGTCATACCCAGGACAGTTACATTCTCTGGAATATAAACGTATAGAAACTACAGTGGCCCCAAAGGGATCAGTTTATATATATAGATTGTAATATAGAATTGATCCCCAACTTTATATCCACATTATAAATTCTTGTTTATCAAATTCTGATTACGTATTAACCCACCTCTTCTCCCCCAAATATGGGTTAATTAGTAAGATTTGTATCACTAAAACCATTATTTTAAGCAACCTGTAAAAGGTTGATATGCTGTAAAAAAGAAAAAACAAAACAAATCAAACAATCAGTTCTTGTTTATTTCGCATGGACTTTCAACCTAATTGGTTGCATGAAGACTTCCAAATTTGATTCAACAAATTTTGACTTTATTAAAATCTTTCATTTCTCATTTAGCATCTTCTGTTTAACCTGCAATGTATAAATAGATCCATTAGCATGTTGCATTATTGATGCATTGCATCATATTAAAACTTTCTGTCAATAACCATATATTAACTGCATCAGTAATATTAACTACATAATCTTTTATAAATTTGCATGTGGCTAAATTTTGTCTGTGTGTCCCCACCTTACATCACTAGAGCATAAAAAAGCTCACCTCACTAAACGATCATTTCATGATCAGCTTTATATATATATATATATATATATATATATATATATATATATATATATATATTACTAACAAATAGTGTTTACAACATAAGTTGCAGTAATTAATTTGCATAACAGTTATTAAAAGCATATTTTAATAAATATTTCATGTTGTTTATTTTAAAAGTTGCCATATATAAGCAATATTTATGTCAAAGTTTTTTTTAATTTGTAGTGTTTGTATAGAAAAAATTTATATCAGCTTAGTCAAAATTCAGCTAGCAGAATACCAGCATGCTTACATTTAAAGAAAACATAGAATAAATGTAATCTTACCTTCCAAAATATTTTTTAAAAAGCAGTCATTAAGTGAATAGTTTTAAAAATATTAAAATTTTTATAAAATTCTATAATTTTGAGCTCACCAATGTTAGTTATGATCTCATTTTCTGCAGTGTTCATAGTAACCATTGTTGTTGTCTGACATTTCACTTTAGTACAAGTTAGTTGAATGGAGCCGAAAAGAAAATTTCATAGAATTAACTAAGTAAGTCAAAAATTTGTGTAATTAGATTTTATTAAAACTGTGCAAAGTTATTTGGAGAAGTGAAAAACAAATAGTAAGTTTTCTGAATTTAATGAATTAATAATTATTGTTGCCTTTTCTTCTGCATGGTTTTCCATTTTCAACTGGAATTCTTGCATTATGGGTGTTCTTGTACCATCTCAAACAGCATCTTTTACAGAATATTTTCAGAGCCAAACAATTTAGACATTTTAATAATGGGATACAAGGCTTTCTTTTAATTTTCTTAATGTAAATCTTTAGGTTTGGTGGTATAAACCCTAATGTCTTGATAACTTGGGGGATAATATAGGCCTGAACATTCCATGTTTTGGTAACCTCTATCTGGAGATCAGTGTACTTTTTAAGCTTTTCAATTTCTTTAACCATAATATTATGGTCACCAGGAACAGCCACATTGATGAGGCATTATCCTTTTTCTTTTTCACTGATGATATCTAGCTTGATATCTTCATGGATGCAATTTGTTTCGATGTTGAAATTCCATAAGATCTTGATAGTTGTTTATGATCACCTCTTTGTGGCAGTACCATTTCTGTTTGACTTCAAGTTCATACTTCCTATATAGGCGCACCATTGCTTATGGGAGGTCACATCATCATGGTGACACTTTTATTCTTTCTGCACAAGCATTCCACAAGCACTAATGATGTAGGTGATATTTTCCACCCCCATATCACACAGCCTGCATTTGTTCGAATTCACTTGGTAGATTTTCTTCTAGACAGAATTAGTATTCAGAGCTCAGTCTTTGGTGGCTTTCAGTTGTGCATTTTCAGTTGACCTTTTGTCCACCAATCCTTTGAATCTTTTGTCTTGATGGCTTTGTTGCTCCCCCCCTCTCAAACTGTCCTTGAAGTGGCGATGCAGAAATATCTGTGTTAATGTCCAGACATGCAGTAAACCCACTGAGAGTCAGAGATTTCTAGTTTTGATTAGATATCTCTATGGAAAATTGTTCTCCTTGAGCCTTGTTTGGCAATCCACCTAGTGTTGTTGTCACAAAGAAAATGCACTAAGGAAGGAATAACCCTGTATGAACCAACTCATTCTTGTAATGATCAAAATGAATAATGAAATAATAAACTACCAAGGCTGTGAATATGTCAAAGGGGTCTCCACAGGGCAATTGGAGGAGTCATGGTTGGCCATGATAGGTGTAGAGTGGTAATACAGGTTCCTACTAGTTTGTCATTTTACTATTGGTAAATCACAGAATAATACAGCTAATCAGTATTCATGCAGACCACCAAGAAAACACAATTATTATTCCTATTATTAATAATACAAATGTTAGAAAATTATTCAAATGTTTCTCTCATATATAGCTGTGTCCAGTGTATGAAACTGAAATGCAGTTAACATAATGGCAAAAAGAACTTTAGTAAATAGATGTCTTGCTGAAAATGTTGTTTATACAGAAAATTTAGAGTTAAAGAACACTTTTATCAATACTTACTTTTCTCTGCCCCTAGCACGAATATTTGGCTAGTATGATAAATAAGAACAAACACGGGTATTGAAGCATAAACAATTGTCAGTTCATGCCTCCTGAGGAAAACATGCAAATTTGCTTTCATAAAGTTTTTCATCAAATAAAACTATTTCCATCAAAACAATTTTTAACAGATAAAAAAGATACTTTAATACAAAATTGAATTTTTTTTTTTAAATTTAAAAAAAAATTACTTCTGCATAAAAATTGACTTTCAAAAGTTTGCTCTTCCCCACCCTTCCTCGAATCTTTCACTAATTTTCGTAGAATCCCTGATGAACCTCCATCTTGTATTATTCTTTTCATCTTGATTGAGACATAAGAATGCAATTGTACTCCCCTACTAAATCCTGGCTTACAGTCATATGTTGAAACACTGGTTCTTGTATGATCACCAGAGTTAAGCAATGTCAAATCTGGTCAGTATTTAGATTGGTGACCGCTTGGGAATACCAGGTGCTGTAAGTGTGAATGTGCATGTAATGTATTGGATAAGTGCTCAGGAGAGCTGAGTTCTAATTCACATTGGGTTTGCTATATACTCTAAGGAAAAGTATGAATACATCGCTTCTCCTCCCAGCTATGGGTTAACTAGTAGGACTTGTCAATAAATCATTATTTCCATAAAACCTCTTACAATCTAAAAATATTTTCTGGCTTTAAATAATCCACAAAATGTTTGATAAGCTATAAAAAAACAAATCAATTAGTCAAAAACTAAATCCTGTCTTTTACCTCATTCTAAGTTTCACCCACAAAAAAAGCCATTTCGGCAATCTTGAATCTTCGTGCCCAGAAAAAAATAGTGCCAAAAGAACAGTTTTTCCCTTGAAATTGTTATTATTTTAACTACCTTCACTCCTTGGCAATCTTTATTATAATGATTAGAATTTTAATAAACCCTAAACATATGAAAGTAAATCTCTACATTTTCTTTGTTCTTGAGAACAAAAATAATAAATATTATTTATTTATTAGATTGTTTATTTATACTATTATATTGTTTATTGAAATGGTTGGCAAAACATCAGCTAATTGCCAATTGATTTGAATTTTATAAAATGGTAAATAATAAGGATTTCCTTATAGTTGGTTCATATCTGTTAATAATTTAGTAAATGTTTATAAAATTATGAATAAAAAATTGTTTCTATATTTATTTCTTTATAAATTGGTAAATGATAATTATTGCATTGGATTAGTTTTAAATGTATTAGTTTTTAGAATGTTGTAAATATAAAATTATTCTTCTAAATAAACAATCTAATAATGTTTAATATTTTTGTTGTAAATTCTCAAGAACAAAAAAAGATGTATAAATTCACTTTCATCATATGTTTAGGTTTTATTACAATTTTAATCATCACTTTTTAAAACAAATATTACAAGGAGTGAAGGTAGTTAAAATAATAGCAGTGTCAAGGGAAAAACTATCCTTTTGACACTTTTTTTTTTTTTTTTTTTTTTTTTTTTTTTGCGGGCATGAATGACCAAGATGTCCACAATTATTTTTTCTGTTTTGTCATCACTATCCTCTGTCATGTGGCTTTTAGTCTTCTACTCTTTCTCTTCCCAGTTTGGATCCATCTCGGTGTAATTCTTGGCATTCTTTTATTGAACATCCTCAGGACATGTCTAAGCAATCAAAATGTCTTTACTGTCTTTCCTTCTGTACAGTTCCTCATTAGAGTTCTTTTTAGGTCTGTAAATATGATAAATCTTTTGTATGTGGTTATTGGGAAAGATGTCAACCTTTTTAATATCTTTCTTCTTGAATCTCTGATCTATACAAAAGGATGGCTTTAATATTGTTACACTGTGCTTTAATAATTGTGTACAATTATTTATAACAGCCATAAATATTGACCAGAAATATTTTCTGGTCATTCCTCATGGTAAAATTTTTGATTCACTCCAAGTTTAAGATTAAGTTTAAATGTGACAGCTAGGTCTCGTCATTTTATAGTTGAAATTACTAGATGTAACCATAAGTTCTATGCTAGCAGTTCCTTTTATCACACTTCTTACTTGTGGAACTCTCTGGATTCTTGCTTTCAACTTTTATTATCAAAAATTTAAATGCAATGTTAATTGTTATCTTCTATCTTAATTCTTGTTCTTTTATTCTCTCCTTAATAATGGTTTTGTTTTCTCATTCTTACACACTCAGTAACCCCCCTTGTATCTTAGTGGCTTTATTGCCTTGTTTAGGGTGAAATTATTAGAGAGAAAAAATGCTGATGTTATAAATTTTGGATAGGGTCCAAATTGTAACTTGACTTTACCACTATTTACATTACTCAGATATCACCATATTTATTACAACGTTTTGGCCATTCCATGCTCCAGCCTTCTTCAGGTGGTTGGAATGTTGAACTGAACCGTTTATTTCGCTCACTGGGGTAGACTGTTCTAGTTCCACGTGCCATGTCTAATGGATTATAAACCTAATGTCTTCAGCAACCAATAATAATACCTAGAAATTCATACACATATGTCCTCAAGGACACATGGCACAGTGGATAAAGTCGTTAGTTAGATCCAGTGACAGGACCCAAAGAGTGAGTTCAATACCTGATTAATGTGGTGGAGAACTTTGAGAGGGCAATTAATAGGAGATAACTGATAACTGACATCCATTAGACATGGCACATGAATCCTCTTCTTCTCCCCCCAGCTATGGGTAAATAGCAGGACAAACTGTGTTTTATAGCCTTGGATGGCAACTGGTCTATCACAGAAAGAAATGGCAACCTACTGCAAGAAAAAATCTGCCTTGTCAGTCATGTATCAAAAGATACATGATCGCCTAAGTGTGTAGCATGGTACATAACTGATTGAATTTCTTTATAAAGCAGGCTTGCAACCACATCATGTTGAAACCCCAGCTCCCGTGTGATCATCAAAGTTAAGCAACATCAAGTTTGGTCAGTACCTAGATGGGTGACTATTTGGGAATACCAGGTGTTGTAAGCTTGGATGTGTGGGTGGTGTAATGGATAATGGCTTGGAATTGTTAATTGGAGAGTTCCAATTCCAGTTGGGTTTGTTATATTTACTTAGCTGCAAATACCTTGGGGAAAGTTATGAACCCACCTCTTCTCTCCCCAGCTACTAGTTAATTAGTAAGACTTGTATACTAATCCATTGTTATCTTCAAAGAAAAATTCTTACACTCTAAAAACATTTTCTGGCTTTAAATAACCTGCAATGGGTTAAGTCATAGAAAACAAATCAATCAATCAATCTTTTATAGATAGCTTCTTTCCATTTCATCAAAGTTTTGTCACAAGAAACACAAGTTGATGATGTTAGTTGGATACAAGTGAGACTGATGGAATAAAGGATATAATTTTTGTTATAAATTATGTTGTAATCTAGGGAAGGTTACTAAATAGAATAATCACATGAAAATTGGTAATGAATGATAATACTTAAAACAAGAACAACACATATAAGATTCACCAGAGGTGCATAGAAAAAGTAGTCAACTGCTAGAAGTGAGTCAAGTGAATTCCATAATGAATCTCCAACTGCAGGATATTTACCAACCGCCTCACATGGTCAGATGTGACACAAAGTTGAATTTGATGTGGGGTATCCAAGCCCATAGGCTTGGCTAAAAGTTCCCTGTAGACCATATATAAAATGGGGTTGGGTTGCTGTTTCCCAAGACAAGACTCTGCCTCATCTGGGGATCCTCTCTGCCTGGAGACAGAGAGTTTGACCAGCACAGTTAGAGATGAATCTTCAACTGCAGACCAACATACAGTATTTACTACTGTATTTATGTGAATGGGGACATACCCATTATCGTCTGTAGGTATGCTACAACAAAATAAATTTACCTGGAACTTTCCACTCAGGGGATTAAAACATTAAGAACTGAGATCAAATTTACTGTTTGAAACAGGAACAGATTGCTTATAAGTCATTTTAAAGTAATTAAAATAATGCTTAAAAGCTATAGTCAAGGAATTTTAGATGCAAGTTATGTTATTTGATGAAAACTTTACTGATTCAATTTTTCCGTATCTTCTTTGATAGGTATTGGCATTTACAAACCTCAGTGGAAATGGGCAGGCAATAACTGAGCACTAGTAAAAATAAGAATTAGACAAGATATCCCGAAACATGGGCAGTGGAATGAGAACAGTCTACCCCTGTAGATTAAATAAAGAGTTCAGTTCAGAATTCTCTGTAGGTTACCCAGATTGATAGACACCTGAGGAAGGCTGGAGAGTACAACAGCTGAAACATTGTAATAAAAACAACAAAGATGAGGACAATAGTCCAAATATAAAATTAGTGTAAATAATTTACAAACATGAAAAAATAGAAACAAAAGAACCATTCCAAAGTATTTAGTATTTTTTTTATATATGAAAGAATATAACTGTTAACTATGAGCACTCCGAGGTGGTGTAATGGTTAACAAGCTTATCTTGCTAGAACAATTGTGACTGAGTAGTGAGTTTGATCCTCACTGGGTGCCTCATACTTTTGGCCTTGTGCCTCATCTATGCTACATTTAGAGAATCATTTGTGCACTTTGACGTGGTGTGATGGTTCGCAAGCTTGTCTTGCTAGAACAATTGCAAATGAGTAGTGAGTTCGATCCTCACTGGGTACCCCATACTTTCAGCCTTATGCCACATCCAAGCTACACTTGTAAAATCACTATAACTGTGTTAACTAAAATAGTCACAGGGAATTGGTATCGTTATTTTACATTTGCTAAATAAGTTTTCACAAAATATTTAGTAAAATATTAGTACAATTAGCTACTGAACTTATTTTTGTAATAATGTTTAAATTTGTATTTTGTTTATTTTTCTTGTTTAAAGTTACCAAAAAACATGTCAAATTTGAAAAAGTATTTGTATGTGTGATATATGAACTGTCATAAAAGATAAGCCAAATGATAGGGAATTTACAATTAGTGAATGATAAAATGAAAGGAAAATTAGAAATCCATTTGGTTTTGTTTCTTATGCAATATAAAGATTCACTCAGAACAAAGCTACATATTTTGTCTTGCGGATGATGTGGTTGTGTATTTCTCACTAGTACCAGTGATTTCTTCAAGCCTAAGTAAAAGTCAAGATTTTGAATGCTGTGAGGGTTGATTGATAATTAAGGCATCCAATTCTATGAAATAAGTTTTAGATCAGATAGAATAAACAAACTAAAGTAAATTTATTTCTATCCCAAATTTCAATGGTATTTTTGAGTAATAATCACCATTTTTATGTTGCGCATTTTTCCAAATATAAATCTGTACACTATTTTCATGAAGAATGTTGACTTTTGATTCAGTGCTACACAGTAACTTTACCTTCAGCAATGGATATAAAATTTTAACATCTTCCTTTTTTTTTGATTTTGAGAACATCCATAAATCTGGTGGTGCCAAATCACAACTGTAACAAATGTGAATTCCATGGCATAAAACAATTGTGGATTTAGGACTGTACACTGTTAATGTAATGTGGTCTTGCATTATTGTGTTGCAAAAAATGTTCTGTCAGGTCATATTCTGCCGATGTTTTGCCTCAGTGTACAAAAGATTTCATGAGGCTGTAGAGACAAAGGAGAAATCCAAGTCTTAGCTTGAAAAAAATCATAATCAAGATTTAGTCAACTTTAGTAGACCTTGAAATATGATAATTGCTTGTGCTTGCTTATCAGACTTAACCAGTCACAACCTTTCTTACCCCAATAAAAGAATGTTATTTTGGACAGCAACATTGCTTGGCTCTTCCTAAGTGATGAAATGTGAGTTGTGAATTTTTTACCTTTTTGCTTTTATGTATATGGTATTTTCTGAATTGAAAGATTAATTTTTGACCCTTGGAATTATGACCTTTGACTTATGATTTGGGGATCTGAACCACCCTATTTGTATTTATCTCAAATACCATACTGAATTAAGTGTCATTCTCTTTGAAAGAAATTCAATGATCCCTGATTGCTGCTTTATGTGTTACATGAATCTGGTACTTATGACCAATGTACACTATTACTAAATGCCGTAACACAGTGTTACACACATGTAAGCATGTTTGGACAGAACTTCATTCTACTGAACTGGTATGTATTAGGTTGGTGCAAAAATAATGACATAATAATGTCGTTTTTTGACGTATTTTTTAACATCAAAAAACAACATTATTACGTCATTATTTTTGCACCAACCTAATATATTGATTGAAGCAGTATCTATATCATAAAAATGTTTTCAACAAAGTGATACAGAATGAAAACAAATATACAAGATGAAATTTCATGAAATACATATTCTATAAAATGGGATAAAAATGGGAAAAATTAAAATTAATTAAAAAAAGAAATTTGAGTCCAAATGTCTAGATTTTTCAAAGACATGTCCTGCTTACTGACCAGCTGGAGAGGAGCACTTATCCATTACAGTCTATGACCCTATGTAAATGCTGGGCTTATCACACTGACACATTAGTTCTTGTACAGTCACCAAGGTTAATCAACATCAAGCCTGGTCAGTACCTAGATGGGTGACCACTGGGGAATATCTGTAAGCTTGGATGTGAAGGTGGTGTAATAGATAATGGCTTGGAATTGGAACTTGGCTTTCCAAGTTCCAATTCCAGTCAGGTTCGTTATATTCACATACGCAAAAATAACCTTGGGAAAGATATGAACACCTCTCCTCCCTCCAGCTATGGGTTAATTAGTAGAATTTGTATCAGTAAAAACATTATTATCTCAAAAGAATTCCTAAAATCTAAAAATATTTTCTGGCTTTAAATAACCTGAAAAAGTTTGATAATATGTAGAAAACAAATCTAACAAAGAGAAGAATGAATTTCTTTTTGAAAACGTGAATTTTTAAAGGTGCCAATCAGCTGCTGCTGTTACTACATATACCCTCAACAGCCAATTGTCTCTCTTTGAATTTCTGAGATGACGAGTTATCATTATTTATCTTATTTACTTTCAGACTATTGTCTTCATCTTTGTTGTTATCACAACATTTCAGCTGTTGTGCCCTCCAGCCTTCAGGTGTATATTGATCTAGGTAACCTACATAATATTCTGAACTGAACCTTTTATTTAATTTATGGGGGTAACTAATTATTTTTTTGTTGCTATTGTGACATAAACTCATTACACTAGCAAATATATGTTCAAACATGCTTCTATCACCATTAATAGTGACACCATGCGGTTAAAAATCTTAATTATCAATCAACCCTTATAGTTTTAACTATTTTTTTTTTTTTGCTTGCCTTATGCTCTTTACCAAGTTTAGTTCACTAAATACTAACAGGAATATCTGGCATTACCCAGGGCAGGGTGTGAGGAATAAATCTAAATACATCTTCAGCATAGTGGTATAGACTGAAAAATAAAATACAATGGATTTAATTTTAAATGAATTTTAATCTGCTATGTGTTTTAAATACTTTGGAAGTGAATCTTTGGATAATAAAGTTACAGTCAAAACAGTATTTCTTTATCTAAAGCAAAAACTGTTTTTATAAAAGAATTTTGACATTGTCTATAACATTTGGCTATGAAGGCAGCTTAATGGTAATCATTACGAAAAATGAAATCAGTAAGCCAAGTTCAAATTCCATCCAAAGACGTGGTGTTCGCTTTAAAATAACATCCTAAACAAAAACTTGAACCCTTCTCTTTTATGAATAAAAATAGAAAGGTAGACTGGACTCTTTAATTTCAGTAGGTTGACCATTCACAACTGTGGAGAAAGAAGTTGGAAATCATTTAACTACCTTTCCCAAGAACAGTAATGGTCATTCACAATTCACAGATATTGAAATAAAAAAGGAAGCAGTGGAAAGCTATGATCACATAAAAAATAAAAATCAACTTCATGCAAGTACAAACCAGTATCATAATTATAACTAAATTTGTCCTTGAAATATTGACTTGTTAACATGTTTTAGTTTTTACTTGTTTAATTGGTAACCATATTAGTTATTATTTTTTCATTATCAACCAATGTTAGACAGTTAAGGTTTTTGTCTACTTATAATCTCTCTTGTTTATGAAATTTAGAAGTTTACATTAACCTAATATTAAATTAAGGACACATTTATAAAATCACTTATGAAAATGGGCAGCAATTATTTAACAGTATAAACTGTTACATTTAAATATTGGATATCATGATGTAAATGGCTCCCTTTAAAATTTTCTTTATCCCAAGAGAGTTGACTGCAAATAATTTTTTATTTATTCTTGAAAGATAAATATAGCTTTTCAAACATCATTAAAAGTCTATCAGTTATATCCAATAACCAGGACTGGATTTAGACATCATCTGAACAATCTACAGCTTCAAGCTTCTCATTTTAAAAGAACTTCTCTACTAGTGTAGCTTAGGTAGAAAAGGGTGTTATTCTATTACCTGTTACTAATTAGGGTCTCTGCAACTTCACATAGTTTAGTGGTGTACTATGTCTAAATCCAATCTTGTTAATGACTGACATCATTAGTTTTAATGGTAGTGATTAATCTATTTTTAGATTAAAGTTTCTAAGTTAAAACTTGAGCTAAATTCTTGTTATAAAGATTGTATTTTTCTTTTTCTGTAGAGAAAAAATGACCGCGTACGAAGATACAAGACTTGATGGAATGGATTGGAAGCTGGAGTTCCCTTCCCTCAAAGTGTTTTGTCCATCAAATTTTCCTTTTGGTTCTGAAAGTCTTGCTGACTTTTTTTTCCCCTCTTGTTTGTTTCTCTCCAATCCACTTTTGATTCCTGAGAAAATTATTACTTTTGTAGTTTAAAAAAAAAAAGCAAAAAAAAGCAAAAAAGTTTCTGAAGAATTCTGTCGCATGCAGTTAGGAAAAAAAATATAAAATAACTTAAACACATTTTTATTTTTTTTATTTTTTTTTTTTTATTTATTTTTTTTTTTTTTTTAGGTGTATTTTTTGTTTTACACAAAATTTCCATTATTTTTCTGTTGCAAGTTCTAGTCTTTCTCTGATACTTAGTTGCTATTAAATATGTCCCCAAAAGAGGCCCGTTTTAAATATGTCTCCGGAAGAGACCCATTTTAAATATGTCTCCAAAAGAGATCTGTTTTATATTGGAAAACTTTGTAACTTTTGGACCAAATTCTGTTTATTTTTTTCTGAGGAAGCTTTTACTGATTCTGTAATAAATTGACCAATTTCAAAAATGTGTCTGTCCAAAATATTGCTTTGTTTTGAAAATTGATTTCCTAACCAACTATTGATTTTCTCTTTTGGTTTCTTTGTTTTACAAAGAAATTTTAATAAAATTTGTTGACATAAACAATTCTACTTTTAGTAAATAGAATATTATTTTGTTATACTTGGTAGATAGATTCCAAGACTCTCCACAGATGGTGAATTACATTTAGGAAATATGCAAATATTTTCACAACAAAATCAGCATCCTATTTTAAAAATGTAATTAAAATTCAAAACTATTTTTTTTCCTTTTTTCTTTTTTTTTTCCTTTTTTCTTTTTTTTTTCCTTTTTTCTTTTTTCTTTCCTTTTTTCTTTTTTCTTTCCTTTTTTCTTTTTTCTTTCCTTTTTTTCCTTTTTTCCTTTTTTTCCTTTTTTCCTTTTTTTCCTTTTTTCCTTTTTTTCCTTTTTTTCTTTTTTTCCTTTTTTCCTCATTTATCCTTTTTTCTTCCATTTTCTTCCTTTTTTCTTTCCTTTTTTCTTTTTTCTTCCTTTTTTCTTTCCTTTTTTCTTTTTTCTTCCTTTTTTCTTTCCTTTTTTCTTTTCTTTTTTCTTTCCTTTTTTCTTTTTTCCTTTTTTCTTTTTTTCCGTTTTTTCCCATTTATCCTTTTTTCTTCCATTTTCTTTTTTCTTCCTTTTTTTCTTTTTTTTTCCATTTTTCTTTTTTTTTTCCATTTTTCTTTTTTTTCCATTTTTCTTTTTTTTTCCATTTTTTTTTTCCTTTTGCTAGAAAGAAAACAATATATAAATTATAATACATAATTTGCACTTCAATATTTATTTTATTGATGATGTATTTTACTATTTACCAAAAATCTATTTGCTGATAGAAGAAATGCATCTTCCTGCACTTAGAAATACATTTGACTTAGCAAACCAACCATTAAAATAGGCTTATGGCAATATCATATTGAAACACTGATTCTCATACACTCACCAAAGAAGCAATGTCAAGACTGATCAGTACCTAGATGGGTGACTGCTTGGGAATACCAGGAGCTGTAAGGTTGGCTGTGTGGCTGATGTTAACGAATAATGGCTCACAGCCAAGTTCCAATTCCAGTTGGGTTTGTTATATTCACTTATGTGCAAATACTCTTGGGATAGGCATGAAGCCACTCTTTACTCTTCAGCATTAATTAGTAGCACTTTTATCAGTAAATCATTATTATCTCAAAAAAAATCTTACAATCTAGTTTCTTCTTTAAAAATAACCTGCAAAAGTTTGATAAGCCATAAAAAAACAAATCAATCTCTCAATCAAAAACTAACTGTAAAAATGAAATGAACTAGACAAAAACATTGCAATAGTCACTTGATTAAACTTTTTAAGATTATTTTGAACTTTCCCATCAAGATCTGATGACTTGAACTTTGATGGTTTTGAGGACATTTATACTGATAATTTTTTTATGTATTTTCAAAATATTATTGTTAAAGACAATTTGTCATTTTTTTTTTATTTTACTCATTTGAAATACATTTTGAAAAGTAGTTTTAGTTTCTGTTTGAATTTTTTGGGTGAGCAGTTATCACTATTGACATTTGGACTAATGCCCTTATTTTTGTTGCTATTATTGCAACATCTTGGCTACTATGCCTGCTGGACATCTTCAGGTGTCAGACATTTTGGATAAACACTCCTGACAGTTACTTGGATTAACAGGCTCCTAAGCAAAACCAGAGATTACAATAGTTGAAACATTGTGATAATAACAACAAAGATTAGGATATTAGTCCAAATGTAAATCGTTTAATAGAATTATTGAGCAGAAAAGCTTTACTTGACCAACCACAGATAAGTGAAATTCTGAATACTGAGTTACTACTGTATTTCTAAATGCTTTTTTCCAGTTTCCTTAATTCTAAAATCTTTCTTTCTTAATCAAAATAAATAAAATATAAAATAGTAAATTGATTTCTAAAGTAAATGTTCCATCAGAAGTGATAAAATTTTTGGCAAACTTGAACCTGTCTGCATGTCAAAAGGACAGTTTTTCCATTGACACTGTTATTATTTAACTAACTTCACTCTTCGGCAATATTTATTGTTTTAAAAAGTGGTGATTAGAATTGTAATGAAACCTAAACATGTGATGAAAGTGAATTTATACATTTTTTTTTTGTTTTTGAGAATTTACAGCAAAAATATTAAACACTATTTATTTATTAGATTGTTTATTTACTAGAATAATTTTATATTTACAACATTCTAAGAATTAATACAATTGTATTAAAACTAATGCTTCTTGTATAGTCAACAGCCACCTAGCACAATGGAATAGACTAGGCTCTTTATCTATGTATACAGCCAGTTGATGACATGATATCACTGGGCAGAGTGTTCCCTTGATGTATCTGTAACCAAGGCAAGACTAGATGTGGTTTGATTTGGAGAAGGATGAGCTTTGTCAGGTTTACTTCCCCAAGACATGCTATGCATGAATATTTCTCTGGCTTTCAATTCAGATATGTGGAAGGAACTGGTCAGCGGCTTAGTTATGCAGCAATCCAATGAACACACTCACTTATGAAATTGATGATGATTGATCATGGTAATTTTTTTTGCAAAAAAAAAGAAAAAAAAAGTAACCTTTGTAGAACTTTTGTTTATACAAGAGGGTGTTGGAAAAATTCTTAACCCAAACTACTTCCAAAAATGAGTATTCTGATGTTTTGTCATTGGAACAAATGATATTGGAAAATGGGTTTAGCTGAGAACTTCCCAGAATCCCCTTTTATAGTTTTACCTAAAATATGATTTTTTTTTTCTTTACAATTTGAATATGGTGTTCAGATTTCAAATTTTATAATTAAAATTAAGGGTTTTTTTTTGTTTTTTTTGTTACACTACTGAAATAGACTGGCCCACTTAAAAAAAAAATAATATAGAAAATGTTTCTCAGTGAATATTTTCTTTTTCATTTTTTTGATTGGCACAGACCTTCCTCAAACTGTTACAATTTTCATAATCAAAAAATATTGATATTGTAGTGATATTATGAACAGGTACCCGTGCCTGTTCATAATATCAGAACAGTGAAAAATTGTTCCCTGACTTTTTACAGAGTTATTGGACTTTATTGCTATTTATTTTCAAAATATTGAAACCATGCTTACATCATTGATTACATTTTTTTTAATTTTCTCAATTTTTACAAATTCTATATTTTTTTTTCAAGTTAAAAACTTTTTTTGAGGTGTAGAGATTTTTTTTGGAAGTACATATACCAACATTGTGGGATAATAATTATTTATCTTAAGAATAAATGAATATATACTTTTCTCAATTTATGTAAATTTATTTTAATTAAAAAATGTATATTATTTAAAAGATCTTTTTGTAGCAAAAAAACAAAAAAAACAAAATCAATCTCCAACTTATCTGGACTGTGTACAAAAATCATTTCGTATACAAAACAATAAAAAGACAGGGATCAATTTTACATTATTAAGAACAGGACTCCACTTTCAAAATGATAAAAAAATTATTTTTCGATTCTGACAAATGTTGTCTCTTGAGAGAGATTAAAAATCTACAAAGATTATTTCAAAAAACATTTTCCTTATTTTTTATGAGTGGACAATTCTGCTTAAGTAGTGCCATTCTTTTTTATTTCTAAAAATTATTGACAATATTTTAAAACCGTATCAACTTTTGTTAATCAGTCTCTCAGATTCTTGTAAACATCTAAACAATCACCCTTTGTTTGAGATGAGTAACTTGTTTTTATTAGCAATTTTCCCTTTGATTCCTCCATTCTTATTGGATAGTATTTATATAGAATACACAGACACATAATTTCATTCCTACCTGCATGTCCACACCGCCTGTGGCTTAGTTTTATTTAAGAAAGAAAAATAAAGACAAATTTAAATTTTGCTTTTCACTGATATGTTTGTGATTATTGTATTAATTAAGCCAGAGCTTCCCATTTCTTTCTTTAATTCTTCAATATATAATATATATATATATATATAATGAACAATTTTAAAATGAATTAATAGAGAAAGAATGCTAAAAATATCATGACTGATCAGTTTGGAAAGATATCTATTTAAATAAACGTACCATTTTATATTTTGT
Source organism: Acanthosepion lycidas (assembly GCA_963932145.1). Lineage (NCBI taxonomy): Eukaryota > Metazoa > Mollusca > Cephalopoda > Sepiida > Sepiidae > Acanthosepion > Acanthosepion lycidas. The sequence goes on along the minus strand of OZ010610.1, from coordinate 4,220,164 downwards.
TTCCATCTTCCTATTAAGATTTTTTGGAAGAAAAAAAGTTTTATTAAAATGTGGAATCATTTTCCTCTATTTGTGTTTTGCTTTGCAAAAATTGAATTTTTTATCAGTTTTTGCTTCCACCAAAATTTTTTAAAATTTTATTTTTAATAAAATTTTTTTTTCCCAAATTTATTAAAAAAATAAAGAAAAAAAAAAGTTAATTGATCTTGTTTATGAACCATTTGTTTCCCTGACTTTGCAAAATTGTTTTACATTTATCAGCTCATCTTTGAGACTTTTATCACAATGTTTTAGCTGGTCAGTTCTCCAGCCTTCTTTAGGTTAATGTAACATCTGGTGATCACTCTTAACCATTTCAAACATCTCCATTGCTGTTGTATCTCTTTTGTATAACGTTCTTTTTTTTTTTTTTTTTTTTTTTTTTTTATTTGCAAGATGTTATTATCTTATGAAAATGAATCTAAAAATTTTTCCTAGTATCTTACAGGTCAAAGGTTAATTATTCTATCTAATTTTATGTTTTTATCCCATAATGTAAGTCAAAATTATCTTTTTTTTTTGTTTGAGGCTGGATCATTTTTGACATTGTGGTAATTGTTTTTATTTATATTTCTTCTTTTTTTTTTTCTCATATATTATTCTTTTTTTTTTTTTTTTCCCCAAATTGCCAAACCATCAACTGAGTTTCAAAAGGATGATTTTTCCCTTGACACTGCTATTATTTTTATTACCTTCAGTCCTCGGCAATATTTATTGTTTAAAAAAGCAATGATTAGAATTGTAATAAAATCTAAACATATTATTAGGTTAATATGTGAGAAAACGACATTATTTTGCACCAACCTAATATGTAAGTGAGTTTATACTTTTTTTGTTGTTCTTGAGAATTTACAACAAAAAAAATTAAACACTATTTATTTATAAGATTGCTTATTTACAAGAATAATTTTGAAATAGGGGAAAAAGCCTGGGCATAGATTAATATTTGGGTAATATTCAATGGCAGCACTCTCGAGGATTTTCCTTCTGAGTGAGTTATTTTCTTTTTTTATGAGTGTAGCATTTTAAAAATCAAAATTGTGGTTATGAGCACAAAAGAGACCTCACAAAAAACAACTTAGCTAATAAATAAATTCACAATTTTGATTTTAAAAATGCTACAATCATAAAAAAAAGAAAATAACTCAGAAGGAAAATCCTTGAGAGTGCTGCCATTGAATATTACTCAAAGAATAATTTTGTATTTACAATTCAATATTTATCATTTACCAACCTATAAAGAAATAAATATGTGAACTGACTCTAAGGAATTCCTTATTATTTACCATTTTTTAAAGTTTGAATTGATTGGCAAATAGCTGATGCTTTGCCAACAATCTAAATAAGTAATCTAATAAATAGTGATTATTATTTATGTTGTCAATTCTCAAGAACAAAGAAATTCACTTTCATATGTTTAGGTTTTATTACAATTCTAATCATTGCTTTTTAAAGCAATAAACATTGGTGAGGAGTGAAGGTGGTTAAAATAATAGCAGTGTCAAAGGAAAAAACATCTTTTTGACAATCCCTATTTTTTGCAGGCCTGAAGCTCCAAGTTTGCCAAAGAAATACTAGCCAAAAAATGAGTAAATTGGTAATGTTTCCAAGAGTGGAATTCAACATATTTAAGAACCAGTTCTCTCTTTACATTCATATTTTTTGCTTATAAAATTAATAAGAAAATTTTATAACTAATAATTTTAATTATCTTTATGCTTCAAATATTTCTACCTTTCCTTGTATATTTTCTTATGTAAAAATAATGTAAATAAATTAAATAAGCCAAAACTAATTAAAATATTTTAATTATTATAAATTTAAGATTTAGATTCAACTTTTAGTTTATTAAAGTATTATTTCATTGATATAAATTTTAATAAAGTAGAAGTTTTATTTAATTTATATTCAAATAAATAAATGAAAATATTTTCTTCCTATCCTAACAGTATTTTTAAAAACTTTTCTTATATATTTTCACCTATAATGATTGTAAAAAGCTAATTTTTGTAACATTCTCTTTATTATATATGACATGAATTGCGTAAAATTGAGGTTTTCATTAAAAAAAAGAATATAATTTTTTCTTACCCTTTATTATTATTATTATTATTATTATGTTAATATTATGATTATTCTCTTTATTATTATTATTATTATTATTTTATCTTGTAATCTTTGTTATGTGTGACATAAATTGCATAAAGTTTTGAGCTTTTTTAAAATAGAAATCAAATATGTATTTAATTTTTAAATTAAATTTAATTTATAGTTAAGACTTTGTACTAATTTTTAAATGCACATTCTATTTAATATACAAATAATATTTCCACATTTTTCTCTTAATTTAAATTTTGTGTTTAATGTAGTTGATAATTTCATTTGCAATTCAGCCAATCAATTTTATTTGATTGGTATCTTTAAAAATTATGATTTCTTTAATAAAGTTAAATAAAAAAAATCAGTAATAAGTAGTGATTCTGCTATTATTTTAAGTAATAAACAAAATATGAAATAAGAACCTGAAAAATACAAGTGTAAAAAATAGTTATTTTGTGTAAATGATTTTACTAAAATGTTTAAAATTTATCAGAGTAAATCTTTGGTCCATTAGTATTTGTCGTACATTTCTCTTTCATTCTTTCTCTTTTTCTCACTCTTACTATTACTCTCTCTCTTTTCTCTCACTCTCTGTCTCTCTTGATCTCTCTCTTTCTCTCACTCTCTCTCACTTTCAACCTTCACTCTTTCTCTCACTCTCTCTCACTTTCAACCTTCGCTCTTTCTCTCACTCTCTCTCACTTTCAACCTTCACTCTTTCTCTCACTCTCTCTCACTTTCAACCTTCGCTCTTTCTCTCTCTCTCCCTCACTCTCTATATCTCTCTTTGTCTCTCACTCTCTATATCTATCTTTTTCTCTCTCACTCTCTTTCTCTCCCACTTTTTCTCTCTATTGCTCTCTCAATTATATATATATATGTGTGTGTGTGTGGCATGTGTGGAAATAGGATAAAGTTTAAAAGTTGTATTAAGTGACAATGCATTTTGCTGTTATATATAAAATATACTTATTACCCCAAGCATTATTATGGTCGATGCTTCTATTTGAAACAGAAGCCACATTTTTATTTATTAAACAGTGTGTATTGTGTCTATCAACCTGCACATCCAAGAAATCTTAGTAAAAAAAAAAAAAAAAAAAAAAAATCTGTTCTCCAGCAGTGATCAAACCTGCATCCTCCTTTGTAAGGGAAACCACCACCATTTGATCAGTGTACTTTACAGCTTAACCATGAAGAACATTGCAGCAAGCAAGTTTTTATTTTCCCTTTGTAAGAAAAGTGCATCCTCTTCACTTCTTGAAAGCTTCATATCTGCTCAACAATTTCTAAAGAATTAATGGAGATATATATCTTGTTAGAAGTGCTACTAGACCCTACCAATAACAACACAAAATTCATAATCCTAACCTCTAATACTCTCTTTGCTAAACTTGTAAATAAATTAGTTATCCCTAATACTAGGATTTTTACCACTGTGTCCAAGACAGATATAATTAGGAAGAAAAATAAATACATCACCAATTCAAATGCCAGTACTTATCAAGTAAATTGTTTACAATGTAAAAGAATTCATATTGGTGAGACATCACAAGATTTAATACCACTATAATTAAAAAAAGAACATAATTTATTATGTAGAAAGTACTTTGAGGGCCTACTGATAACAATATTACCAACTATAAACACGTGTCAAAACACATATATCACCAACCTTTATCAAAAACAAACAGAAGTACAAAAAACAATCCCAAATCAAGATGCAAAAAACCAACAAACATAATGTCTACTAGACACAACTACACACTTACAAATATACATTATCACCTGAATCTGACATAGACAAACTAGAATAATTATACACTTCTATACATAAAGCAGTATTTATGATTTTTTGGGTAGGCTTGGAATCGGTTAATTTTTTGAAATTTTAGATGGACATGTCATTCTTCCTTTAATTCAGAATGCCACAAATTATACTAATATTGGTAAAAAAAGTCGATTGCTCATGAAACATTATTAAACAGTGAAAATGAAAAAACACAAAAGCAAAAATACCAGTATTTTTTCTTCTTTTTCTCCATATCATTCTCTCATGAAGCTTTAATAAAAAATAAAATATATTAGGTTGATAAACGTTTCTTATTTGTTTCTAATTTCTTATATATAAAGCGATATTGTTTACTACAAATCAGTAACTTAATATTTCTTGCTTTGAGCCATAAATATACATTTCCTTATTTCAAATGGCTGCTTTCAGACTGTAAAAGTATGCTCCCAGGGACTTTTGTTCTCTTCCATTTCATCCATATTTGCCCACATTTCTGATTTGAAGATCCAGATAGGGCTGCTGACAAAGTCTTTGATTGGATCATCCATATGGCATAAGGACATTGTATACAAAAATGCAGGACAATGACCCTTCCAAATAATGGTGATCAAATAATAAAAACATGGTTTGTTAATAACAGGCTTACAGAGACAATTGACTTCTTTCTCTTGACTTTAAGAATAATAACTGTAAATGCTAGCCAATCTCCATACAAATGAAGAGAAAACTGGAGGTAACAGAAATGTGGTTCTACAGAAGGATGCTGAGAATTCCATGGAAAGATCACACAAACAATGAAGTATTGAAGAAAATGGAAATAAAAAGGACACTTAGAACCAGAGAGAGCTGAAATTTCTTGGATGCATAATGAGGAAGAAAGGCTTGGAAAATTTTCTACTCACAGGGCACATTGAGAGCAAGAAAGACAGGAAAGTAGCAGGCCACCTACTTGATGAGCTTTTGTTAATGGATAGTGGAAAAGAGGGAGGGATGCATGGGAAAAGGGACAAAAATTGTAAAGGGATAGGAGGATGTGGAGAGCCTTGATCATAGAAGACATATTCTATAGACATGTGGTAATGAGAAGAGCAAGACTGGTAAAATACTAGCTTCTCAGTTTAGAAGAGAGAGATAGCATATTAATGATAATTGGACTAAGTGCTGAAAATTTAAGAAGCTTCCCCATATTTTCAAAAGAACGGCATTAACTTATAGGGTACTCTCTACAATGTCAACTTCCCAGTCCAAGCTTGGTGTTCAATACTATGGCTAATGTCGTCACCATTTGTTCTGTAGTCCATTGATTTTATCATATGTAGCATTGAAAGTTTCCTTTTGCAAATGAAAAACTAACAAAAACTGTAGTCAGCACTTTTCTATCAATGCTTCACTTAAAAATATAAAGGAATGGTGTTATATGGAAAATACAGGTTGGCTAATATTTTAATTGGTCGCAGAGAATAAATAAATGAAATTCTGTTGCATGCTGGGAAATTAAATTAATGTTTCTCACAGAAATGTCAAGTAAAACTCTAGGATAACAACTGATATGTTGAGACTTAAATTGCTAATAGATTTCAATATGTTGTTTAGGTACCTGTTAGACTATCTAATCTTACACAATCAAGACTGTAAGTTAACAAATTGCCAAAAATTTTAAATTAATTTTAGCGGAGAGTAGAAAATTGTTGAATATTCAGTATTTTCACAATCCAATTATTATTAATATCATTTCTGGTCTTTGGGCAACTGTTGAATTATTTCCCCCGACAAATTGTCATTTTTGGGCATGTGGTTATACTGTTTCCATGGGTTGATTTCTGATCAGCCATTGTTTTTAAATATGTGGATGAATCAAGAGATGTGCTCATATGCTGACACGGTTTTTGTATCCAGTATGGTAGTATTTGTATTTGAAGGTTTTTGTGCTATTTTAAATTTAATTTTATTGTGTGAATATAAAATTTACATCATTTGCTTAATATGTTTAAGAACATTTTTCAATATAGCCAACTTTTTTGAATTTACTCATCAATTTGTTGTCTTGAAAAATATTGAGTTGACTATGTTATATGAATATGTACGTTAACTCTCAGAAAGCAAATTATCAAAACAAAAAAGTGTTCTAATCTGACATGATATTTACAAGACTGTACTTTTGTTTTTATTAAAATACTTTGATTCTCATGACTGATTCTTGAATGTTTGATGTATCATGACTTTTGTTCATTTGTTTTTAATCGAAGCTTTTATGATTTGTGTTTCACTTTACATTTGATGGCTAAGCAAAAATTTCTTTCAAAAGTTTCTTTCCAAAATGAATCCTCAATAAATAAAATGCATTTTTGTTAGCCAGCATCAACATAAACAAATTTACATCACTTTTTTTTTATTATAAGACTCTAGAAGTTTTACTTTTCATTAGAAATTTGTTGGTAGGCAAAAATATTTGGTATAAAATGGAGGACTCTTTTAGTGCTTGTTTAAAATGTAAATTTCTTAATAAAGAATTTATTATATTTTTTGTTTTTTGTTTTAAACAAATTTTGTGCATTATATACATTTGTTTGTTTTGTTTTTTTTTTTTTTCATTTGAAATAAATTGAATAAAGTTACATATGTCCTTATTTCAAATGGCTGCTTTCAGACTGTAAAAGTATGCTCCCAGGGACTTTTGTTCTCTTCCATTTCATCCATATTTGCCCACATTTATGATTTGAAGATCCATATAGGGCTGCTGACAAAGTCTTTGATTGGATCATCCATATGGCATAAGGACATTGTATACAAAAATGCAGGACAATGACCCTTCCAAATAATGAAAGGGAGAAATGGTGGCCAAATAATAAAAACATGGTTTGTTAATAACAGGTTTACAAAGACAATTCACTTCTTTCTCTTGACTTTAAGAACAATGATTATAAAGGGATTTTCAGCCAGTATATATCAATTCTCTTGTATAACAGTGAATGCTGGACAAGTTATTAAAACAGTTTTATCATTCAAAATTATTTAACACAGTTTCACTTCATTCAACATCAATTTTTTTTCTTCATAAAGTTAATAATTCTTCTAAAGGTTGAAAATGAAAATAAAGCTCTTTATATTTATTTTTATTTTGGTGTATTAGTTTCATTTTATTTGCTATTTTATAAAAGGTAATCGAGATTCATGTAGATATTTTTTTCTTAGTTCTCATTTATTTATAATCATATAAAGATGCTTTTTTATACAGAAAAATTATATCACCAAAGTTTACAGCCAGTAAATTTGCACATCGGTCTCTAGTTTTAAAAAAAACGACACACTCACTGCATTCGTTACTGACCATAATGAATCTGACCATAATTTTGATTTAAAAAAAGTCTGCTTTAATTAAAGAAGGCAATTTACTGAGACAAAAATATATAGAAAGTGCTTTAATTGCTAGATCATATGTAGTAAGTTTACAGCCTGGTTCTTATAAAATTTTGCTTTTCTTAGCAAATCTTCTATTATCACAATGTGGGATATTTAATAACAGTGATAAAAAGAAAACAAAACTAAATGATATCTGCTAGAGTATATACCCAAAACACATTTTAAAAAGAAAAAAAAAAATTTTAATTTAAAATTTCAACATCTCCTGTCCTTCATGTATGTTTTTAATGACAGCATAATGATGTTTATGTTGATGTGATTACACTTGTGCATTAAGGAGAGAGGATGCTGAAATTTTCAGTCTATTCTGATGAAGTCCTAAAGGACGAAACATGTCACAAAAAATTTTTCTCCACTTTTCTCATAGATTTTCCTCACATTCTTTTCAATTGCAAGCATTGTTGCTTATTTTTTTTTTTTTTTTTTTTTTTATGACCTAAAAATGAAAATGGGCAAATGGAATTTTCTTTTATTCAACTAATGAAATGTTTGAAATTTTCCATTTATGGGAAAATATTATAATGGCTATTCTGTTCAGTTTTACATGGGCAAATATTCAAAGTCTGACTCTCTGACTGTGAGAAGAAGAAACATTTAGTTTTTATCATTCTCCTGTAACAATAGCACAACACGGCTGTACAAAAATCTTTTTTGAAATGGTGCCTGCGATGTCTTGGCTACCTTTGAGGAATTTTGTAATGCTGAATCCAAAAATAACCTCCATTTTCTACCATTACTTTCGATTTTCCTGCTCCAGAACACCATATCCAATGCAACTCAAGTTTCTCCTACAAATGTTTGATGCAAACTATGTAAAATGATTATATCCAAGGACTTTATATTGTTTCCATTCATAACTTAGAATGATACAATTACACTGTCATTATCATCATATAAAAGCCAGGTGTTTGAGCAATCAGGAATTTGATAACATTCATGATTTTTTATAGGAGGCATTCAGAATTAATTTCAATATTATGGGAAATTTGGTTACAACTAGACATTTCTTTCAAAAATTACTCAAGTTCTACATCTAAATCTGGAATAAACTAGTAAAAATGGATTTGATTATTGAACTCAGTGTTCCAAAATTGGTTAAAGAAAACTTGCACTGAAAGCTGTATAATTGTCTTTTTTCATTCAGATTTTTTTGACTGATTGGTTCTCTATTTTTTAATGTAAATGCTTTCAGAAAATTTATATACAATTGGTTGCCTTTTTGCAACTTGTGTTTTGTTTTTTCTTATTATTTCTGCAGGTTCTCTCTCTATGGAGCATCATGCTACAACCACAAGTGTTACAGCTGGGGTATCTGTAACAAATGAATATTTATGGGTTGGGTTCTAATTCTCCTACTATTTACCCATGCCAGGTGGGAACATTTGGATTCATGTGTTTCTGAAGACCAGTGGTGCAAAATGAACACAAATAATCTCATCAGAAGTTAGAACTCTGACAATTCCATTTTTGATGCTTTTAACCATTAGTTCATTCATTCTTTCCTCTTTAATATCACCTTCTTTTTAATTATTTTTCCACAATTTCTGTTCAGTTTTCTACGATGAGTAGTTATCATTATTTGCCTTCATACTGATGTCCTCGTCTTTATTGTTATTATTACATTTTCACTGTTGTGATATCCTGCATTCTTCAGGTGTCAGTTATTCCTGGTAACTTTAAATTTCAAACTTCCTTCTTTCGTGGCAGGTAAGGGCAATTAAGCATAACAGCAAGGCAAGCTTAAAGTTCCATTCTAGATTCAGGATTGTCTCTGTTGAAACTGTTTGTGTTCACTTTGCACCAATGCCCTTCAGAAAGTCATGAATCCAACTCTTCCCACCAACTATGGGTAAATAAAAGGCAAATTAGAGCCCTTTAGTTTTGTAGAGGCAGTTCAGTCAGAGCATTCAGCAAGCAAACTCAACCCTTAAAAAATAATGGTCATGAGACTGATGGCAATGAGTTATTTTCACAAAATCTGAAAGAAAATGAGGTATATTAGTCACCTAGATTCTGGTAAATATCAATTAAAGATTGGACTTCATTAAATCTTGTTCAATACAAGGCACAAGAGACTCTCAAGGTAAAGGGTTACTAAATGGGGGATATTTTAAGGGTGTACAGGGAGATAGTAAGGGTTGCATGTTATGAGGATATGTAGGACAAATAAGTTTACCCTTGACATGAAGAGGTAAAGATTATAACAATCAAGGAAGAATCCTCTTCGGAGTTTGTTTCAGATTGTAACAGTTCTGAGGAAGATGCTCTCTGAGTGAAACTTCTTCCTTACCAATTGAATATGAAGGGAATGATGAGGAGTTGATTCAGTGTTCATAGTATGGCAGGTTGTATCTGTAAAGGTCTGGACTGGTAGACCCAAGGAATGTCATTTGCCCAAGCATGAAAATAGTTGTAGAACAGCAAGAAGGTAGCAATATTTTGTCTGTGGGAAAGAGGTTGGAGAGTGGAAAAAATTCATAACTCACAAGGATGTGCAAATGCTTTTGAACTTAGTCTTGTCTGGCTCTTGTAAAGATAGAACATAGCAGGAGGAATCAATGACTTTCTGGAGTGGTACAGGGAGTCAACTATTTATTCAGTGTTTTTAATGATGGATCATATATATGAGTCCCGCTTGAGATCTGGTGTGAGCTTGAGTGCCAATAAATGCGAGAGTCTGCAATTCATTTAATAAAAATGACTGTTAAAGTATTAAATAAAATAAAACTAATGAACTCATGAATCAGAAAAGGGCTAATAGTTAAGGAAAGGGTTTTGACTGAATATGTGATTTATTTATCCATCTCTCTCACCTCCAGTATGAAAAGTAATATATAGTTAAGTTTAAAGTGAGTACCCTCAGTTTTTTGTCTATGCCAGGGAAAGGGTCAGTGAATATCTGGCATTACCTGTCTTTCAGGAGGAGGCTGGAGTTATTACCCAGTGCATGAGATGGCCTCAAAATCTAAGTGCCAAGTAGGTTGTGGCACATTTTGTACAAAGTAGATGTACAAATAAATGATGGCTGTAACACAATTTCATTGTTTGATCCATCCTCAGATATGGGCAATGAAAGTGTGGCTTTTTAGTCCTGCTAGGGTTTTGTTTTCTTTTTTTAAGGGCAAAATCTTTTGCTGTGGTTGTTACTCACATGTGGCATAGCATATAAGGAGTAACCTCTCTGTGTGTGGCATATCAACCCTCAGTAGAGACAAAATTGTTCAATTACTTTTAGCATACCTCTGGCATCAGGGATTGACCTGACTCTACCCTTCTTAATGAAAGGAAATGCATCTTAGATGGGCAGATCTTGGTAACTAGACAGCTGTAAAGTGATCAAAAATTGCTTTTCTATCATGACTTTTTAAGCAAAACATGGAGATATGAAAAAGCATTTCCTGTTAAATGATTTTTTTTTTCAGCAAATTTTAAAAAATCTTTTCTATATTTAACTTGGTTTAGCTTATTTAAAAAAAATTATCAGATTATAAATAGTATTTGATAAAAAACAAACCATAAGCTACATTTTTCAACATATGCAGGAGAAATGATATTTATATCACTTTTATAATATATATAAAAAACATATACACAAAAAAACACATTTATATCACTTATATAATATATATAAAAACAGTGCTAGTTAAAAGTTGTTTTAAGTCACTTAATAATCAAAAACTTATAGTAATATTTTAAAAATGATCACCATTGCTATATTATATTAGTAAAGAAGCAAATTATAATTAGCTACAGTTAGGATTCTGTGCTAATAGGAATATATACTTGATAAACATGGTGGATAAAATAAGTATAGATTTATTGCAACAACCAGTACAATAAGAAATAAGGTAACAGTTAAGCATAAGGTTGTCGTAAATCAATCCAGTAGTAAGTGCTACTATTGGAATGTCGGTAGTTCTCGTTTAAGTCTGAGTCGTACTCACCAGATCCCAGCTAGGCTCCTGTAGTCCGTTGCCTTACGGATACTTATAGGTAGTTACTACCTATAGTGTAGTCGCTCATGGGGGTGACAGGTTATTCCATTGCATCAGATGCTGATCATGATGATATTACCAAGATTTTTTTCTTCATTTGGACGATCTGTGGGTGGTGTAATTGGATAGTGGCTTTTTTTTATCATTTCACTTCAAGCACGACAATAAAGCCACTAAGATACAAGGAGTGTAGAAGACTATAAGAAAAGGAGAAATGCTATTAAAGAGAGAACAATAAAAGAACAGGAATTAAGACAACGGAAGTTAACAATTGACATTGCATTTAAATTTTTGAAGATCAAAGTTGACTGGAAAGCAAGAAGCCAGAAGGGAGTTCCACAAGTGAGAAGTGCAAGAAAGGAACTGTTAGCAAAGAACTTACAGATAGATCTAGCCATTTCAACTGTAAAATGATGAGACATAGCTGCCAATCTAGTCAGTCAGTTATCTGCCATGTGTGATACACGTGTAGGTGATCATGTATCTTTCGATACATCACTGACAAGGCAGATTTTTCCCCGCAGTAAGTTGTCATTTCTTTCTGCAGTAGACTGGTTGCCATCCAAGGCTATAGAACCCAATTTGTCCTGCTATTTACCCATAGCTGTGTATAGAAGAAGAGGATTCATACCTTTCCCAAGGCTATTAGCACATAAGTGAATGTAATGGATTCGACTGCAATTTGAACTCAGCTCTCTGAGTTCTCAATCTGAGCCACTATCTATTACTCTACCATGCCTCCTTACTAATATGAATAAAGACAAAAGAGAAACTTATCTTAGCCAACACATTTCATCTTCTGATGGACTTTATCAAGGCAAATCAGTGGATGAAACATGTCGGCTAAGATAAATTTACTTATGTCTGTATTCTTTTAGTCTTTTTACAGATTCTTTCCGTGGCAGACCAGTTGCCATCTAAGGCTCCAGAACTCGGACTGTCCTGCTATTAGGTTGGTGCAAAAAATAATGTCGTTTTTGACATTAAAAAATACCCCCCCAAAAAAACGACATTATTTTTGCACCAACCTAATATTTACCCATAGCTGTGGGAGAAGAAGTGGATTCATACCTTTCCCAATGGTATTAGCACGTAAGTGGATGTAATAGATTCGATTGGAATTCAAACTCGGGTTCTCTGATTCCTTAATTCAAGCTGCTATCCATTACTCTACCATACTGTGCTTAAATTCATAAAGTCTAGGTATCAAAGAGGAAGGTTCATCAGAACCATGAAAATATTTTTTTAGAAATGTCATAAGGAAGCTACATTATGGCAGTAGGGAAAGTGAATGAAGCAGAGATGCCAGAATTGAAGAGTCAAGTAGAAATTCCTGTTGTCGTTGCTACATTCACTTAAGGACAAATATCCTTGGGAAAGGTATGAATCCATCTCTACCTTCAGATATGGGTTAAATAATTGGACTTGTGTCTGTAAAAATCATTTCTATCCTCATAAACATTATTAATGCAAAAAAAATATTCTTTTTAGAATCCAAAATAGGTTTTGGCTTTAAATAACCCATAAAGTTTTGATAAACCATTAAAAAAAAAAAAAAATTAAAAAAAAACAATCAAACAATCTTGACTCAACCTAGTATTAGAATGAGCTAAAGTAATTATTCCATTGAGTACACTTATATGTAAATATCATTGGGAAAGTATGAATCCACCTATTCTTCCCCAGCTATGGGTTAAACAGTAGGACTTATATCTGGAAAAAAAGTTATTAATGCGATATTCACTTGCAAAAAAAAATTATTCTTACAATCCAAAATATGTTTCAGTTTTAAATAAGCCATAAAGGGTTGATAAGCTGTAAAAAACAAACAATCAATCTCCAGTGGGAGAATTATAAATGGTACCATCTAAATAAAAATGTTACTGATATGGAATAGTATTCAACAGAAAGAAAATATTATTTACTATTTGGGGATTTTACCTGCCACATGGTCAGGTCTTTTGGTGACTAAACCAGTTTCCTCACCTGTGGCTAGGTACTCAACAGGATTAAAAGCAAAGCCTGACAAAAGGGAAGATGCACCTTCTTGTAGGGTTCATCAGCCATTTAGCACAATGAGGTAAACTGGGATCCATAGGTATGGATGCAGTCAGTGTGGTGATAACCTGACATTGATGAACACAGATGGCTTCCTAGATTGAAGCCAACAGCCAAGCAAGGGTCCCCCCCTATCACCTACCAAATAGAATCAATGGCATCTGTGACAAAAGCAAGCTTTCAGTTTCAAGGACATTAGCTGTGATTTGACCTGAGAGAGATGGGCTCCACCAGATGCTCAGCAACACAATGACCTTACATGTGGTCATGGGACTGACAGCGATTTTTAAATTCTTTTGAACTAGCCTCCTCATCTCTGTTGTTTTTATCATTGTGTTTCAGAGATTTTGTCAGGTGTTATTCATATATGTCCAGGATGGAATAAAGGGTTTCAATCAAAATTCCTTAATGATTATTGTATATGATGTTGAAATGAGAAAGGCTGGTGAGGATGTTGGCTGAAATACGGGGTTATTTAAAAAGAATGAACAGATTTTGATGTTGGCTGAAATACGGGGTTATTTAAAAAGAATGAGCAGATTTTGATGTTGGCTGAAATACGGGATTATTTAATGAATGAATAGATTTTGATGTTGGCTGAAATATGGGGTTATTTAAAAAGAATGAACAGATTTTGATGTTGGCTGAAATACAGGGTTATTTAAAAAGAATGAGCAAATTTCAAAAATTTAATAACAAATTTTAAGAGAGAGAAACATTACTGGTTAAGAAAAGGTTCAAAGTTTTTATTTTAAAGTTACTCTTCACAAATTGCAGTACACAAAATGACTTTTCTTGTGATGTAGCCATTTTAAGGGTTGACACAAATTATAACAATTTAAATTTATTAAAAAATCTGAAAAAAGCAACAAAATGAAGCATTTAAACAAGATTGAAAAAGATTTACATTTATTTTAATAATTTTGAACCCTTTCCTATCTTTTAGCATTTGTATTTCAGCCAACATCAAAATCTGCTTTTTCTTTTTGAATAACCCTGTATTGTGATAAAGACAATAAAGAGTAAAATACTAGTTAAAAAAATGACTGAATAGTCCCAGAAATTTACACAAAAGCTACTAATAAGAACATTTATTAGAGAATTTCATGGTTTCCTTACCAATGGTATTTATTAATCTATTCTTTCATATTTCTGTATAAAAACCAATAATGAATAATAAAATGATTTTTAAGCTAATTGAAATGAGTGCCTTTTTAAATGTCTTCAAAATAAAAATGTGAATACTTGAGTATATGACACCAACAAAAGTTGGTTCACATTCTTATACAAAGTTGGATTCTAGCCTTTGTCCTACTCACCTTACTGATTTAGTGCTATACAGTTTTTTTTTCACTTGTCAGTGTAGAATTAAAGATTTAAAAATTTACTCAATATTAATCATCAAAAAATGACATGCAAGGATGCTTTTCATTATCTTTTTTTTTTTTTTTTTTTTTTTTTTTTTTTGTTAGGGAAGTGTTTTAATTGTTTTATTCAAACTAATTTCCTCATCTTTTTTCTTATTTTTCCTAATGTTTTATGTGAGTTCTTTCCAATCTTCCTCAGGTATCTATTGTGCTCCAGAAATTTGTGAAACCAGCAACAAGAACAAGGAAATTAAATAGAAAAAACCCACATACAATGATTGCTTTTGTTTTCTTTTATTTATTTGTAATGAAAGGATTGGAGTCATTTGAAATAGAAACATTCATTGAAAAATTGTTTTTTAAAACTTGAATTTCAGACATTTTATACAATAATGTTGCAAAGAATCAATTGCAATGTATTTTCTTTTTCATAGCACATTCTTCCATTGAATCAGTTTGAAGATAAAGAAGACATTGACCAAACCATGGATTTTATGACTGACAATGATAAATCATTCTGTGAACTTTTCAATCTTCCTCATAGTGAAAACCCATTACAAGGTATTGTTTTTCTTTTTTCCTCTTTTCTTTTCACCATTATTTCTTTTCTCCTTTTTTCTTTTCCTTTTTGTCCATTGGCTTTCCTGAAGTTCAGCTAGTTTTTATATGAATTTAACATTGTTAAAATTAATTTCCCTTATTCCATTAGTATTTCTTCCGCCAAATCAAATGCATATCAATATTTCTCTTGTCTAGGTTGGCATGGTGGGAGACGGTGTGCATTGATCAACAAAGATAAAAGTTTGACTGCTGCATTTAAGAATGGAAAACTCTATCTTACTCGAAGGTAAAGTAGCCATTTTCTTTGTTTTTTGTTTCACAAAAAAGCATTTATTTGATTCATTTATTTGTTATGCTGAAAATATTTCATCTTTAAGGGTTTCTTCAATATACAGAAGGAACAGAAAATATCCAGTACATGACAAAAAAAAGTTTATCTTAATATACAGAGTTAATTTGACAGAATTTAGATTAAAGATTATTAACTTTTACCGCATCAAATTTCTTCTAGAATTGTCTCCCCCTGTCACTACATTTTTTTTTTTTTTTGAGGGTACAAAAAACATGAACACCTTCTGTTTTAAAATTGTTATAACTTTCTTTGTATTGTGTATATAGATTTTATTTTTTGTATACTAATAAAAGAATGAATGAGAAATATTTTGATGTAATGCATTACATTTTGCATGCAAGCTTTTACACTGAAAACAAAAAAAATTGAAACACAAAATAAAAACAAATACATTAACAATTTAACATACTTTAACTTTTATTACTCTTTGTGGCGTTCTGGGGTGCAATAATAATCAAAATGGCTAACAAGGCCCTCATTTCATCAAAAGTGACATCCTTCCACATGTTTACCTATGAGTAGACACCAGTATTTGTTTCCTCTCCTTTCCTTCACCTGAATTACACATTTATTTGTCTCGTTGTTTATAGACAAAATAATTCACCTTCAGGAAGGCTATCAGGTACATCCAAGGAGCCAGTAGCTTCTATAAAATTAGTCAGCCAGGGATGATAGTAGCCACTTTGCACCTCATGGTCATCATAGCTTTTTTCCCTGTCACTAGCATGGTTATCATCTCCATCTCTCAACCACTTCACTGTCAATATCTGCCTGAGTAAAACCTTCAAAATCAACATCAGAATCTGAATCAAAGGAAAACTCCTCAATAAAGGCTTTGTTGAATGTTGACGTAGCCATTTTTGTTTCCAAAAAAATCATAGCAAAATTAACATGGGTTTGATTGATGTTGCACTTTGTGTAGACTGTAGAAGAATTCAAAATGGCATCAGAAAACAGAAGTTTAGCCTTGTGCCAAACTGGGAGTAGGATATTTCCAGCTTAAAATACCGGAAATAACAGTTGACAATTGTTTATTTATATTAACCCTCTCAAGGCAACAGAAGGCACCTACAGGTACTGAGGGAGAGAATTCTACAGCAGCAATTTTTGCCTCCAACTAGATAAAGGTTAATACACTAAATAAAAAATATTAAACCAAGATTGAACATTAAATAGATATGTAGCAAAATCAGAAATCTTTGATTCAAATTCTATTGATTTTGAAGTGACATTTTGATAATGATTAACTGTTCTCTTGTAGGGAAACATTCAGGCATTCATTGATCAAATAGTGTTACTGTCAGTTGAAATTTATAAAATCTTTCTCTTGAAATAGCTTTTAAGGAAAATAGGTTTCTCAGGTCTACTAACTGTTGTTTTTCTTTCTAGTCTTGATGGGGGCTTATTTCCTAACATCTGATCTCATTATTTTCTCTTTAAATTACATGTGATATCCATTTTAGTTGTTGCTGCTATTGGAAGTTGTTCAAGTGATGTGGTTTCTGTTATTTGGTCATGCTCTTTGTGATTCTGTAGTGCCAATCCATAAGAAGTGTTGTCTTCCTTAAGACTTATAGAATTCTTTTGCTCAAATCTATTTTAATCATTGATCTGAGAAAATGGTTGTATACAGGTGATAATTTAGACTGAACAAGTTTGATGTCATGCATGACGTCCATGTAAGAGTCTATATCTGACAAGGCTATTTAAAAACATGACTCAAGTTCTTATGTTAATGTTTTGGTTTTGTAGCATATTGGATTGTTACCAAAAAGCTACCCCCTAGTACAGCCTAATCTATTTTCAGTTTCCACATCTCTTATACTAAATTTGTTATAGCTGATCCCTACAGAGAGGCATTTGAAATGTTTAGAATTTATTAATTCCACAGTGTCAGACTGATACAGTAGCAGACTGACCAGGTTTAGTTTGTTTAACGGCATATCAACCTCAATGGGTTATTTAATGCCAACAACATTTTTAGGATAGATTTGTATGAATAGAGTATGTATTCTTTGGTTTAGATTGGTTTGGTTTATTTTGCTTTATGGCACATCAACCTCAATGGGTTATTTAATGCTGACAAAAATTTTATTGCTGGTAATATTTTGTTTTGTCAAAAAAGTTCTTCTGGTAATATATTTCCTTCAAAATTGTATTGCTGGTAATAATTTTTTCAAAAAAGTATTGCTGGTAATAGTTAACTATTTGCCCATAGCTGGGACCCTAACAGGTGCTACCACCCCGGGTCAGGGTGAACTTGGGAATACCAGCAATTAAGAGGTGGTTCCACGCTCCTCAAAACCTCCTGATTAGAGGTCTTGCTGCTGGACGTAGTTTAACGTCTTACCCAGTACACAGATGTAGTTTAATGTCTTACCCATTCTTTAGCCATAGTTGGTAACCAGTTGAGAAGGATAACTCTGAATTCAAAATGCTTGGGCATGGAACTAGCAACTCCATTCTGTAAAAACCTGCTACTTGCTATGGACACCACAGTAGCAATGCCTAGCTGAGAGATGTAGCCCCATACTCCACAGGAAGTCTATGGAACTTGAGTACATATGAGTAAATAAATAATATACTGACAATCCCACCACATGCATATCATTATCTTTCTTCCATGGGCTCCAGCTTTTGGGGTTGGTTGTGGACATTTATCATTGTCAACCTCTTGTGTTGAACATTGTTGTATATAATCCATTTTTCATCACCTATGATGATATATTTAAGGAATGCTTAGTTAGGATGATACATTTGTTATTATAATCAGCTACCAAAAATTACTTATGATTTAACCTAATATATTTTGTATTTGTTGGGCAGTCATAAAAGTCATCATGTTACTCTTGTTTTAGTATTATAAAGTTGTAATTTCATTTTACAAAAAATATATTTCAATACCATATCTCTTCAGGACATAGGCGATCATGGGTCTCCACAGATTCCTTTTCTTTATTAGCTATGAATTGCAATTACATCATGGGAAAGATACTATAAATGTTTCCTTGTTGCCTTTTCCACAGCTTGGATTCATATTTATTCTTCTCCTAGACTGGCTGCTGCCCAAGGAGCTCATTTTACTCTGCTATTTAACTCATAGCTTTCAGAGAAGAAATTGATTCATGCCTTTCCCAATGGCATTAGTGTGAAAGTGAATGCTACAGACTAGCCTGTAATTGGAACTTGTCTTGCTTATTTCACATTCTACTAATATGAATAACACAAAAGGGAAACTTATCTTAGCCAACATGTTTCATCATTTGATGGACTTTATCAAGACAAAATGTGTCAGCTAAGATAAGTATACTTTTTTTTTTTTTACAGATATACTTTTAGTTATATCTGAATTTTTACATTCTACTAATTATATTTACAAATATTAATTAGTTTTGTATAACAAGCTAATTTTCTAAATTCTGTTTAATGATTTTAGTTTTTTTTCATTTATTTTTTCTTCTTTAATGCAACTAATTTCCTTTTATAATTTCAGTTTTCTGTGTTTCGAGAGAACAAAATTTCCTTCAAGCAAAAACCTTGTCTTGCCTCTTTCAGATATCATCAAACTAGAACGTGTAAGCAAACAATTTCTCTTTTGTCTTCATAGTGGATTTCAATTGTAAAATCATTTTATTTAAAAATAGAATTTGTTTGCAGCATTCAAAAATTCTTGATATTTCTTCATGACAAACTTCTTACCATTCTTGTTCAAATATTTATATTTTCACCATTATACTCACTTCTGTTTAAATCAGATACAATTTTGAAAGCTCTTTTTTTTTATTTTAATTAAGTTCACCCAAAACAAAGGTTGAGAGCCAGCCATTCAAATGAGGTCTGTGATATGAAGGCAAAAAGAATGGCAAAGAATAAATGAGGTCTGTGATATGAAGGCAAAAAGAATGGCAAAGAATAAATGAGGTCTGTGATGAAGGCAAAAAGAATGGCAAAGAATAAATGAGGTCTGCAATATGAAGGCAAAAAGAATGGCAAAGAATAAATGAGGTCTGTGATATGAAGGCAAAAAGAATGGCAAAAAAGAACATAATGTCTAGCTAGCCAAGAACAATGTAATAATCGAATGTTTTTTATCCAGCTCAGAAACTTCTACTTTGTGTCTGAAATAAGTAAAAAGGAACAAGGAAAACATTTTTGATATTTTCATTCATTTGTAAAATGATTTCAAATCACTTGTATGCGCGTGTAATGATAGAAAAATAAGAAGTTTACTATTTAAAAAAAATAAATGAAAACTAAAAGTTAGCAAACCATTTTGGTTTGCTATAAAGAAATAAAAACAAAAAGATAAAAAAATAAATAAAATAGGCCAAAAGGTTATCATTCCTAAATGTAGGTGAAAAAAAAGAGCTAGTGTGGTAACCCCACACTAATCATGACTCACATCTGTGAACAAATGAAAAATCAAGAAACAATTTTGGAATGAATTTGATTGTATTGGAAAAAAGTAAAAAGACAGATAGTGACGACCAGGCAAAGGACCCAGCCACTGAAATAATTTCATCCTCTACCCTAAATTTTCAGACACCTTTAAATCTAATAGAGAGTAGAAAGGATTACTACTATCAAGAAATACTTACATACAGATTTACAAGGACTTTTCTCTCTCTCTCTCTCTCTTCTCTAATATGCTAAAGGACTTAGACGTTCAGCACAAGAACTTTCTGATATTAATTTATAAATTCTTTGAATATTGCATATTTTATTTTAAGAGATAAATTTTTATCAGTACATGCAATATATATCTTCGAATTATCTTTGCGTTCATTTTTAAAAGGCCATAAATTGGTGTATATTTGGATTAAGGGCATAATCTGAAGATAACCACCTGTAAACAAGTAAACCCCTATTTTGGTGACTTCCACCTACAGACCACCACATTTGCAAAGAATTTAAACAATATATTAGGCAGTGCATTTTAAAGGCAGTAGTAGCTTACATTTTCAGGGAAATTTCTGAGACATTTTTAATCTAGTTTTATTTTAATTTTTCTGACTTGAATTTGGTTTTTAAACAGCATAAATAAAACTAAACTTGTTGAAGAAAATGATTTAGAGGGGAGCTTAAAAACATGTAAAAGTATATGTACATAAATTCACTTTTATGACAATTTATAATTTATTATAGATTTTTAAAAATACATTTATCAGAATTGATTTCCATTATTTTAACAGTTGAAATTCTAATAAAAGTAAAAAGCATCTTCTGGACACAAATTGACTCTTCTCAAAAAAAATTAGTCAGTTTATAGTTGGTTGTATTTAAAAGTAATGACTTTACCAATAGTTGCTTGAGCTAATTTTTTTAAAATCATTTCACTCAAAGCAAGACAATAAAGCCACTAAGACACAAGGGGCTACTGACTGTGAGAGAATATGAAGAAAAAGAAAACATTATTAAGGAGATAGAACAGTAAAGAAATAGAAATTAAGAAGACAAAAGATAATGCTTGACATTGCATTTAAATTTTTGAAGATCAAAGTTGTCTGGGAAGCAAGAAGACAGAAGAGATTTCAACAAGTGAGAAGTGTGAGAGAAAAAGCTGCTAGCATAGAACTTACAGTTATATCTAGCAATTTCAGCTGTAAAATGATGAGACCTAGCTGCCAATCTAGTACTGTGCTTAAATTCATAAAGTCAAGCTACCAGAGAGGAGAGCTTATCAGAACAATTACCATGAAAATATTTACAGAAAAGGCACAGGGAAGCTATATTACAGTAGTGGGAAAGTGACTGAAGCCAAGATACCAGGTCAGGACCAGTAACATTGCAGATTCATCTTCGTATTTTATAAATGTTATATTAAACATATGGTAGTGAGAGAAAGGAATAACAAGGATTAGAGTGAAACAACGTTTATTGTTGGTAGAGAGTACTGGAATAATGATCAGGTATATGTGTAATGTTAGGAGTTGAATCATTTCTTGTGTTGGCATGGTCGAGGTCACAGGATACAGTCGGTGCAAGTTTGGTTGATGGAGGTCATGGTTGTAGGTTGTGTTGTCGGTTGGTTGACCTGTCATGTTGAAATGGGGTGACATTGGATTAGCATGGTCTTAGTAGCCCTGTTTTGTGGATCGGAGGCTACTGGTGTTGACTGTGAAGGGAATGCCCTGAAAACAAGTTGAGGTAAACCTGTTCTATGCAGCTTATGTCGCTGGGGTCGACTGCGAAGAGAATGCCTTGTAAATGAGTTGAGGTAAGCCGAGGTGATAACAGGTGTTGGGAGGACAGTTCTGTGGAATGGAGGTCGCTGCATCGACTGTGAAGGGAATGCCTTGTAAACAAGTCAAGGTTGACTGAGGTGATGGATCACATGTAGTAAGATAATATATATGGATGAATTCTCCTATCAAGAACAATGGATGATAGTTCAAGAAATTTTTCAATGAACCTTCACAAGTGAATTGCTTAGTTTTCAATTGCCTGTCACCTGCAATGCATATTGTCTCCATCATAGCACAATGTCACAGTGTGCCACATTTCAAATGATACTACAATCACAAGTTCTTTTTTTTTTTTTTTTTTTTTTTAATAAGATTTTTTTTATCTAGATGGATGTTATAAGAAATTCATCTGTCCTTTGTCAAACTTCTACAGGCAGGTTTGAATTCAGAGTTTTCCTTCTAGACTGGTTTCCAACTAAGACTATAGGACCCTGTCTGTTCTGCTATTGGATCATGTCTTCCTAAATGTATATGCACATAATTGAATGCGATGAACTCAACTGGAATTCAAAATCAGCTCTCATTCCAAGTGATTATATATTATACAACCTGCACATCCAAGTATACAGCACCTGGTATTCCCAAATGGTCACCCATCTCAGTACTGACCAAGCTTGATGCTTAACTTTGCTGATTGGATGAGAACCAGTGTTTCAAAGTGATATGGCTATATATATATATATATATATGATGAAGATTTAATTTCATAATGAATAGATTTTTACTCTAGTGTTCAATATTTGAGATTGAGCATAGATAAATTTGACTTTTGAATAAAAAAAAAATTACTGTAATTATCCATAAATGTACATATCAATTGTCCCCGACTCCACAGTTTTCTGGCACCATGTTCACTTTTCAAGGGGTTGTTTCATATATTGAAATTTCCAATTGTATCTGATTTTTTCCCCAATTTTCATATTTGCATCTTTTTTTTTTAACTCCATTATGTATACACACATTTTTCATGTTTTTATATGCCCTCACGTGTTCATTTGTAAATGTAATTGTTTTTCAATTTTATATTTCGTAATTTTTATTTTTCATTGTTATTTTTTACGTATGTATATCTTTGATTGTTTATATATATAATGTTATGTTTATTATATTATTATTTAATTTATATTAGTTTCTGTTGTATTTATTGCATTATGCTATATTAGTATTTAAGTTGCAAAGTAAATATTTATTAAAATGTCTGCATATAGCCATTAATCCATTTCTTTTGTTTAATAATTTAATTTGATTATTGAAATTTATTATATAAAATTTTTCTTCTAAACACAGTCTACATTTTCTATTATTAATATTATATGGGGGGACTTTTTTATGATTTCCTATTTAATTTTAGTTGCTATATTTTTTATATATTTTGATAATGTATTATTTGCATATCTATTTTAAATGACATTTTATGATTATTAAATCTTTCTTTTAAAGTTGTTTCAGTTGCTCATATATGAATTTTTTCTTCCATGTTAATTATATTTGATACATATATACAAACAAAAATAACAATGAAAAATAAAAATTACAAAATATACAATTGAAAAACAACTATGTTTATGAATGAACACATGAGCACATATAGAAACAGGAACATGAGTGTGTCCCTAAAGGAGTGAAAAAAAAAGACACAAATTTGAAAATGAAAAAAAATAGTTGGAAATATTTAATATATGAATCAACCCCTTAAAAATGGACACAGTGCCATAAAACTGCAGAGTTGGGGACAACTGATATGTACAATAATGGATAAATGCAGTAAGTAATTTTTATGTATTCAAAAATAAAATTCATATATATAAACAAACAATTATTATAAGATAGTGTCAATCTGATCAAAGGTGTGTATCCCATCATTGAAAAGAATTGTAACATACAATTCATCAAGCATCATCAGGTTACATCTAGCCAATTCAAGTGCAAAATTATGAAACCTTGTTGCCAATCTAGTACTGCACTTAAATTCATAAAATCTAGGTACCATCGGAACATTTACCATGAAACTATCCGTAGAAAAGGCATGGGGTGTTGCAGTTTTGGGGATATATGTACTAGTGAGCTAGCCTAAATGAGCTGACTCCTTTTATAGTTCACCAATAGAAGGGTTAACCAATCAGAAAGCTCAAAATATTCAATCCGACATGTATAAAGGCAGGCATTGTTTTTTCTCCCAAATTGTCTGCATTGCCAACCTGATATCAAAGACTTAAAGAATGACTTAACAACTGCTACTTTCTCTGAATCTTCACTGCTGACCTCTGATATTGAACAGATTATGGACTTCACTGAATTCCATATTCAGAGACTGCAGCAAACATGGTCAACATGGGGAAGCTACATTATGACAGTAGGAAAGTGACTGAAGCTGGGATGTCAGGTCATGACCTATAACATTGCAGATTCTTTGGATTTTATTTATAATGAAGAATAAAAATAGCTCGAGAGAAATGAGAACATAAATGAAGTTTTATTTCCTATAAAGAGAATACGTTGACAAAGTATAGAAATGTGTTACATGCCTTCTCTCCAACCCTGAAATGGTAAGCTAGTGGATATTGCAAAAGACTTTTTTATTCATAAATGAGGCAAATCATGTTGTAAAGGTTTGTCTCTACTCAAGTCAGAGCCATATTTTCTTTCATCAATTTCTACAAATGTTTGTTCTACACATCATTAAGGGTCATATGACCAGCCTTATATTGGGGAAAAAGAAAGAAACTCAATATTATTACATATATGTATGTCTATTTAGGTGCAACATAATTATCTATCTATGGCTGGCTGTTTGTATTCAAGGATACCCATCTACTAGGGCAGCTAGCTAATCCCTATTGCAGATGATTGCTCAGGCACATTTTGTGTTTGTTCAACATCCACAGAGCCCCCCAGTGGTTTATACTGCAACTATGTTGAGCGGTTTCAGTTTCTGGGAAAGAGCATGTTATCTAGTGTGATCAACAATCTGAACAAGGCCAGCACACTCAAACCCTCAGTCATGATGACTTGTAACTTTGTGCTAGCACAGCCACCAATGCCCACCCCCAAGGGATCTATCTACCCAATTTCACTCACAGGGCTTAGATTAACCCATGGGTATGGTTTTCAGGCACTTTTCAAAGGTGCCACATGCTGGGGTTGCCTCCTCCAGGCCAATATTATCAAGAAGTTACCTTCCTGACAAATCAACCATGGCAAGATTCAAACCTTGTTCTTTCAGTCAGAAAGCAAACAATCTAACCATTCGGCCATGTGCCCATATAACATAATTATAATGTGGTTGTCAACACTTAAAAACTTAACTTTATACAGCCTAATCTGTAGTATCTCTCAAGTTTGGAAGCTCAAAAATAATTGTTTGTAATTTGTTTTAGCATTTGTTGAAGCACAGTTGTACTGCTCTGAAAATAGTTTGTCTATTGCTTTTATTATTTATCGTTTTTTTTCTTTTTTGAGAAACCTGACTTTCTTTTTGTTTTACAGAATAAACACTCAAAAATGAAGACTGGATCAGTTGAAATGTTGTTAACAACATCATGTATATGAAAAGTAAATTCAATTCTGTAAACAATATTTGGAATCTAAATGCATTTTTTACACATGATTCACATATAAACAAATATTTTTTAAATATTCAAATTTCAGTTTTCATGAATGCAATTTGCAGTTGGGTTCAGCTAACATTTGTTATCTTTTGACAAATATATTAAAGCATGAGGGATTAGTCTTTTTTTCAAGTGTTTTTATTATACACTGATATACTCAGAATAGATTCCTTGTCTTCATTGTTTTCCTTCTTTTCTTTTAAAGATATTATTCCAAGAATTTTGAGATGAATCATTTATTCAGTCCCTGAAGTAGATTGTTCTCATTTCATCATTAATGCATAGGGGACAACTGAATCAGTTAATTATTCTTTTTTTAATATTAAAGTTCACCTAATACAAGGTTCAAGAGCTGCTCAGGGTGAAGTCTTACTGTTAAAATTGTTATGGTAAATGAGATATGTGATATGAACCTTATGGGGATAAAGAGGATTAATAATAATTGACTATTGAAAAGGTTAAGATTGTAATGTTCAGGGAAGCATCTACATAGGAGTCTGTTCCACAAAATAGCAATTCTTGTGGTGAAAAGCTATTTCAGTTGAACTTTCTTCTTACATTTGCAATATGAAGGAAATGAGGCTGATTCAACTCTGTGGAAGTAACATGGTATGTCCCAGTTGTAAAGATCTGAATTGGTAGAAAAAAGCTGAATAGAACTTTCACCTTACATTTGAAATATGGAGGAAATGAGGCTGATTCAACTCCATGGAACTAGCATGGTATGTTCTTGCTGGAAATATATTCTTGTGATGTTGCTTGTTTCTCCTCCTGAACTAGAGTATATGATTTTTTTATACTACCTGATTCATATTGATCTCACAACCACCAGGTAACTACATCCACTCTTAACTACTGAGCCATCATATAATGCAGTAGTGGAAACTTTAAACCTAATGTTTGTCTTGAAAAACGAATCAAAGTATGTGACTTTTTATGCTACTTGTAGTGTGATTAAATGGATAATTATTGCATAAAATTCTTTCTTTTTATTAACGGTTCCCATATGGTGTTCATTTTTTGTGCTAGGTCTACTGAGCAATTTATTACAGCTTAACATGTGCACTGATTCTTTTAATTATCTTGTTTTCTAGTGTTTTTCTTTATTATTTTGATTTAATTTCTCAGGAGCTTATGAATCACACTTTTCTTTCCACATATGATCAACTACAAATGACAACCGAAGAAGGCTGAAGAGTATAACAGCCGAAATAATGTAACTGTAACAACTAAAATGAAAGCACTAATCTCAGTATATCAGTGTTTAATAATGACATTTTTTTAAATTATGCCAAAAGCTATCAAAGATTTTTATTTTGTTGAAAGATATTGTTAAACATTAAACAGAAGTTATCATTTGTTATTGTCTTATTTTTAGGCTAAGCCATATCCTTGGTTACCTGGTGGTGGCATGGCAATAGAAGTTACAATGGCAGATTCAGAAAAGGTATAAAAGAACTTCCTTTTATTTTTATATTAAAATGGTGAAAACAGAGATGTCAAAACAAGAAAAATGTTCACATAAAAAGATGAGTAATAAAAAAAAAATGATATAACCGTAAAGTGGTAATATTGAGATATAGCATGATTAACAAAAAGATAGCTAAAACCGTAATGTGGTAATATTGAGATATAGCATGATTAACAAAAAAGATTGCTAAATTGGTTTATCAGTCATCTCTGATCAGAGCTAAATTAAGTACAAAAAATGTACACAGTGACTAAAAATGAACACCAAACACCAATATTATATTAAAAAAATATAATACTTGCAGGCTAATTACTTTAAGCCTATTAACTATCCTTCTGATTAGAGAAAGATGTAAACAGATTCCAACACCTTCAACTAAAATTTCAAATTTCAAGGTCTTGAATTCTGTTTACATTAAGTCCTATTAGCCATCTCTCTGTAAGCAGAAAAAAAGAGTGGTTGGTTGGCTTAAAAGTATTTAGTTTGTAAGTTTTATATTTTTTATATAACATTTGGTCTTTGGTGTTCATTTTTAGTTGCTGTGCATATTTTTCATTCTTGATTTAGATCTGATGAGAGAAAACTAATAAACCGATTTAGTTAATTTTATTGTTTTTTTGATATTACCACTTTTTAAGTCAGTTATGTTCCATGCATGATACATGCTTAGGTGATCATGTATCTTTCGATACATGACAGATGAGGCAGATTTTTTTCCTACAGTAGGTTGCCATTACTTTCTGTTGTAGACCAGTTGCTATCGAAGGCTATAGAACCCGGTCTGTCCTGCTATTTACCTATAGCTGAGGGGAGAAGAAGAGGATTCATACCCTTTCCCATAAGTGAATGTAATGGATTTGAATGGAATTCCAACTCGGCTGCTCTCCGATTCCTTAATCTAAGTCACTGTCCATTACTCCACCATGTCTCACATTACCACTTTACAGTAATATTTTTTTGTTATTAATATTTTTCTTGTTTTGACATGTCTGTTTTTATTGCTTTAATAAAATTTTGTACTCTTGCAAAAATATTTCAATAGTTTATTTGTTTTTTTTGTTTTTTTTTAAATTTCCTCTTATTTAACAAGAACTTTATTTTTGACAGATCACCAACCTATCTTCTTTGGAGTTTTTGTTTAATTGTGTCTTTTATAACTTTCTCAATTGGCTATCGATTTTGGTTATTTAATTTCAGACAAGTTTGAATTACATTTCTTTACTTTGCTAGACCCATTTTGTAGTTGGTCATCTGTATTAACCTTGTGGGTATGGACTTCAGAATAATAATGGTCTTGACACTGGAGTCATAATAAGAACTCTTTACACACATACCTCTATAATTCTGTGACTGGCAGTTTCAAACTATTACACAATTTTCAGGTAGGGATGTGAAAGAATGAAAAAGAATGGCTAGCTAAGAAATAAGGGTGGTGTGTATATATATATATATATATATATATATTTAGGATGGAAGGAAAAGGACAAATTGTGCTGTAGGCTCTGTAGCTTTTTTTTATATTGTATATTGAGCTCCCTACATTTTACATTAGTATTTTTGACATGTATTTCCTATTTAGTAGTTGTTGCATAAATGCAACATAGCATATACTGAATGACATTTTTTTCTGCGTATGGTGTCTTTGAGGATATTTGGGGCATGTTCTATTTAGACAGATATGACCACATTCAATATACAGATCAAATTCCATGGCAACATTTTCAGGAAAATTAAGTTTTTTTTTTTTTTTCATACACAACATGATTCTACTCAAAGGAAAGCAGTACTCACTAGCAAATTGGGTACTGCTTTCCTCCAGGGTGGATGATCCAAAGCTAGATTTTTCTCAGTCATTTTACATGATGTTGGCCTTATATATGGGGTGAGGTAGAACTACAACAAATGACTGTTACAATTTCGTTTTGAAAAATGATGAAGATTTGCCATTAATATCTTCTAGGTATTAACCTATAATTAATGCTACATTTTACTTTAATCGTTATGTGGTAAAGAAATGCTTATTGCAAAACAAATTTAAATTAAAAAGAAAAATAAACTAAATATAAGATATATAAGAATTTTATTTTTGACATTTTTATTGACATACTTTTTCTGCAAGTTTTTGACTATTTATTCTTTGCTAAAAATAATTAACTTTTTTCTTTTGTTGATAGTCTCAGAAAATTTTAATGTAGATTTTATGCTCCAGCAAAATTTGGGTGATTTATGTCCTATTTTTAAAAATTTGAAAATCCACTCCAAATTTTTTCTACTTGAACAAATGTCGTTATGCTTTGTTTTATTTAAGTCATCTTTTTTTTCTTTGGCATTTTCATTTTTGTGTGATAGTCTTACTTTGATTTTCATTTTTATTCTTGTTTGTTAGGACAACAGGTTTTCACTGTGACTACTACCACAATTATAAAACGAAAATGAGGCTACAATGTGACTACTTTTCTTTTTTCTTGTTTGTTTGTTATTGATTCTATGTTGCAGACGTATGTGTTTGGTCCGATGATCTGTCGGGATGAGCTTTTTGAGAGCATCCTGTTTGCTGGACGAATGGGCACCCTCCCTTGGGCAGATGAACATGATACATTGGCCTGAAGTTTCCTGCTTTCTTTGGTTTCATGGTAGGAGTTCTGTGTTTATTGTGTTGATGATGACAACATTGCATGATCAACCTAAACTTGATTTTGCCTTCCTTACTTCACCTTTTTCTTTGGTTTTGAAGTGGAAAAAAATACAATTAAAAATTTTCTAGAGTAATTTATCCCAAACTGATTGAAAATTTTGATTTCTAGAGTAATTTATCCAAAACTGATTGAGAATTTTCTGTAAATTCTCACTTTTTAGTGTGAAAGCATGGACCTTGAATGGTGAATTCATTTTCTAAAAATGTTGCTCATACTAACTCTGCATCCTTTGCAATCTTTTTATAATAATGCTTTTCTCAAATGCCAATTTCTACAATATGCTTTCAAACTGAAGACACTGGAAAATATTCTTGAGTTATTCTATGACTTTATAATAGTGTTAGCTCTGAATGTGATCTGTTTGTGATGTACATAGTGAGGCAGAGAGGATAAACATTTTTGAAAAATTCACATCAATAATTTTATTGACATCACTCTGTTCATATTGAATTTGTATTTGACAAAATCAAGTATGGGGAAACAACATCCCTCATGTAGTGTTTGCTTTCATTGATGCATTTTTCAAGGCATTCTTGGAAGTTGGCCTCCACTGTTTCCAGCATTACATTGTCAAATTGGGCAACTTCCATTCAAATAGCTTCCTTCAAATCATTCAATGTACGGGGCTTATGCTCATACACACATGCCTTGAGGTTTCTGCACAAGAAATAATCACACATGGAGAAATCAGGAGCGCAAAAGAGCCAAGAAGTGTCAGCAAACCTAGAGATGAAGTGGTTACTGAAGAGAGGGTAAAGAATGTCCATTGATGGTCTGGCTGTGTGGACCATCACCCCATCTTGCTAAAACTGCACATGTTGGATAATTCATCATAATTCAGGCACAAAGAAGTCATTTATCATCTCGATGTAACACTCAAAGCTCACAGTAACATCATTTCCATTATGGTCATCAAAAACATAAGAAGTACCAATGACACCAGCTTTTCCAAAATACTAACTTTTGGGTTGTGCAATGGTCTTTCGTGCAGTTTTCTCGGATTTTCATGAACTCAATAATGACAATTCTGTTGAGTTACCATGCCTTTCTAATAAAAATGAGCTTCATCATTCATTAACAAAATGACATTCTTATTTGCCTCAAAAATTGTTTGCACCTGACGTGCAAAGTTAAGCCGATGTGCAGAGTCCCCTGTTCTCAACTGTTGCCCAAGGACCAATTTGTAGGGGTAGAAATGCAGTTATTCATGCAAAATATGCCTTACCAAATAATTATCGATGCCAAGTTCAGTAGCATCCCTCTGAGCAGAGCAATTTTGACTGTGCAACAAAGCTTGTCTGATGTGGTCTAATTTTTCTGGGGTACATACCATTTGTGAGTCCCTCATTAGTCTGTTATTCATTAGTGTACTTTGTGTATGAAGTGCATGAACCCAATTTAAGATTGTGCTATGTGTGGGAACAAACTGATTTTGGTGAATGTTGAATTGGTGATGAAACTCACACTGAACTGCTATGACAGATACTTTATTATTCACAACACTGTCATAGGCAAACAGGTAATGTTCTATTGAGAGGCATCTACAAAGGGGATTTGTTAGCCTTCCTAACAAACAGGTGTGCTCATAAAATGAGTATACAGACACACACACACACACACACACACACACACACACATATATATATATATATATATATATATATATATATATATATATATATATATACATACATACATACATACAGGGGGTGATGGATAAATTGTCTGAATTATGCAAAAATGAAAATAACACTGGCATCTTAATTTTAATAGATATATTTACCAAAATTACACAAAAATATCTTGAAATACTGAAGAGTAAATTTATTCAATAAAATCGCCATTGGCTTCAACCATAGCCCCAGACAACTTTGGACTCTCCTCCAACTCTTCTGGACAGTTTCCTTGTTTAAGCTGATGAATGCTACCATAATCCTTGCCTTCAGTTCATCTTTAGTGTTACAAGGAGTTTCGTTGGTCTCTCACTCAACTGTACCCCACACATAATAATCAAGAGGCATCGCAGTCTGGGGAATTAGGTGACCAGATGTAAGGGGAGATGTGGTGGAAGAAATTGTCTTACACCCACGACTGTGTTCTCCTGCTTGTGTGGCATGGTGTAGAGTTCTGTTGCCAGATATAGGGTCTTCCAGCAGCCACCCTCTTGACCCAGGGCAAGAGGGTGGCTGCTCAAGACACTTGATTTAGGCCACCGTGTTGAATCTGAGGCCCTCACCAACAAATTTGGGAGTTCTTTTCTTATCAGAACGATCAGAGTGACTTTTCCCAGTTGCCCTACATTTTTAATCACCATTAAACTCGTCCAACTCTTTCTGATTCCTCTGCACTGTCCACAGATTGACATCCAAAATGTTCGTATTGGAGCTTTCAGCACGAATGCCAGGCAGTCCAGCATGCCATTTCCAAATTTCTGGCAGACTGAATTACATCATGGTGCCTGTTTTCTCAGACAGTGCCCAGCTGACCCTACTGTACAGTTGACAAAATCAAAAACAAACAACATGCACATGCACATAATGAAACTATAAAATGATGACAATTTACCCATCGCACCCTCTTTGTGTGTGTGTGTGTGTGTGTGTGTATATATATATATATTGGGTGTAACAGCAAAATTGTCACAGTGTAATTGTTCATCTCATAAAATGTTTAATATCTAAAAAAAAACCACTAAACTAATTGAGTTTCTTTTTTCCAAGTTTTCAGTTAAGACATTTAGCCATCTTGAGACCATTTGTCATAAGAATCACTGAAAAACTCTTTGAGTTATTCAGTCAGAAAGAGAACAGGTTAAAATCATTTTGCATCAGTCCCACTGTCTTCCCAGCTGAGAAATGGTGAGAGGAAAAAGATCGTTCAGGTCTTCAGCAATAGTTCCAATATTCATACTCTGACTTCCATCTTCAAAGTCCATTCAAGAACCATCAAGAGTGGTGAATAAGTTTAAAAAAGAGGGAACAGTAGAGAGGAAAACTGGATCAGGAGGTCACAACAAGAAGAGGGATAATTATTTCACCTGAAGAGATCAATTAGAGAAGATCCAACTCAATCCATAAGATGTTTGGCACATGAGAGAGAAGTTTCAGCTATGACAGTCCAAAGAGCAGAGTGAAAAAAGACTTGAAAATGAAATTGTACATGAAACCTCCGAGGCACCTTGTTATTCCAGGACAGAAGGTTAGATGCTTTGAGGGTGAAAATCATCTTGAATAAGTTATAAAATGATCCTGGAATAATATATATATATATATAATATATATATATTTGAACTTTATTTGAACTTTATATCAATCCTTAGCTATGATTAATTAATGATGAACATGTCATTTTCATTTATGATTGATTTCATCATGATTCTTCTGTTAAACTTGGAGAGTAATTATACATTCTTATTGATCAATGTAGAGTCCAATAGTGTTATAAAAACTTCAAAGAACTCCAATAAGATATCTCTAATCCTTTCTAAGATACAATGGTTCAGAACTTAATCTAACAATTGAAGAATTTTGTTGCTACACCTGGCGTGTATATATATATATATATATATATGTATGTGTGTGTGTCTGTCTGTATGTATCTTATCCTCATTTAATATTTTTCTCCTCTTATAGTCATGGTTTATATTTGTTTTAATTCCTCAGTTGAGCTCTGAAGAGAGCAAGAGAACTGAAAACCAATCAGTTGTCTGTTTCTTTTTTTCTTTATCTTTTTCAAATTACTTTTGTCTATGGATTGGTTTAAACTATTATCAATTAAAGAAATTGCAATCTATGGAAAATTCACAAATTTGCTTTTAGTTGAAAGACTAGTACAATCAGTTGTTTCATAGATTATTCCATAAGTGATGGTTCATAGTATCTTCATATTTATTGTTTTTTTATCACACTTCGATTGATTCTTTGCTCTTCCTCAGTTATGCATCGCATCTGGTAATCTTTCTGTGTTGTTCTGTTTATTTGATTCCCTTAAAAACAAACTCATAGATCAATAGTGAAACTTCCCATCTCGCTAGGAAGCTTTGAAATTGCAACAATTTGGCAATTTCTTGGATGAGTTTACAATTAGTGTTGAAGATGTTGCCAATATTTTTATATAATTTTTCTTTATATCTTATTTATTTATTTCATTTTCTTACCTTTTAAATTTTTAATAATTTTGTTTTTTTTAATATTTTTCATATTTTTTAATATTTTTTATTATAAAAATATGTTTTTATTTTTATAATTTCTTTTTTGTCTATCTCTCCTTTTGAAGATTATTTCTAATTATTTCAACTTATCTGGCAACAATATTTCTTGTCATTCCCAACACTTCCTGCATCAAAATATTAATTTTGGTCTTCTAGTTTATAAATGACATAATCACTGGTTACTTAAGTTATTATAAACCCTAACCCCAACATCTTTCATAAGAGATAATTAAACCAGACTCCATTGCTAAAACAAAACATCTAATTCAACTTAGTCTACATTACCTGCTGCAGAAATTTTCTACATTCACAATTTAGCCATAGAACTACCATAACTGAAATTTCTGTCATCATCATCATCATTCATGATCATGTTTCATTGTAGTGCCACTGTACAACTGAGCACCTGACCAGATCAATCTATATATGCCTCATTTGCATGCCAATGTTTGGTTCACTTCAAAGGATCTTCCAGTTTGCTTGGTGACAGTGTCAGTGTCAGTCCATTTTTACCTCTGAGGTACCATGTTTGTCAACAGAAGAGGCATACTGTTTCCAAAGGTGGTACCTCATATGATTGGTAGTGGAAAGATTGTTGCAATGTGGAAATTTCTGTCTTTTGTGGTTAATTGGTTAAGCAGTGCTTAATTTACTGAGGATTTATGAAAAGCAAAAATGTTTACTTTTGCTAATTACTGTCTGAATTTCTGTGATAAGGGGATACATTTTTGTTGTTTCTAATTATTTGTACAACTGGATGATTTTTTTATTTAGGCAAGAAAGAAAATTATTATTTTTTTTTATATCACCCCATGCAATGCAGTAAAGCTACTAAGACAAAGGGGGTTACTGAGTGTGAAATAATAAGCAAAAAGAGAAATATTATTAAGAACAATAGAAGAGTAATCAAGAAGACAGTAGATAATGATTGACATTGCATTTAAATTTTTGAAGATCAAAGTTGGCTGGAAAGCATGGAGCTGGAAGAGAGTTCCTTCCAACTGATTTCTGTTTAGATATATATATATGGCATACTATACTAATATAGAATGCCATGGATATATACCAATTTTAAATTTTTTAATTCAATATATTGATTAAATTTGACTATTCACATAAAAAAAAAATCTTGTCTGTAGCTATCCAATGTTTTGTCCCAAAATGCCCGTCTTTGCTTTATGCTATTCTTAACACTGTTTTTGCAATGATTCTAACAATTCTTCAAATTTTCAAATACTGCAATATTCTGTCTCATTTTCTGCATGACATGTTTGTTGTTACTCAGGATTTGTAGAATTAGATGATTTCTTTTAGGCAAGATAGAAAATTAAATTGTTTACAAAAGGTATTTGATATGTTGGCAATATTTGTTTCTCTATTCAGACTTAATGAAAGACAATAGTTTTTATTTTCATAGTTTATTAATATATAGAAATATAATAAAGTCATATCAAGCATAAATTGTATGATAGATTAATTAACATCTTAAAATATATTACCAGGTATGTGTAATTAGCAACTTTCCCCATAAATTCTAAAATAAGGTTTTGAAATTTAAATTGAAAGAAGAAACATGCAATGGTAAAACATCCAGTTCATTTCTATTCTTTAATATTATAAAAAATTAAATATTTTAGTGAAATATAATGACATTGAGATTTTAATGGATAATATGATATAATTTAAAAAAAAAAAAAAAAAGTTACATAGTGACAGTCATATTATACTCAATGATGTAATTTATTCCACTTTTAGCTTTAGAAACACAGGGTCATATCATATTCAAGTCGTATTATACACAAAAAAATATGGTATGAATTCATTTTGGAATTAGACATTATTAACCACTATAAACAATGAGTGTACTGAGAACCTCTGTAAACATTTTAATATTTATTTTCTCAAGTAATTATGGCCTCCTATTTCCCCAAAATAAAATTAAATCTTGCTTATGATGCATAAAGATGTTTACATTTTATAAGTAGCATGTATTAAGACTAAGTATATATAAGTTTGAATTGAATCACATTTTTACAACATGAAGTCAGTGTATTCTATTTAAAACAAGCACCACATTCTTTATTACCCACAATTCCCTTTTGTTACGATTTATATAAAACTGAAATGTAAGAAACGAAATGTAACTGAATGATGATATATATAAATGTTTTTTTATTTGTATCAAAGCAATAAAGTATCTTATAAAACATTTGTAATTAAATTAAATGTTTAAAAATTTTAATAGCATTTCAAAAGCATTTATACATTTGTTTTCTAAACAGAAGTGTTTATCAGTAAGATTCTATTGTGATGGTTTTTAAGCTATTTTAGAAGCATTTTGACAAAAGATCAAAAGAGAAACCACTATTTCTTCTATTAAAATTCTCATAACACCAAACTATAAATCTAAACTCTTGGTTAGAGAGCAGAGCAGTCTCTGCTCTCTAGCCTGGGTTAGCAGTCTAAGAAAAAGACAACTGAACTAAAAACAGGTCAGCCATGAGACTAGTAAGTCCACTCTGTAAGACCTAGTTGCTAATGAAACCAGAGCAATAGCACCAACTGTGGTCCTTGACTCAACAGGGTCTACATGTTCAACAAAGATGAACATTAATAATACAAGACAGTACCAAGAAGGGTTAGGATCTTCTAGAAGACTATATAACTGACTTCGGTCACATGAAAGATGAGATGTTTCATTCGGCAATGGCTCTCATGAAAGAGCTCACAAATTTGTTTCATATTTTCTGTTCTTTGTGTTTTATTATCTATTGTGCTAACCAAATGTATTTGCAACCTTTGTTTCAAATAAGATGTTTTTTAAGCTGAGTAAAAATTTCTGAAAACTTTTGTACTTTTGTATAATATGACCTCCCCTCTTTTACCTTTAATTTTCATTTAAAATTTCTCATATTATACACAAGAAAGTATGTTAAAAAGTGAATATAGCTAATAGTGTTGTTTGGTTACATTAGGTTTGGCTTGTTTTACGGCATATCAACCTCAATGGGTTATTTAATGTCGACAAGATTTTTGTTGGTAATATTTTTTTTTCCAAAAATGTATTGCTGGTTGTTGTAACCCAAAATATTAGGAACAACAAAACACAGTTAAATATATTTTAAAACACAACAATATTCATTTTTATTCTCACAAACCAGGATACAGCAGGATTGAATTGGATAAACAATTCACTGTTTACAGGTGGTGTATTTTCCAGAAGCCATGTTGTTGTCTGATGCTACCCTTTTTTATGTGAAGAGTCAATGATTCGTTTGGGGAGAGTTGTCTCCCCTAACACTGTTAATATTTTTTTCCTTTAAAAATCCAATGTATTGCTAGTATTAAAATCTGTTTTTACACTTTTATAGTATTTTGAACCCAGTTTGGGGGTCAACTATTTGCTCATAGCTGGGACCCTAACAGGTACTATCACCCTGGGTTCAAGATGAACCTGAGAACACCAGCAATTAAGAAATGGTTCTATGCTCCTCAAAACGTCCTGATCAGAGGCTTTGTTGTTGGATGTAGTTTATCATCTTACCCAGGACGGGATAGTGTTCTTTGGAGTTAAGAATGTGTTTACTGATGAAAAAGACTTTATTTGTGTCGAGTTGGTTAGAAGAAAAAGATGAACAAAAGAATAAACAAAATGAGATAAAAGATTTTATTCTATCAGGAACTTTTTGTAATTCCTGAAAGAGTTTGTAAATTCAAGGAATGTTCTTATGATAGTAGCTGTAAAATGAAAGAAAATGTGAGATTGTTTTAAGAGAAAGATTTTATAAATTTTAACCAGTCAGTGAATGCTGAATGTTTCCTTATAAGGAAACAGCTAATATTACCATTACAATTGTCCTCATTTTCATTGTTATTATCAGAATTTTTCAACTTTTGTACCATCTGACCTTTAACAGGTGCTTGCAGAAATTTTAAACTGGACCTTTTATTTAATCTACTGATTACTTTTCAGCCTGATCTGGCTCTTGTAAAGATAGAGCACTGCGGGAGGAGGAGGAGGAGTCAGATACTTACTGGAGTCCTACTTCTACTACTTGATTAGAAGGAGTCTGGAGTTTGTTGTTTTTAGTAGCCTTTGATGTCAAGAGTGAACAAAATTTTACTTGTGTTGAGTTGGTGAGAAGAAACAGACAGAGAAAAGAATAAAGAAAATGGAATAGAAATTTTTATTCTATCAGGAACTTTTAATATGAAAAATGTTCAACGATAATTCCTGAAAGAGTGTGTAAATTTAAGGAAAGTTTTTATGATAGTCTCTGCAGAAAGGAAGAAAATATGATTGAATTTTGTTGTTGAGTGAAAGAGCAAGTGTACTGTGTAATGACAAAAGTATCCAGGTGTAGGCTTTAAGAAAGCTTTATTCAACTGAGAATACAAGATTCACATATAGTGTCGTTTTATAGTCCCAGTAAACAGAAATAGCTCTCTCAAAGAGGAGAGTAATAAAACAAGGAGAGACCACTCTTGATTATTCGTAACATACTGTTTAGGATATTCATAGTGTCCTGGAATTGCAGAGATCCATGTCCTGTATCATTTGTAATGCTGTCTAGTAAAGGGATAATTTCTTGAAAATTTACATAATGCATGGTTTATTTTTTTTATATGCTTACCCATAATGCTGGAAAAGGTTGCTGCTGCTAATAGGGTTTTCAACTGTAGGGATATTATTATTGTTACAAATAAATAAAGTAATAATAATGAAAATTATAAATAAAATAAAACAATATTTAAACCTTGTTTAGAATAAATTAAAAAAAAAAAATAATAAAATTACTCTCAGCATTGCAGCAAAAACTGTTCCTGCTGGAAATACAAACATACTGAAAAAAGACATGAGATTCAATCTCTTCACCCAAGAACAATTGGGATGACCACACATGCATAATTTCACTCTGTGATAGGACTTGTGATATTATGAGTAACTTGTTTCCTTCTATAACATGTACAATAACACAATTCTAACAAAATACACACACAAATACATAAATAAAATTGTATAAAATTAACATACAATACCCTATGCTTTTTCTGTACTGGGTGCGTTTATTTTTCCAGTTTTTATCTTTTATGGTATCTGATTGAGAGTGTTTCCAATTATTTGGTTTTGATAAAAACGGTGCATAAACTTGCAAGTGGGACCCAGTTTGAAATACTTTCAAGTCAAATAATCCACTCCACTCAGATGGTATCTGATTGAGTGTGTTCTCAATTATTTGGTTGTAACTCCTAAGTCATCTTAGTTACTTCATCCTTCACACTTTAAAAAAAAAAAAAAAAATTAAAAAGAAAAAAGTCCACTTAACACCCAATTATGATGCTCCCCAACTAATTTTGTTCATGATCAGAGATGCATAGAGCAACAATCCCCTAGGGCACATGCCCAACTGGTTAAAATCAAGGAACTAACATGCAAATATGTTATATTTGTTGATGTGATCTTCATGTTAACCTACTGCTTGTCTATTACTTTTATTTAGTAAGAGAGCAGCACACTAACAAAATGATGCCCAATATACCCATTTTGATACCAAGTCTGATAAGAGTATATCACAGCCAAATGGTAACAGGTATTGATAAAAAGTAGTTTGTAGCCTTGCAGGTGGGGCCTAGTTAGAAAATATCAGTAAGTTGGGTGACCTCATCCACTCAGATTGTCTTCGATTCAAGGTGTTCCCAAGTATCTAGATGTGACTCACAAGTTATCTTAGCTACCTAATCCTTCAAACTTAAAAAATAAAATCAACATCCGGTCATGATGCTTCTTGATTGCTCCCACAGATACATGCAGTGCATTAACCCTTGGAGAAATACA
Organism: Acanthosepion lycidas; assembly: GCA_963932145.1. Taxonomy (NCBI): domain Eukaryota; kingdom Metazoa; phylum Mollusca; class Cephalopoda; order Sepiida; family Sepiidae; genus Acanthosepion; species Acanthosepion lycidas. Next base: position 4,180,414 of record OZ010610.1, on the reverse strand, counting down.
AAACAGGTTGAGGTCAGGCAACTGACAAGCAAATCTGTGCCACTGAACAGGATGGATTGATTTATTTGTTTTTTTTGTTTTTTTTATGACTCATCAACCCTTTGTGAGTCATTTACAACCAAAACATTTTAGACTGTAAGAATAATTCTCTCTCGCTTTTTTTTTTCTTTTTGCAAGTGGATATTGCATTAACAACTTGTTTAGATAACAATGATTTTTCCAGATACAAGTTATACTACTTAACCCATAGCTGAGGGAGAAGAGATCGATTCATACTTTCCAAATGGTATTTGGCTGGTTTAGAGGCAAAATCTCCCTGCACCTGTTTTCAGCCTCATCCACATTGTTGAACCTCTGTCTGTGCAGGAAACAAGTCATGGTTTGGCAAAGGTGGTAATCTGATGGTGCAAGGTCTGGATAGTAGACAGGTTGAGGTAGTGCTTCAAGCCACTCAAGTATGCTGGGGCATTGCCATTTTGTAGGAGTGCACGTTTCAGCTATAGAAGTGATTTCCCTGATGGAAAAAAAGATACAGGTTCAATTCCTGACAGAGGCACAAATCTTTTTTTTTAATAGAACATCTCAATCTAGGTCGGTTGTTATTAATTTTATTGTTCATGAAAATAAAAAACAAGGATAACTCAAATGTGTGCACACTAAAAAATGACATTTATAATAAGACAAATAAAGTTTTATTATAAAGAAAACTTTGACATAGATTGTTTCACAGGGTCAGAAAGTAAAACAAGGAAAATATAGAGTCTCCTAAAAAAAATGTATACACACCTTAGGAAGGGAAAAAACTAGTCTTACATATGGGGGATGCTGAAAAATGCTGTGCATCGCAAAAATATGGCTACATTGTTGGGCCTTAGATAAGAAATTGAAAATGCATGTTTAGCAATCCCACTGAACACTTTGGCCAACATTATCTGAGCAGTAGTTCACTGTTCTTACTGTCTAGAAGCTAAAGGCCACCATTTTTAGTTTCTCTTATGATTGTAGAGTTTAAAGGTAACTTCTATTAATCATGTGATGCCTGAATAAATTTAGTATCACAATATCTATGTAAGTTTTTCCTTTCCTGAAGTGTATACATTTTTGGGGCAGACACTGTATAAATGTGTATATGCAAATTATGCATGTATTTTGTTTGTTAATCAAACATTGATTGCCTATTTGCTTGTTTCTTTGTGGGGGGCAGGGAAATGATTTTCATGCTTTTTCTGATGGCATTTTCTTTTTAATTTTGTTTAGAGAAAGTAAAATGTTAATCCATTAGCCTTGATTTTTGTAAATTTTTACAAAATGTTAATTTTCTAATTTTTTTTTTTTTTTTTTTTCTTTTAAAATTCAGCCTTATATTTTTGGTGCCTTATTAAATCGTGAAGAATGTTACCAAAGTATCCAGAGTGCTGGCTCTGCTGGAGGCTGGAACTGGGGCGAGCAGTCTTCTTCTGCCTCTTCAACCTCCTCATCGTCATCCAATCTTGCATCCACCTCTTCTCAGTCCAAATCCTCTCCTCATAAACGGCTTCACAGGAGCCACACGCTTCGATTTGATGAAACTGTCACTTATGCTTACACAGATACAGATGTTGATGACTGCTGATTTGAAAATTGTCAATAGAAAAGAAATTTATCATTATATTCCAAACATTTTGCATATCTCAAAAGAAACACAAACTGAATACACAAATGGAGCCACAAAAGAGATAATTTTTAATGTAAAAATGACAAATTTATCATAAAAGATTTTAATTTTTTTTTTCCAAATAATATCTTCTGAAAAATTAAAAATATTCAGAAAAACTGTTATTATTTTTTTTTTTTAACCCTTAAACGTCTGGTAATATTTTAAATTTACTTACCAAGTCCTGATAACTGTCAACATTTGAATTTTCAATTAATGTATATTGAATTTCAAGGAAGAATTTAGAATGTCCAATAGGAAAAAAATTTCTGAAAACTCATTTTTAATGAGAACATTTGAATTTTCAGTTAATGTATGTTGATTTTCAACTACAATTATTTATCAAGAAGAAAGGAAGAATGTAGAATGGCCAAAAGGAAGAGATTTCTGAAAACTCATTTTTAATGAGAACAGCAACTTAACATTGTATATTGCCTGATTTTGTAGGCAGTCAGCATCTATTTTTAAGCTTCCAGGGCCAAAGAATGTATATATAGTAGTCTGGTTTAAAACTACATTTCATTGCTTTTAATGTAATTCACTTGATATATATGTGCAGGAATGAATTGTGTACCAAAAAATGTGATATATTTTCAAAGCCGATACAATATTATTAATGCTTGATTGTCTTGAAAGAATGTCAAAGCAGATTGTGATATTTACAAGTAAATTTACAGAAATTGCTATTTTCTTTGAAGTTTTAAATTTGATTTGATTAAAAAGCAGAAGAAAATTCAGTGCTTTGTATTAGAAAAAGATAAAGACACAAGGTATTTAGATGTAAACAAAAAAATAACCATTGATATTACTATTAACAAGGTATTCATTTAAAGTCTGGTTGTGGTGAAATATGTTTTCTTTAAAAGCAGGCATAACTTCAAAAATAAATTAATACATATATGAATGGATAGCTTTATATATTTTTATGCCATTTTTAAGTACTGATTTATTGAAATCAGCTTTCATTTTTGTTAGTCACATTTCATCTTTAAATGTAGTTTCTATTTAAGAAAGATGAATATCTCAATCATAATGCCATTGTGTATGTTTCCTTGGAGCTTGACCATTATTTTTTAACTGTTCAAACTGCACATTCATTAAATATTTAGAAATTACCGTAATCCTGTGTATAAGATGCAAGTTTTTCATCCAAAATGTTGTCCAAAAGTCTGCTGCGTCTTATACTTAATTTAGAAATCAATCCCATTTTTCAAGGATACAAAACTGACAAAATCGGGTTAAACTGGATTTATTTGTTTATCAAACAGATGATCTCTATATCATGGCAGATTGCAATGAATGGAAATAAATCTTTCATAATTAAAAATAAAACAAACAAGTTAATATTATTCAATTTTATTTTGATTTATTTTCTCAATGTGTATTGAATAGTGGTTTTATACCCCAAGTGTCATTTTTAATGCTTATGAATCACAAAAGTAAACAAAATTTCCAGTATTTTTTTTCTCTTCCTTTTTCATAAGTTTTGTTCATTTTCTTTGCTCTAAAATCAGGTGCGTTTTGTACAGAAAAATAAGCTTTTTTTCACCTGGGATTTTTCTGCTTTTTTTAACCGCATCTTACACTTCCTATAGTGATTTATGCACAATGGATTACGGTAATCTACATAAACATTTTTAAGTTTTCTCAAACATTCAGATATTAAGCTATAAAAACATAAACGCCAATAAATTCTTTGAAATCATAGCTATGCATCTTTCAGAAAAAAATATTTAAAAAATAAAAAAGTAAAATCAAGAATAAGTTTTATTGGAATACAGACAGATAAAATCAGCGAATAGGTTTATGGCTTAAATTTTTATGACTACTAAAATTTCGGCTTATTGTATTTAACAAGTTTTTAAAAATCAGAAACATGGCAAATGAAATTACAAGTCAGATACATTCAGGAATAGAAAGAAAAATACTAATTTTTGTAAATAAATGTTTAATTAAAAATTTAAAAAACGAATCCATCTTGTCTTTCTGTCTTAATAATTAAGAAAGTCAAACAATTAAAACTAAATTTTAAAAATCTCCTTATTGTATTTAATGCAATAAAAACAGGCATAAAAAGGAGACAAGAGAAAAGCTTCAGCTACACTAGTTGCCAATGAAAAAAGTCGGCATGCACAATAATTTAATATATTTTTAAATACCGTAATTTCTCAAAAATTTTGGCAAACTTCACCACATTAATTTAACTTAGATTAGGAAACCAAACTGACATGAAGAAAAAAGGATAAGCCAAAGACATCATTACACATAGAATTTGTATTTAAGAAGATGTACAAAGATGTGAAAGAAAGGCATGCATTAAGTAAAACAAGAGTTATCTCTCTTTATCTATTATTTGTATTCCAAAGTTCACTGAAAGAAAGTTTGTGAGAGTTTTCTGGTAATAAATGTTTTCAACAGTTTTGCTGTATAAGGAATGTTCAGCATGTGAGTAGTGGTGTGAGTGAGAAGGTTGGAAAAGTTTGTAAGAGTTTGTATGTACATGAATGGGTGAAATATTATTTAACGTCTGACCTGCATGGTCGAGACAATAATTCTTAAAGGTCACATCTTCGCAGGAAGAAGAGAGAAAAAAGAGAAAGAGGCAAACTCATGTTTGCTATTTATAGATAATGTAATCACGTGACAGGATCACAGCACCTTGACGAGAAACTTGACTTGGTCACACGCTGAAAAAAATATATTGTGCGTGGTTGGATTGCAACGCCCACTTGTGTGTTTATTGACCAATTAGCGAACAAGTTTTGGGGAGACCTAAGAAAGCCAATGGGATCCGATTTTCCCAAAAGTGCACAAAATCGACTACATGAAAATATAGCGATTATAAAATTGTCGCATAGCTGCGATTTATAAATTGTCCATTACACAGTAATGTTGATTTATTATCCAATGAATGCTTGTTGTAGAATTTGAATTTGTGTAAGATGTATGTATGTATGTATGTGTGTGATGATCATCATCACAAAATAAACATTTTTTTTTACTGTACAGGCGATAGTAGGGGTGTGTATTATAAACAAATTTAAGCAAAAACATTTTTTTTCGTTATTAATTTAAATACGTACTTCTTCTAAAATAAGAAAGATATCCCAATTTTCATTTTAAATTCAACAATAATTCAATTCTAATGTAACATTTTTTTTGTTTATCAGTAACCTCATTTTTTATTTCACGAAAAAATAAAAAATCTATAAAAGGCCAATTTCGAAGAAAAAAAAGGATATCAAATTAACAATTTATTGAAATTTTGATTTTCATCACCACTTTTATAGAATCAATGTTGTCATTTAAACAAAAATTGTCCTTATTACCTTCGTCCTGTTCAAAATTATCTTCGGCCTCTTCATTCTCTTGCCAAAGGATGTCATCTTCAGAGTCATCCATGGCTGTCGTGAGACGACACTTCTCGAAACCTCTCTTTAACACCCTCACTGACATTTGTCGGGAAAACCGCGATGGTAATTTTTAACATTTAGCCGCATAGTTTCGATTTAATTCTTAATGTCAAGGTCGACAAATGAAATGTCATCGTAATTTTTTTTTTTTTTTGACAGAATTTATAGATGCGTGTTATACATAGGGATAAATATATTTCTTAATTTTTTGATCATTTGTTGGGGATGCGTATTATTTATAGGTGCGTGTTATTTTAGAGAAATTACGGTAAAAGTTGGCATGCACAAGATATTTTTTTAAAAGTTGGCATAAACAAAAGTTATTTCCCTTGATCGACTTTTGATGAATGAAGAGTGGTAATTTGTTTGGTCATTCAATAGTCTTTTTGTTTTGTTTTTTTTTCATATCAACTGCTGTAGTTGAAATTTTTCCCTTTTAAATATGTCTATTTCATTGCATAAATTAAAATTTGTATCTCTAATGAAATCTTCTCATTTTGTGTGAATTCATTTTTATATACTAATGAACTGTTTGAAAATTAATAAGGCAAATATTTTACAAAATATAAAAGATTTTATATTTTGCACTAAAACATTTCATGGAAAATTGAATAAAATAAATTTTTTGCAAAAATGTTGCCAAAATAAGACTTCTTTAAATAATCAGAGAAATGTTAATAAATTTGTGTAAGGCAAAATTTTGTCTGTGTGTCCCCCACCTTACACCTTAAACCGCCTGCATTATACATAAATATTTACCAGCCTTTTATATACATATATATATATATATATATATATATATATATATATATATATTACTAGTGTTTACAACATTAGCAGTAATATTTAATTTGCATGATAATTTTTAAAAGTATATTTATTAAATAATTCTTCTGTGTTTTTTATTTTTAATCCAAATTTAAAAAATTGCCATATATAAGTATTGATTCGATTCATAAAGTTTTATTTTTAAATTCATCATATTTGTATAGAAAGAATTTATATTGGCCTTGTCAAAATTCAGTTGTAAGTTAGAAAATCTGTCAATAATAATCATTGTTGTCGTCTACTTTTTCATGTTACTATAAATTAGTTGAATGGAGCTGAAAATATAATGGAATTATCTACATAAGTCAAAATAGTCTGTTTAATTAAATTTTCTTAAAACTGTACTGAATTATTTAAAGAGGTGAAAAAATAGTACTGTATTTCCTGTATGCTAAGACTTATATTTTTTCCTGAAAAATACCCTAAAAAATAATCATACATCTTAGCACTGAAAGGTCTAGTTATAGAGGAGTTTGCCTTGCCAGCCCTCATGAACCCCAATCATGTGATACAAGCAACCTAGACATAATATAAACATGCAATTATCATTCACATGTAATAAAAACTGTATATCCTGTTGTTGTTTTCAAGTATTAATGATAACCAGTAGGGCAGCTTCTTTCTGGCACTGTAAGCCTATTGTTCACCTAGGGGTGAAAATACTCTTATAGTATGTAAGAGTATTTTCACAAACTGCAAACCCAATCACATAATACAGGCTGAGTGTACCAATACTAGTCTTATTACCATTGAGATGGCTTGTGGTTGTTTCTGATGTGAATAGCTATAAAATTGGAATAAACTATTGAAAATCTAATTAATAACAATGACAAATAATTAATATTAGGTTCAAATGTGATAATTTTTTATGATAGAATGAAAAATGACTGTGTAGTCAGTGAGTTGGACTTGCTAGTATGGTAAGCTATTAAATCCTTGTTATATTCCGTGCTAATAGGAATATATACTTGAAAAACAAGGTGGATAAAATAAGTAAAGGTTTATCATAAAAAACTAGTACAATAAGAATAAAGGTAACAAGGTCGTCGCAAATCAATCCAGTAGTGAGTGCTACTATTGGAAGGTCAGTAGTTCTCGCATAAGTCTGAGTCGTACTCAACACATCCCAGCTAGTATATTTAGCCACCCCCACGTGGGTTGCATGTGGCACAAGGCCGGTTTAACGTGGGTTCTCCCAGCCCATAGGCTTGGACAAAAATATTCCCTTTCAAACCCGTATAAACGGGTTCAGGGGCAGTCTACCTCCCTGAATGAGACTCTGCCCTTTGGTGGTGCCTCATCTGGGTTCTTCTCTGCTCAAAGGCAAAGAGTTCAACTGTATAGCTGGAACATGTCCCAGCTAGTATATTTAGCTACCACTCTCCATGAGGGTTGCATGTGGCACAAGGCCGGTTTAACATGGGTTCTCCCAGCCCGTAGGCTCGACCAAAAATATTCCCTTTTTGAACCTGTATAAACGGGTTCAGGGTCAGTCTACCTCCCCGAACGAGACTCTGCCCTTCAGCAGAGCCTCGTCCGGGTTTCTCTCTGCCTGAATGCAGAGAGTTAGACTGTTTAGCTAGAACAGGTCGCAGCTAGATTCTGTAGTCCATTGACTTACAGATACTTATAGGTAGTTACTACCTATAGTGTAGTCACTCGTGGGGGTGACAGGTTATTCCATTAGATCAATCCTCAAATATTATTTTTGCAAAAAATACCTAGCTAAATATAGGGGGTCTATAAGATCTTAGCGTACGGGAAATATGCTATGTTTGTTGAATTAATTTTTATTAATTATTTTTTATATAAACAGTAAAAAATTATTCAAATGTTTCTCTCATGCACAGCTTTACGTAGCTTTGTCCAGAGTAGAAAATTCAAGCAGACTTTGCATCATGACACAAAGAACTTTAGAAAATAGATGTCTTGCCGAAAATGTTGTTTATTCAGAAATTTTAAAGAGGTAAGAGAATTTCAACTAAAACTTGATTTTGTTTGTATTAGGTTGGTGCAAAAATAATGTCGTTTTCTCACATATGTTACTATGTGAGAAAACGACATTATTTTTGCACCAACCTAATAGGACAAGTATTTGGCTAGTTTTATTAATATTTATATCATTTCAAGAAACTAGATTATAAATAAGTTGATAGTTTTAGACAAAGTTAAGACCTTATTATGTTTCTTTTTTTCTTAATAATACCAAATTCAAATAAAATGAAGCTGGAGATGAATGGCAATAGAAAGAGAAGCCATTTTTATTAGCAGACAACATTTCATTAAGTTCTATTAGGTTGGTGCAAAAATAATGACGTAATAATGTCATTTTTTGAGGTTAAAAAATATGTCAAAAAACAACATTATTACGTCATTATTTTTGCACCAACCTAATATTTAATATGGAAATGTTAAGCTTATAAAATGTCTTTTAAAAAGCTGCCCTATTATTAAAAAATAGTTATGATTTTAAAATACAAAAATAATATATGCATCAGTTATTATATAATACTAGCTGAAGTACCTGCCTACACTAAGTGGTCAAGACTAGGATTATTGTTGGTTATAATGAGAATAAAATAATTTCTTTGTTCTGAAAAGTTTTTATACCAAGGTGAAACAAATGAAATACATACATACATACATACATACATATATATATATATATATATATGTAACTATACTTGTCTCGAAAAACCTTTGAATTTTTTATTTGCCAATAATCAAATCAATCTCGAAGGAAAAAAGGTTTTAAAAACAGAAAGAGCCAGAAACATGAAAGTCTGTCGAAAAAATCGCACAGATACAGGTTTAAAGCCCAAAGGAAAAAACTCCGACACGAGTAAACAACTAACTAAAAAGAGCTCAAGCAACCGTAGAGCTTAGGTGAAACCTGGGTAGGTTTGTCTGGCTCACTAGGTTTGACTATATATATATATATATATATATATATGTATATATATAATGAAAATCTTGGTAATCCATATGGATAATCCCAAGGAAGATGAAATCCTGAGAGCTCAATGTTAAGTCAGAGCAAATAATTTAATTTAAAGAAAAACAGACCACTTTAAGGCTCCATTTGTTATAATTTATTTCACCAGAGAATTTTATTTTTCTCTGGATCTTCAGATTTCACTTTCAAAGGTGAAACGAAAATATATATATATATATATATATTATTTGAAGTACCTGTCTACACTAAGAAAGAGTTGACCTCTTAGTATAGACTGAGATTACAGTTGGTTATATTGAGAATAAAACAATTCCTATATCCTGAAGTTGTCTCATAACTTCTTATCAGTCAGTTATGTGCCATACGTGATACATGCTTAGGTGATCATGTATCTTTTGAAACATGACTGACGAGGCAGATTTTTTCCCACAGTAGGTTGCCATTTCTTTCTGTGGTAGACCAGTTGCTATCCAAGGCTAAAGAACCAGGTCTGTACTGCTATTTACCCATAGCTGGGGGAAGAAGAAGGGGATACATACTTTTCCCAAAGGTATTTGCATGTAAGTGAATGTAATGGATTCAACTGGAATTCGAACTTGGCTTTCCGAGTCCTCAGTCCAAGCCGCTATCCATTACTCCACTGTGACTCCTCTTCTTATATCAAAGTGAAACAAATGAACAATATATATTAGTTGAAGTACCCATCTAGCAGGGTTAGAAATTAAGATTTGGCTCACAGCTGTTTAAAATGACAGTAAAACAATTCCTTTGTAATCATGAGGTCATATGACTCTGTCAGTGTCAAGTTATATAAAACTGTTGTATTCTTAAAGAAGGTTGCAAACAGACAAAGTGAAAGTGAAAGGAACAGCAACATGGGCGTAGATGAAAGAAAGAAGTTTATTGTAAAAGAGAATACACTTATGAAGACAGAGAATTGATTAGCAATTTAGTAATTCCCGAATCAAGGATATTTGCCAACCGCCCCACATTGTCAGATGTGGCACAAGGCCGAATTTAACATGAGGTATTCAAGCCCGTAGGTTTGGGAAAAAATTCCCTGCAGACCCTGTAAAAAACGGGGTCAAGTAGCATAAATGAAAAATAATAAACTTCACTTGTTACTGGTAAATTTCCAATGAACAAATGAAATGTAGAAAATAGAGCAACAATGGAGAAACTGCAGAGTGTCAAAAGAATGGTTTTTCCATTGACATTGCTTTTTTAACTACCTTCGGCAAGGTATATTGTTTTAAAAAACCAAGATTAGAATTTTAATAAAATCTAAGCATATGAAACTGAATTTATACATTTTCTTTGTTCTTGAGAATTGACAACAAAAAATAATAAAAACTATTTATTTATTATAGTATTTATTGGAATGGTTAGCAAAATATTGGCTAATTGCCAATTGATTCAAACTTTATAAAATGATAAATAATAAGCATTTCCTTAGAGTTGGTGCAAATATTTTGATAATTTAATAAATTTATAAATAAAAATTTTCATATTTTTACTTCCTTATAAATTGGTAAATATTGCATTACATTTATTTCAGTTCTAATCTATTAGTTATTAAATGTTGTAAAATAGAAAATTATTTTTGTAAATAAATAATCTAATTAGTGTTCAATATTTTTGTTGTAAATTTGTAGAATGCTGTTGGTGGATACCAATGTAGTTGGTAACGGGTGTTTGGTTGAATAGATAAATGTGGCTGCGTGATGAATAAGCATTTAGCATTCCTACATAATATTTAAAAACATCAAAGAAAAACAATGAAAAACCAATTTGTTTCAATGAATAAACATATATATTAAAATCAACGATAAATGCAAGGTAGTTGTATAATGTGTGAATAGGGAGAAAAAAGTATGTTTCCCTTTATCTGTTAGGAAATGTTTTTAAGCAAGTTTTTCTGAGTATAAAGTTCAGAGTTCTGTGTTAAAATAGAATATATCTTCAGAAGATTGTTCAGTTGTGTTTGTAACTAACAGAGTTGATTCAACTTAGTTTGTTCACAGAGAGCTGGTCGTGTATCAAATTAAGTTCTGTATCTGTGTGAATGTATGTGCGGAGTGAGTAGGATGAATAACACAAGTGAGTAGTCAAGATCTATTGTCTCTGCTCTCTACTCTACTGTGGTGCTGGAACTACTACTGGTTTTTGGAATGCATCTAATATTTATGTTACTATGGGTGGCTCCCAGCACGAATGCGGGATAAATTTTGAAGGTATACGAAAAATACTCGATTGGATGAAAAATGAACCAATCGGTGATTTTATAACAAAACTTGTTTGTAAGCACTCTGTAGGAAAAAATTCAGTATGATGAAATGCGATCGGTAAATTGTCTTACTATTTTTAGTATAAATCGACCAATCACAGCTGAAGAAATGTAGCCGTGGCACTACAAATTCTTGAGAAAAAAAAATGTATAAATTCATTTATGTCATATATTTTTTAGCTTTTAATTTTTAATTCAAATTCTAATCATCACTTTTATTATAAACATTGCCGAAGAGTGGAAGGTCGTTAAAAAAAAGGCAGTGTTGATAGGAAAACAGTCCTTATTACTGGCACGATTCTTTTTATTTACCAAAAATAGATTTTTGGGGTAGGAAAAAATCATTCTGTGAAATTACATTTTCAAAGCGTGTAAATATTTTTCGGTAAAACCGTAAAATAAAAGTTTAGAATTGCGATCGTAAAAACAGAGGCTACAATTCGCAAGTTAAAATTTATCGTTTTTAATATATTTTCAAAAAACATTTTTATTTTTTCGGAATTCCCATTCGTGCAGATGATTGTTGATTCTTTTTTCTTTGAGAAAACAAAACAAAACAACAAAAAAAACCCTTTTTAGATGAAGTCAGCTATATAGTTTGAGTATGAACTACTTAATGATTCATGTAAAAAAAATCGTTAATCAAAAAAATATATTTACTTTATGAAATATATAACTTTTTTGAGATTGTATCCCAGATCATTTTTTTAAACTTTTATTCTAAGCGGACCAACCATCTCTAAAAACCTAGTTCAATATGTCTTTTTTTTTGATGAATGCTTCTCGATCTATGAGAAACAACAAATTCTACAAAGTAAAAAAGTAATTATTCTTCAGAGCCATTATTAACAAAATTACTTCTTAATTTTTGCATACCCGAATTATGGGCTGTCTTCTTTTATGGCTGCAATTCTAGACTTTATTTATTTTTATTTTTCTTATCTTGACATATTGTAAATTTTAAAATGTAATATGATGATTAAAAAAAACAAACAAACATTCTACATAACAGAAAATCAGTAGAACAATCTTTTCGCCATAACGAGCAAAACATTTATTTTTTTAGGCCTTAAAACTCTTAGGTCCAATAAGTATGCATACTAAATTTTAGGACTACACAGAGAAGTCAACTTACAACAGATTCTTCCCAATTCATTCAGTAAAGTAAAAATTATAGGGATGTTTATTTGTTTAGGGAGTTTTTGTTAAGTACATTTTTCAAACGGTGGGTATTCAAGATTTAGTAATTAGTATATAATCTTTCAATTTTTATATTTCATTTAAAAAAAAAATGAAAATCAATTATCCCGAAAAAAGTCGGTGAAATTTTATTCCCACTTGAAACATTTTTTAGAATTACTTCCCTTGGATTTAAGCTTTTGTTCAATTCAGCTTGGAAACAAAATTTTGATTAATCTTTTAACTTTAACATTGATCGCAAAAAAAGATACATTAACATCTTTACAACAGTTTTTATTCTGAGAGTCCCGTGGAAATTGTTTGAAGTGGTCTATTTTAGTTTAAATAATAAATACTCCAACTTCACTTTGAGGTTTTTCTTGCTAAATGAAAATGTCTCACAATCAAATGCAGTTAAACTCAACTGAGTTTAAAATTTGAAAAAAAATTACAATAAATTAATTGAAAAATCTAGGAAAAGAATTGAATTTTAGCAGCAAACTCTAAATTCACTGACATTTGCAAGTAATCTGAAATGTTTTTTTTTTTTTTTTTATATCTGTACGGTGTTTGGATTTTTATTCTTTTGTCATTTGTGTCTATAATAGATGAAATCCCAAATATTAAAAGTAGAATACCTTTAAGAGGGTAAAATGAAGTGGTCCAATTGTTTAGTCAATCATTTTAAACTGTACTAAAAAAATATATTTGAAAATGTCATATGTTCAAGATTAATGAATGCAAAGCACAATCAAAAGTGATAAATGGCAAAAAGCAAAGATCATTTTTGGAACCAAAAATAAAAGAAAATTCTTGCTACCAATTTCTCTATTTCTAAATTTATTTCAGTTTAAATTTGTTTTAAGATTTCATGCATTAAAAAAAATGAAAATTTATCAGTGTTTAAAAAAAAAATTATTTTCTTTTGCTTTTTTTGAAAATTTTGAATATATTTGCTGTTTTATGGCAAACAAATACAACATAAATTTTTCTATCACAAAAACAGAATGTGACTATTTGTTATGCAGCCTGATTTCCTCTTTCTAATAATAACATATCTTGTGTTAGCATAACAACTAAATATCTAATTAGTATGTAGGAGAGATCATGCTGCTAATATTAGGTTGGTGCAAAAATAATGTCGTTTTCTCACATGTTACTATGTGAGAAAACGACATTATTTTTGCACCAACTTAATACATAGCTTTTTGTGCCAGCTTTCTTTGGATATTTTTACTTTTAAAGATTTTAAGAAGTACAGTGTAACCCAGATTAAGAGAAACCCGGTATAAGAGACTTCTTCTCCGGTCCCGACAACTCTCTTATATCCGAGTTACACTGTATTATGCTTTCTTACATGTGACAATAGATAAAAAATTCTAGACTACTTATACAGAAAATATAACAGATGCAATAGCAAAATACTTAAATATCACCATTTTTATTAGTATCATCATATTAGTCTTCTGTGGATATTTTTTGCTTTTAAAGATTTAAAAAGCAGAACTATTTGCCATGTGACAATAGTTAATTGTAAAGATAAAAATGCTAAAAATAAAAACATAACCAATGCAATTACAAAATTACTTAAATATCATCATCATTTTTTGACAGTATTTGTAAACTAGTTAGAATAATAATAAATATAAACTTCTTTGCTGGTTGTTAAAGTACTAACTCTGTCCCATAATAGTTGATACATTCTGTTTATGAAATATGTCTGCAAATGTTACAACTATTGTTGAACAAAAGTAGTATCATGTTTCTCTCTAAATAACACACACTTCTAATTTAGCCAGAAATATTTTTAAAAAAATATTCTAATAAAGTTATCTTACTTACCTATCAAATTTTTGTTTTTCTAATTTCTATTAGATTTTATTATAGTATTATTTTGATCTATAAATATGGTTTAATAATTTATAATGAGATATATTTCATTTCATGGTCTAGGTAACTAGTGTACCAAACCGTAATATTTAGGTGCTAGGCTAATATCCAATTATTAGCCATTAATTAATACAACTGAAAGCTTAAATAATAGTAAGTTGACCCATTTTTAATGATTTCAAGGATTAATATATTGATACTATCTCTGATCCATAATAGTTCATAGAACTGAAAGCCTAAATGATCCATTTTTATAAACACTAATGATTTCAAGGATAAAATTATACGATACAAACAAAGATTTTGCTACTACTTCTGTCCTATAATAGTTGATACATTTGATTTATGAAATGTGTATGCAAATGTAACAATTATATTGGGACAGAGGTAGTATTAAATATATGAGTGATTATTTAAATGGGTACAGTTTTCTGAAACTATTAAACAAATTCCTTGGAATCTCTTGTCGCTTGTTTTATTAATTGTAAAAATTTCCAAAATTTAGGGACCAAATGTTTCTCTTATAAAATATTTTTACTCCAATTTTATTCTCTATTTTTAGCAATAAGTTTAATTTTCTTTTCTTTAATTGTATGTATATATATATATATATATATATCTGGCCAAATTTTTATCCATTTGTTTCAGGCCAGAAATCTTTGAGCAGCTACTTACCTTTTGGTAACATTTCCAACAATTCCAACATCTAATGGTATCTTTGATTTTTTTTTTTTTAGTAATAATAATAATAAAAACCAAAATGATTGATGTCACTCTTCCAATATTTTTCAACAGTTAAGAGTTTGATTTAAGAAAAAGAAAAATTTGACAATGTTAAATGTCAAATTTTAATGTCTGTCTTCTTCAAGTTATATTTAAAAAAAATTTTTTCAAGTATAAAAATATATAAATCTACAAAAACTTGTAAGTGTTTGTACAAACATTACTTGTCTTGTAATGAAAAAAGAAAAACAGCTGCTCTGGTAATGAATGCAGCACCACCAGCATGGAGGCATGCAACTTAAATGTGTGTAATATGACAGTGATCTTATCATTTTTTTTCTTTTCTTAAAGCATGCTCTTCTCTTAAGTGTAGTAATAGTAGTTTTAATAATTATGATTATTATTATTTGTTCTCTATTATTATTATACACTGATTCGATAAGATGAGTATCCTTATCATTGTTGTTATCATCACACCAGTACAGCCATTGTACTTACTAGACTCTATTTCAGTGGAAAAGACAAGTGACATCAGGACAAATTAACTACATAAAATTAACTGGTACAAGACATTCTCCAACATGAACAGCAGATTGAGACAAGATTCTTAAAAAGTTAGTATAGCAAACATAGTATGAAGAAGATCAGAAGATATTGTGGCCAAAACAATTGAAACCAAGATGAAACCACTAGTGTAAAGAAATCAATGTGTAATAAAGTTGTCAGAAGTTATCAAGTTTATTATTCCATGTTGCTAAGAAATCGTTTATTATCTTCATGTGAAAATTCACTTTTCAAAATCCACCTCCCCTACCAAAAAAACGAAGAAAAAATTTTAACTTATTTTTTTGTTTTCTTTTTTTTTTCTCAATGATGTTCACTCAGTACAAGACCCAAAAGCCACTCAAGGTAGAAGGTTACAGAGTAAGAAGAACATTTTATAGGGATATGTAATCCTAGACTTGAACAGGTTAAGATTGTAATGATTGAGGAAGCATCCTCTTGGGAGTTGGTTCCACAAAACAGCATTTCGTGGGAAGAAGCTGTTCAAGTAGAACCTACATCTCATCAGTGGAATACGAAGGGAATGAGGGTGGTTCATTCCAATGGGCGTGGCATGGTGGGTCTTAGCTGTGAAAGTTAAAACTGATGGAACTAAGAAATGTAGCTCATCTGAGCACTTTCCATATAAATAGTGATAGGACAGTGAGAGGCTTGTGATTTTTTTCTGTGAGAAAGGGGTTTTAGGGTGGAAAATAATTTTCCTGTGTCTTTAGTGATGGGGTCATATGTATGAATTTCACTTGGGTTAAGGATAAGGTTCAATAGGCACTCACATCACAAAGCCGCCTTTAGAGAACACCTGCTCATAACGATAGGTGAAAATTCAGGTTTCGCTTAGTGATAATGAAATGCCACTAGTCATTTCTAAGAGATTTTATCCATCTTTTGAAGATAGAATAGTAAAATTTTTAGATTGCTATCTGGTAAGCAACTACCTACAATTTGAAATATCTTCTGGCTTTAAATAACCTGCAAAGAGTTGATAAGCCATAAAAAACAAGTCAGTCAATTAATAGATTGCTATCTTATTATCTCTGTTTTTCACAAAACCAATTCTAAAGAATTGAGTTTTGTGAAACGATATCAGTCAGTTATGTGCCATGCATGATACATGCTTAGGTGATCATGTATCTTTCAATACATGACTGATGAGGTGGATTTTTTCTTGCAGTAGGTTGCCATTTCTTTCTGCAGTAGACCAGTTGCCATCCAAGGCTATAGAACCCAGTCTGTCCTGCTATCCTGAAAAGAAGAGGACTCATACCTTTCCCAAGGGTATTAGCACATAAGTGAATGTAATGGATTCAACTGGAATTTGAACTCTGCTCTCCGATTCCTCAATCCAAGCCAGTATTGATTAATCCACCATGCTTCCAAATGATATACATTAATAATTAATTGAAATTGATTCTCTTAAATGGTAATTGTTATTGCTATTTTTGCGCTCATATTTTGTACTTGAATTTTCGGAAATATTTATAAGTAAATATTTTATTAAAATGTATATGAAAATTTAATAGCTAATATAAAAATGTTATTAACTTGTTTATTTTATAGACATTAATTGTTTGAATAAGTGAATTCAATCATGAAAAATTCAAATATTTTTTTGCATTTGATTTAAATTAGCTCAAAATAAAATTCATAAAATGATTACTATTACATACATAATAATAATAATAGCTGGCCAATTGTATTTGAGGATATCCATCTACTATGGTAGCTAGCCAATCCCTATTGCAGACGCTCACTCAGGCACATATGTGTTTGTTCAACATACATAGAACCAACCTGTGGTTTATACTGAAACTATGCTGAATTGACCTTAGTTACAGTGTCTGGGAGAGAGCATGTTATCTGGTGTGATCAACAATCAGAACAACACCAGCACACTGAAACCCTCGGTCATGATGACATGAGACTTTGTGCTAGCACAGGTATTGATGGCTCCTCATGTTCCATCTACCCAATTTCACTCACAAGGCTTGGATCAACCTGTGGTATGGTTTTCAGGCACTTTCCAAAGTGTCGCACACTGAGCTTGTGACCCTCTTCAGACCAATAACATTTGGAAATCTCCTTCTTGATAAATCAACCTTGATGAGATCCAAACTCGGGTCTCATGGTCAGAAAGCAAAAGTTCTAACTACTCAGCCACATGCCCATATTACATATATACATACAGACATACATACATAGGCATGTTTTTAGTTTAAGGATTAATCTTGCACAAAGCAAGTTAGGTCCTTCCTGACAGAGGATCTCTTGTCATAATGATTTGAGACAAGGTTTTACAAGGCCAGATGCTCTTCCTGATGCACAGCTCAGACATTCAAGTACATGGAATGTTTTTATTGAATCACCATCTCAAGGAAGGTTGCCATTCAGTGCTTGAGACCCCAACCATATATATATTGGCTGTCAGAACCTGTAATAATTCCAGCTGCCCTTTGATAGGTCTTGTTTTTCATTCTGTGGAGTAATATGCTACCCTCCTCACCAACAGAAAAGCTAGTGGGGGAGATTGTTTAGATCCCAACCACCTGTCCATGTGGTAGTTTGTACTGGGTTACATGTTACCAGTAACACGCCTAAGCTTGACCTGACCTTCAAAAAAAAAAAATGATTAATTTAATTTTTTCTTAAACAACTAGCATCACTTAACATTGAGAAAATCTTCAATTATGCATTGCTTTGAAATGCCAAATTTTTGACACGTTTCCTTTGTTTTCTTTTAAACTGCAGTGAATAAATGGCAGAAAAAAGATTTTAAGTTATTATCTCATTCTCTTTTATGCTTGGTTATACTTTTGCCATGTAATGTAGATGTTAAAATGGTCTCATTCGCTTGTATTAAGTAATTTTGGTAGATATCCAGTCCTGAGTTTATATAACTTTCCCATATAATGCTAGTCTTCTTTGCTAAATTTTCATCTGTGAAATTGTGATGCTAATCTCTTAATTTATTGATTTTGAATATTCTTGAAATCTGGAATCCCCACATACACTTAATAATCCCCACCCCAGCCATTTATAAACATTAGTGAATATCAGGTGAGCAAAAAAGAGAAACGGATTTGTCTTTGTTCGTTTATATAGCAAAATAAAAATTTATATAAGATCTCTGTATATGTTTAATTACCCAAGTAAATGTTTAATATACAATTAAGTATTAATTATAAAAGTCTAGTTAAAATTCCATACCCTCTCCTGCCTCCAAAAAATTCAGCTTCATCAGTTTATTGAATGAATTCTGTGAATTTGAAAATAAAAATTTTTAAAACAATTAAATTTTCCAGTGTTGTTTTTCTTTGGGTAAAACAAACAAAAAAAAAAATCATTTCACACCAAGCAAAGGTGATAATAGAATCCAAAGGGTGTTGCTGGGTGTGGAACAGAATGAGACGGACTTTAATGAAGAGAAATCACAATAACATGTTTCAGGAATACAGAAGATGGTGATTGATATTGCATTTCAATCTTTGAAGATTGTAGATGGCCAGGATGTAAGATATTATAAGGGATTTCCAGAGGTGAGAAGTGCAAGAAACTATTAGAATATGGTTGCTGGTTGCATCTACTGAATTCAACAGTGAGACCTAGCTGCCAATCTACAAGCACACTTAAATTAATGCAGTCAAGGCACAAGGAAAAAATTCCTCAGAACAATTGCCATGAAAATATTTCTAGAATATTGTTTTGATTGATTCGTTTTCTACAGGTTATGAATCCTTTACAGGTGATTTAAAGCCCCAAAATATTTTTTTATTTTTTTGCAAGAATTGTTTTTTTTTTTTTTTTTTGAGTTAACAATTGTTTAGGCATACAAGTTTTAATAATTAACATATAGCTCAGGAGAGAAGTGGTGGATTCATACCATTCCCAAAGGTATTTGTGCATAAGTGAATACAACAAACACAACTAGAACTCAGCTCTTTCATTAACAATTCCAAGCTGTTATCCATTACACCACCTGCACATCCAAGCTTACAGCACTTAGTATTCCTTAATGGTCACCCATCTAGATATTGACCAGGCTCAATGTTGCCTAACTTTGGTGATCGTATGGGAACTGGTGTTTCAGTGGGATGTGGCTCTAAGCTCTATTTGTAGAAAAGACAGAAGATAGCCATGACATTGGTGAAAAAGTGACTGAAGTCGAGATGCCAGATGAAGATCGATTACATGGTTTCTGTGTTTATTTTTATCATATTGCATATTCTTGTGAAAATCCTTTTCACTTCATAACATTTATAATTGAACCCCAATAAAGGCCCACAATAAAATCTGGAACTAATTATAAAAATAAATATTCAGTATTATAAGTTTCTAGAAAAAAAAAAAAATAACTGAAATTAATTATAGATTGTCTTTATCCCAATAACTTCTACTTTATGGAACAGATTTCTCCATAGTTGCTTATTTGAACAATTCAACTTTGACCTCTTCATGTCAAAGGTCAATTGTCAGCTTTTCCTCTCCTTATTCTCATTCTCTTCCTTTCTTACCATCTTCTTTTCTATTCATATCACATTGAAATACCAGTTCTCATACAATCAACAAAGTTAAGCAATGTTGAGCTTGGTCAGTACCTAGATGGATAACCACTTGGGAATACCAAGTGCTGTAAGCTTGGATGTGTGAGTGGTGTAATGGATAAGGGCCTAGAGTTGGAAATCAGAGAATAAAGTTTCAATTCCAGCCAGATTTGTTATATTCACTCATGTACAAATACCCTTAGTAAAAGTATGAATTAACCCCTTTTCCCTCCAGCTATAGGTTAACTAGTAGAACTTGTATCAATAAATCATTATTTTCAGCAGTTCGAACAACACCAGCATGACACAGATATGCAGATGACACAGTGTTGATAGTAACTCCAGAAAGGAAACTGCAGCAACTCCTAAAAAAGTAAAGGAAAGCATGAAGAAAGGACTAACCATCAACTGTAAGAAGACAAACTGTATGGTTGTCAGCAAAAGAAACAGCTCAACATGTGAATTACAAATTGGAGATACCAAAATTAAACAGGTGTAAAAATTTAAATACCATGGAAATGTTTTAACAAATGGTGGGAAATGCGACACCGAAATTCAAAAGTTCAATTGAATAAGAAAAGATGCCTTCTAAAAGATAAACAAAGTATTACTGTTATGTAATATCAGTACTTCTATATGGCAGTGAATGATGGAACATCTCGTCACTGATTGAGGCAAATGTGTTTCAACAGAAGGATGCTGAGAATATCACGGACCATGGCCAACTTGTATTATACAGTCCTACATGTCACATAAAAAGCTGAACTCTAACAGGTCACTGTAATGTAAACAAAAAGAAAATGTGAATGGCCACTTAAAAAATTGCTAATCTAAATGGGAGGTAACGTTAAAAATTGAATTTTTAGAATGTAAATTAACAACATACAGTTACGTAGAATTTATCAGACATTATTTAAATTCCCTAGATATGTTTTCAATAATAAAATGCATATTTCTACCTTTTTTTAACTAATCTACAAATTATAAATGGCTGTGAGTTACCTCGCTTTTACGACATTCAGTTGCATATATCGCTTGTTTTGCAAATGAACACTATTTGGTAAATTTTCTACCTTATAGTTCATTGCATTTAAAAATGAAATCATAAAGTTTGTGGTGATATTTTGTTTAACAAAAAAGGTTCACAAATGTGTGGCATTTGGCTGTTCTAGTGGATATATTACTAACAGTCAAAAAGTAGCAGCATTGTCTTTTCCTCTTGGAAAATACAACCTTGTAGAAAAATGGATAAAATTCATTAATCAGAATCATATTGATTGGTTTCCTACAAAAAAGTTCTCTGTATGAAATATTTTGAAGAGAAATTTATTTTGAAAGGAAAACAAAGCAAACTGTATTGGGATTTACATAGTGCGAGTCTATCACGCATGAACATACATACATACAAATACAAATCACATACAACGTCAAGCATTCATTGGTTAATTAATCACCACTACGTTATTATAGACAATTTACAAATCGCAGCAATGCGACAATTTTGTAATTGTTCTGTTTTTATGTAGTCAGTTTTGTACACTTTTGGGAGAAATGGATCACAGAAGCTTTCTTAAGTCTCCCCAAAGCTCGCTGATTGGTTGATGCCAACCAATCAGATCGTCTGCATGTGAAAAATGATTCTTCCCGTGCAGCGATCTGGAGCCTATAGTCACTTATTTAAGCAAGAATTTTCTAACCCTTTTTAGTGAGAATTCCGCTGCCAAATGAATCCACAACATTTGAAACCATGCGCCAACCTTTTCACTCACATACACCACTCACATGCTGAACATACCTTGTATACACTCACATAATCTTTTCTAACACTGCAAATCTTTTAAGAATAGTCATTATAAGAGACTCTCATGAACATTATTCCAGTGAACTTTGAAATACTAAAATAACAGATAAAGAGAGACAACTCTTGTTTATTTCAACCTTTTCTTATTTAAATGCATGCTTTCTTTTGCATCCTTGTTTGATATTGTACATCTTGTTAAATACATATTTTATGTGTAACAATGTCTTTTGCTTATCCTTTTCTGCGTCAACCCTGTTTCCTAATCTAAATTAATGTGGTGAAGTCTGCCACAACATTCCAATCCCTACAATAGATTCAGAAAAAAACAAAAAAAACAACAAAAAAAGTCTCTTTTGCCAAATACAAGGACATCCAGAAAGCCTCCAAAACAACAACTGGTTTAAAATGATGAATTAGATGATTTTATTTCAGCTGATATGATAAAGAATTTTACTCAATTGGAAGAGACAAAGTATTGTCTTAATGGTTTTGAATTAAAAAAAAAAAGAAGGATTATATTCTAATTCATAGAATGCCCTCTCCTCCATTTGGGTTGTTATTAGAGCTTGAAATAACGTCTCTCATTGGTCAATATATCGGAAAAAATAATTTTCTATAAATTGGAAATGGATTCTTCACAAAATTTGGCACGGTTTTAAGTTAACTGCTGATCCAAAAAGGATGTAACAAGAAGTGTAACATTTTTTTTTTTTTACACAAATCGTCTGGTCTTCATAAAAATATACTTCTCTCAAAAGAGTGTGTTTAAAAAAAAAACACATGATCAAAGTTTAAACATTTCAAGACTAACATTTTTAAAATAGTAAAAATAAAACTTTTTTGTATCTTTTAAAATATTATTTTTATTTATTTATTCTAAGTTCACTGGGTGTGAATATTTTTTTATACTTAATACTAGAAGGATTTTATAAATTTCAACCGAAAGTAGTACAGTGTAACCCGGATATAAGAGACCCTGATACAAGAGAAACCCGGATATAAGAGAGATTTTATCTGGTCCCAAATTAGAGCCTGTGTTAATGTATGTAAAATAGACCAAACCCGGATATAAGATACTTCTTCTCCGGTCCCGACAACTCTCTTATATCCGGGTTGTACTGGTTTCTCGGTCAATGAATTTACGAATGTTTCCTTAAGGAAACGGGCCATTACCAAACTAACGTTTTTCTTTATTTTTTTAATGAGCAAACATGATGATTGAAGTTTTAATTAATCTCTCGTAACTTTTTCTAGAGTTTCTAACAGTTTTTTTTTCGTATTGAAAAAAAAAGTCACAAAAGAGTAACCTACTAAATTAATTTGTTAAATCACAAACAAAAAAGATTTATCAATTTTTTAAAAACTTGGGAAAAAATCGGGAATAAATTCGCAATTTATTTTAATCGCCAATTCGTACAAACGATTTGTATATATGAAAAACGGAAATTAACCGTTTGTATATCCGTTTGGGAATATTAAAGATATGGTCGATAAGGAGTTTCATAGTAGTAAATAGTTTTTTTTTTATTATTATTCTGTGCACCTGCCATGACATGTTATGGGACCACCCCCTCCCTCCTCAGTTGTCGTTGGTTGACGACGTCAGAAGAAGAGAAAAAAAAAGCAAAGCGTAATTTCAATTGTGGTTAGCAACAGGCTGCAGTTTAGAAAGAATTTTCAAAGACTTTTTAAAAGAAAGAATGTTTCAACTATTTTAAATAGTTACAAAGAAAAGGACATTATTTTCAAACAAACAGTTATTTTTTTTTTTTATTTTTAAAGAAGAGCATTTTTTTTTTTCCTTCGATTTTTATTTGTTGTTTTGCATTGTAAATATTTTAATGGCCAATGAACTCATGGAAAAACAAAAAACCGCATCCCCCCAACAAACACAGTGAAACTAAACTTTGACTGATTCATACATATTGATTGATTTATATATTAATTATGGATCGATGGTAAATTTTATAGTACATTTTTAAAAGTTTTTTTTTTTCTTTTTTTTTTTTTTTTTTTTTTTTTTGCTTACTGCAATTTTTTCCCTTCACCTTCAAGACGTTTAGGTCAGCACTGAAAAGAGAAATGGACAAATACGACAAAATTGCTAAAATAGGAGAAGGCTCCTATGGAGTTGTTTATAAATGTCGGAACAAAGATACTGGCCAACTTGTAGCGATAAAAAAATTTGTGGAATCAGAAGATGATTATTTAATTAAGAAAATAGCAATGCGAGAAATTAGAATGCTGAAGGTGAGTAAATCATTATTTGTGCATATTTAAATTTTAACATGAAAATTGAAAATGAAATTGTATTGCATTTTTTTCCAGTCCTAGAAACTACAAAAATCTTTTTGGAAACGATTCTTTTTAGACTTTCCTTGGGCCACAACACTTGTCAGAATCGAAAAATATTGATTTTTAGTTAGTTTTATTTTTATTTTTTTTATTTAGGGAGGTCCAGTTTATTGATACAGTGAAAAATCCATCCCTGACTTTTACAGAATTATCGGAAATTACCTGTTTTGCGTACAAAGACAGACTTTTTCTTGGTTATGCACAAAAAGATTTTTTTAATTTAAATTTTAAATAAAGCACAAACTATTTAATTTGTAGTTAAAGAGCAAATTTTAAATTATGCATCCGTTTAGGTTTATTCTTCATTTTTAGTTAATCATTAACCTGGAATATTTGTGCAAGTGCTTCCGAAAAAATTCCAATTAAAAAAAAAAAGAAGAAAGTTATAAAAATGGTTAAAAACACAGAAAATTAATTTAAAAAAATATATGCAGATATCTGTATCAACTACTACCATATTTTCAAACTTGATGGTTTATATTAACAACTGAGTCCAATAAAATTTAGGGACTGTTTGACACTATCAATATGACCGAAAATGATAAAACATTTTTTTGATAAGAGTTGCAACCTAAGTAAGGCCTTAGAAAAAAAGAAAGCTAATCTACAAAAACAAAAAATCTTTAATTTTTTTTTTTGGAAAATTTTCATTTTAACACCCGAGCGTCATTTACTGCTGAACTATTTTCTTTCAGAAATTAGTACGCGCTTCCGTAAAGCGATATTTTTTTGTATTTAATCTAAGAATAAAGTTAACTTTCAAATATATGTAAACATCGGCAAATAAAAGAATAACAAAAGAAAAAAAACACCTAACCCTAATTAGAAAGTTAACTTCCATCTTATAAAAATTAAAAGAATAACCAAAAAAAATAAACAAAGAAAACACCTAACCCTAATTGCAAAGTTAACTTTCTCCTTAAAATAAAAATAAAAGAATAACGAAAAAAAACAAAAAAACAAAAACCACCTAACCCTAATTTGAAAGTTAACTACAAGGAATTACTGTGAAGGGAGTAAATAAGCCCAACTTGTATACGTCCACCGACAAAATTCAGCACTTAATTACTTATCAATAAGATGGTAATGGTTGACGAAAGACCAGGAAAAAGTCCGATTTTTTTTCTGGTCGTTAACATCCAAAAAAAGGTAGGTTTCTTTAATTATCTAATTGTTGATTTGAGTTCAGCATATAGTTGCACGGAAATAAGACTATTTGGGAAAAATTTGAAGGGATATTAGCGCTCGGGTGTTAAAATGAAAATTTACCTTTTTTTTTTTTTAATGAGTATACCAATAAGTTAGTACCTATTTTTTTTTTTTTTCTTTGCAGAAAAGATTTGAGTTGTTGGTTATAAATGTTTTTTATTGTGCTTCAAATGCCACACATGGATGTGTGCAAATGGTATAAATGTGTATATAGCATCTGCTTGAATTCCAGTTGGCTTTGTTACATTCACTTATGTGGAAATACACTTGGGAAAAGATATGAATCCATTTCTCACAAGCTATGGATTAATTAGTAGGATTTGTATTTGGAAGATTCAAAATATTGTTAATGCAATATTCATTTACAAAAAAAAAAATGATTTATTCTTCCAATCCAAAATATGTTTGAGCTTTATGCCATGTGATCACTTGTCCCCTTTTTCATTACAACTTAAATCAGTCTAAAGAAATGCTTTGTCTTACAAGCAGACTGTAAAACAAAGTTTATTTTACTTTATTTTTTAATTTCACATTTTAATTTGTTTAAAAAAATGAAGAGTGGGGTAAATCTTTACTATTCCACCTCCATCTTCCTTATTGACCTAATGTGCATGATCAATTTAACCCTTACTTTACTGTCATGGGCCAGGTGAATACTGAAAGAGTATAAAATAATCAGGAATGAGACAGGTGTAATAGTAAAATAATACCAAAATAGTCCTCTTCCTTTCATAGTCTGTTTGAAACATTTGAAATAATCATAATAATAAAATGTGTTGGCATTCTCTTTTAATATAGTTTCTTGTCTTCTTGCTCCAAATTTATTTGAGGTAAAACATTTTTAGGTTAGAAATAGAATTTCTTTACAGTTAAGGATCTCAATCTTCCTTCCTCAAAATTCCAGTCGAATTTTGTTTTAAACAGATTTATACCAATAATCTTTGCCAGAAATTTAGGAAAATTGTCAACAATGTGTAAATAATGTTGGGACCTGGATGACTCAGAGGAGCAGTGTGTTACAGGATGGCTTGCCCAATTCTAAATTCAGTTTTGTTTTGCTTCTATTATACAGTATAACTGAAGCAGGCATTTCTTTCTCGGGAAATGAATAAATTCAGGTAAAAAAAAAAGTTGCAGGAAAATAAAATGGAACAAGATTAGCATGCAACAGACAAAAACCTAGTCTCTTATGCCAAAAGTGGACAAAATCCCAGTTTCAAATAAATTGAAAATTCAAGGAAGTTTTAGTTCAAGTTTTAATCTCAAATTGAGACTTTCTTCACATAAAGTTGTGTCTTGTGGAATACTAGGACTCCTTAACTATGAAATATATCAACTATATGACTGTAGCATTGTTACAAAACGTTTTTTTAGAGGTTGGATTAGAACTGTCCCCAAAAATATATTGGTGAAACATCAAGGTTATTTTTTTGTTTTTTTTTAAATAAAAGATTATATGAACATAAAGGGGGTCTTTTATAAAACAAATCACTCTCATTCATTGTAATAGGTCTGACAATAATCTTGACTTATTGCCATTTTAATTATTAAAGAAAGTCATTTATTAAAGTAAAAATATATTAATATTGTATTAATTTCAGTATCATCTATGCTAAATTTATCTCCAGGATCATACAAAATATTTCCTTTCCTCACAAAACTATTTGCTTTTACAATGTGGGATATTTGTTAAATAAAAAAAAAACAACAATATTGATAGAAATGAATAAAAAAAAGGCTAAGTTAAACATTCTAGATACTTTTTTTAACATTTTCAATATAAAGTTGTTTGTTGTATCACCCCCCCCCCCCACACCGACCCACCATTACTGGTTCCATTGATAAAACCACTATTAGTCTGAAGAAGTTCCTTCTTGTAATGAATCCTGTCACTTAGAAATTTTTCCATTTTATCTTTTGATTACCTAATATTAGTCTGATAGGTAAATACATATATAGTTAGATTTGGAGGAAAAGCATATGAACATTTGCAAAATATTTATTATTACAGTTGTATTAAATTTACATAACTGTTGTATTTTGATAAAAAAGAAAATTAACAATTGCTAAGAAAAATGATGACTGGTTACTTTGGTTTTCCGAGCAGAAAGCGCAGTACTGAATTGGCAGCAAGATCTCATAATTTTACAGTTGATGTGGCTAGATGTAACCCTAAGTTATATGCTAACAGTTTCTTTTCTCACACTTCTCACTTGTGGAACTCTCTTTCGGCTAATTGCTTTCCTGTATAGTTTGATCTTCAATAATTTAAATGCACTGTCAATCATTATCTTCTGTTTTCCTAATTTCTGTTCTTTTATTGTTTTCGGTCCTTTTAATATTTTTCTTGTATTCTTTTGCACACCTGCATCTTTTGTGGTTTTACTTGGGGTGAAATGATTAAAAAAAGCACTCATCTCTTAGGACAACTGTCCAATCCCTTTTACAGACACCTACTCAGGAATGTATTTGTTCAGCACCCACAGAGCCCACTAGTGGTTTATACTGCAACTATACTGAGCAGACCTTAGTTACAGTTTCTGGAATGATCAGCAGTTTGAACAAGGCCAGTATACTCAAAATGTCTTGACTTTATGCTAGCACAAACATCAATGGCTTCCTAATAATTCCATGTATCCAGTTTTATTCACAAGGTTTGAGTCAACCCATGTTATGGTTTGCAGGCACTTTTCAAAGATACCATATGCTGTGATCGCCTCACCAGACACCAAGAAGCCATGTTTCTGACAAATCAACTATGGTGAGATTTGAATTCAGGTCTCATGGTCAGAAAGCCAACATTCTAACCACTTGGCCAATACATATTCAAAATAGCTGAGAATTAAGAAGGCTGTTATTAGAGATACAGAAGACTAGGTTGAGGAGACAAAGAGAAAGTTTATTAAATACTCATACATAGAACAGAATGACCTGAGTAAATCAAATCCTATTCTAATATGGCTACTTGCCATATTTATAAGTAGGAGCAGTCCATTGTCACATTAATAGGGAAGAGCAGGAAGTTTGCTGAGTCATACTCTACAACATATTTTCATAATGCAGAATAAAATTTTTTAAAAATGTCGGAAAAAAATTCTTCTCTCTCTTCAGGGTGTAGGCGATCATGTCTCTTCACAACTTCCTGTCCTTTGTAGCTCTTAATAAATTTTGTGTTTTTGTTATCTCTCCTAAACTTTGCTTTCCTAAATCTGTCCCATGAGTGTCAAATTTTCCAAGACTTCTTTTCTCATTATGTTCCCTAGAAATCTCAGCTGTTAAACATCAGTGTCCTTTTTGTTTACATTTTCTGTAAAACATTGTCTTTGTTCACATGTTCCATCCATATTGTTCTACAGAGAGATGCTGAGAATATAATGACCAGAATAATATGAAGATGGTGTTGTTCATGTTTTAATACTTAGAGGCATAATCCTTATTTGTAATTACTACTTGGAAATCTAACAGTTCTAGGAAAGAAGCTATCTAAGTGGAACTTCCTCCTTACTAATGGAATATGAAGGGAACGAGGATGAATTACTACTGCATACTAGCAGTGAAAATCTCAACTGGTGGAACTAAGGAATATATTTCGTCAGAACATTTGCCATGGAAACAGCAATAAAGTAGTAAGTAGCTAGCAACATTTCATCTGTGGGAAAGGGGTTGTAGGATGGAAAATAATTCATCACCCACAAGGATGTGGAGACACTTTTGAACTCTGTCAAGGCTGGAATGTTGAGGATTAGGCAGCTTCAGTTCAGATATGGCAGCAATACTCCATTTTTGGACTGCTCAAACTCTTGTAAAGATAAATCTTGGCAGTAGGAGTTAGGTACTTGCTGCAGTGATACAAGGAAGTGACCATTTTTCCAGTATCTTTTAACAATATTTCATATCTACAGGTTCTACTTGAGGCATGGCATGATCTTAAGTCCCAATTGATGCTCAAGACAAGGGAGCCTCAGTGAGTCTACTGTTACAATGTGGGATTGAAAGGAATG
Organism: Acanthosepion lycidas; assembly: GCA_963932145.1. Lineage (NCBI taxonomy): Eukaryota > Metazoa > Mollusca > Cephalopoda > Sepiida > Sepiidae > Acanthosepion > Acanthosepion lycidas. The sequence goes on along the minus strand of OZ010610.1, from coordinate 4,150,977 downwards.
GGGTAAAGAAAGACATGAGTAACGGGTGTCGCTCGAGCATCATTTAGTGGTAGTTTACATCAAACAAAAAAATAGTTTTAGGGACATGGAATGTCAGAACACTACATTATTGTGATAGAAAATATGTATCAGGAAATGAAATGAGTAAATGTTAGTATTTTCAGCATATACAAAGCTAGATGGGTGAATAATGGTGACTATATCAGTGTCAGACACAGGGTCATATATGCAGATGGAGAGAAAAATGAAAGAGGAGTAGGACTGATACTAAAACAAGACATGATAAAATATGTTCTGGGATATTGTCCAGAATGGATCATCTGTCTAGTTAAACTGAAAGGGAAACCTTTTAATATCCATTGTATATACACTGGCAGCACAAAGCATGGAGGAAAAAATTTAAATGTTTTACTGCACACTGGACAACACCAAAGTACAATTTCACAGCAAATTATAATCATCATGAGAGACTTGAATGCCAAAGTAGGGAAAGAGCAAGTTGGTGAAATAGTTGGCAAATTTGAATTCGGAATCTGTAATGAATGTGGAGAAAAATGGTTTCAACGGTGCACGGCAAATGACCAGATAATAGCTAAGTTTCAAGAACAGCCAAGAAATTTATCAACAGGGAATGGCTCAAGTGGAGAAACAAACAAAAAAAAAAATAGCCAGACTATATAAGGATTCAAGAATGCAGTTTTATATTATAAAACATTCCCAAGTACCAACTGTGATATGCAATTTTAGAATAAAATTATGGAAATTAAAAAAGCCAAAATATCATCCAAACTGCAACACAACACTGCTAAATGACCCAAACTGCAACATGATACTGTTAAATGACCCAAATTGCAACATGATACTGTACGTCCTGGGTATGACGGTAAACTACATGCGCGTCCTGGATACGGCGATGTCAGATGCCCAGAAATTGCTGTCGCTTTCTGTCAGCAATACGTCTCGTCTTGCCGAAGCCTAGAAGAGCCGTGCCCTCCCATGTCCACTCGCCTGGTTTTTAATGGTAGCGTTGTTCTCTTATGCAAATAAGTCTGCTGCATAAGAATGGCAGTAGGCATACGCACGCGCGACCGACTCTCAGAGAATGGTTCGACACTGCAAGGCAGCAAATTCGCTTTGCTCCTGGTAAGTCACTGTCACTTCTATTACACTTCCCCCTGATCGTATGATCACATAAGTGACAGTGAGGGGCTGGTCGTTTCACCCTTGCACTCCTTCACAGTGGTATAACCATGTCTTCCTCCCCGGCTGAATCGTCAGATGTGTCCTGGTCTGAATCATATTCCGGGGTATCAATAAGGATCAATACCTCTTTCTCGCTTTCAGATGAGGTGTCGCTGCTGCTTGCACTGGAGCTTGGTTCTTGCCATTCATGACTCCCTGGCGTTGTGTCACTGCCATCATCTGCTGGTAACAATGAAGTGAGCCGTGGACGTACATCTCCCACGTGCCGCGGTATCCCGTCGATGACTACTGACTGTGGACTGTTTATCCCCATGACACGACCTTTCATAAACTTTGACGTGCAGCGTCCGTGCGGATTTTTTACCCAAACTGCGTCTCCTTCTTTATACCGAGTCGAAGTCGCCTGGTTAGGCAAGGGCACAACGTCAATTCCTTTTATTCGAAATTTTGTATGAATGCAGCAGATTGGCGGGCGCAGAAGAGGCAGACACATCATCCCTGGGTGTGATGTTATACCAATACACGGCCTCCATAATAGAGCAGCTCTTTCGTGCAGCAATCCGTTTGATTGTCCGATGACACCTCTCTACAATACCATTTCTAGATGGTTTGTATGCGCAGCGCGGTCGGAATTGGACACCCCATTCTTCTGTGAATTGTTTGAATTGCTGACTGCGGAATGCAGTGTCATTATCAGCCAGGATCTCCACTGGGGCACCACGTTCAAAAACACTGACTCCAATTGCCGGATTACGTGTGCAGCGTCTTGCCGAACTAGCGGCCGCCAGATCGAAAACCGTGTGGGGTCGCAATCGATCAGAGTCAAAAAATGGCGACCGTTATAGTGTGTGATATCCATTCCCAGACGGCTCCACGTTTCACGCACACTGAGCTCTCCCTTCTGCCATCGCACAGAAGCTGGATCTATTGACTGACACTGTTCACAACTCCGAACGACCGATCTCACTGCTGCTTTCGACACGGATGGGTTGGTCCTACGTGCGAAATATAGTGTCCGTTTAACTCCAGGGTGCCCGCTGTGTCGATGAATCTCAGTTAACTGAGCAGGGCTCGGGTTTCCTACAGCAAAAGCACATACTGGTTGAACAGGTTCGAGTTCCTTCACATTGTTGAACCACCTCTGGGGAACTCTAGTTAGCAAGTCAGCTCGGTTCTGGTCGGATCTAACTAGCGCTATGTCAACCGAAAGGTTATAATCTTTCACAAGAGAAGTTAGAGTTTCAAGTCGTCGCCTTATGAGCATCTCGCTAGTGGCCTTGGTGTTCAGCCGAGACTTTCCCGTAAGGGCATTAGTCACCCAATGGTACACACAGAGACAGTCTGTGTTCACGTGTAATACCGTAGCCTGCCATTTTAGCGCGAAGTTGATTCCCTTCAGCACGGCATCCAGTTCAGCCACATTGATATGCTGGGTGTTTTTTATCGGCCGTAGCCAGCATGCGTCCTCGATGATGGCTCCCTTAGCCTCGAGCGCTACTCCTACAGCCAGCGAACTCGCGTCCACCCACACGTCTAGCTCCTTCGTATTCGTATTCCATTCTCCCTGTGCAGGATCCAGTTGCTGAGCCCGGGCGAGGGTGTCCGTTATCATACGTTCCAGGGGAGCATCACAAATTTTGTCGTCCCAGTTTTGCGTTACGGCAGCGGCTCGAAGTTTGATGAAGCCTGTTGCCACTCGCAACCATCCACACACAGGGAAGTGTCCCACCAGCCGGCCACACATGGAGAAAATACCTCTCCGTGTCATTGTCATAGAGCCGCTTACCATTCTACTTCCTTGTCGCCATCGCAGTCGACCCTGTTCCTTCCATACTTCTAGCCCCAGCACTCTGGCTCCGTCCTGTAACTTCTCTGGATCCTTGCTCGTCAGTCCGTAGAGCTCGAGATGTTTCCTCACAGATTCCGCCGACGCCACATCCTCGTTGATATATATATCGTCAATATATGGTGACGTTGCCCTATTTATAGTTTCATTCTGTGCTAACACAGCCTTGAGCACAGCTCGGATTATCAGGGGTGCCACATTCAGGCCGAACCCCAGTCTGGTCAAACAATATCGCTTCCCTTTAAACATAACTGTTTGATATGGCCACAGGGATTTTTCAACACGGATCTGTAGATATGCTTTCCTGAGGTCCAGAATAGACACGTTCGCACCCTGCTGTCTCCAGTCTCGCAGTTTTTCTGCACAAACATCCGCGGCACATGTGAATGTTTCAACGTAGGTATTCAGTTCCCGATAGTTCGTCACAGGACGCACCTTATGCTTGTTGGTCTGCAGCATGGCCATCAGTGGTATCAGTCCCTTGGGCGGGCCAAACTCCTTGTTACTGTACGGCACCAACCAACCATTGTCCATCCATGTTTTTTAATTCATGCTCGTACTCCTCTCTCATCTCGCTGGATACTGGATATTCAGAAATCCAATTCTGAAGTTTCCCTGGTGCATGCCCTGCCGACCACTTCCAGGCTGCGACCCAAACTCCCTGTCGTTCATTGAATTTCGCACTGAAATTGGCTTCGCTGATGCGAATCGCTGCACAGACGGACCGTGGTTTTTCAAACTCCACGCTTCCATGCTGCGTGATGCGAACTCCACCGAGTGCCTTAATGGCATCGATGCCAAGCAACAGGTCGAAATCCAGGAGCTTCCCTCGCATAACCAGCACATCGATTGTAGCAGTATTACCCGTTGCTGTGCAAATTCTGACGGTGCCCCTTCCACAGCAAGCCTGCGTAGCTCCGGTTAATGTAGATACCGCCATATCCTGCTTCGACCAAAACCGACATAAACTCGCGCTCAAGATTGACCGTGAGCACCCAGAGTCAAGGAGGGCCGAACATGGTGTGCCGTCAACACACACAGTAATGATGGGTAGCACCGAGTTTACTTGCTGTTTGGGGAGTGGACTGGCGCTGAAGTCTCGTCCCCGCCTCCGTTTCCTGGACAATTTTTGGCCAGATGACCGGTCTTGTTGCATCGATAGCAACGCGCGTTAGTTGCCCTTCGCCTCTTCACGCAGTCCCTCGCGAGGTGATTGGGCCCATTACATTCATAGCAGGTGACAAGTGGGCCCATGTCTGAGGAAGATCGAGGAGTCTGGGAGGGCTGCACCGCAGCGACAACTGGTTCCCTCTCTGCTGTCTCGTCCTTTATGATTGCCCGAGCTCGGGCCAATAACTCCTCGAGAGACATATCATCCGCCCTGGCCGAGGACCGCAGGAGCCTTTTCACAGGATCAGGAAGCCCCCGCACGAACATGCATGCCATTGCACTGTCTGGCACTCCTCCAAAAAGGACGGACAGCTTCCGTAGATCGGTCAAATATACATCTCCGGTCTCACCCGGACGCAATACACGTGCCTCGAATTGTTTGTACGCCATGAATTTATCAAGGGCAAATGCTGTCATCAATGCTCCCTTGATTTGAGCCATGTCCGATTTCTCTTCCGTAGATAGTTGCTGGTAAACCGTCAATGCTCCCCTGGTTAAGCGCAGAGGGATGACATGATCAAGCCGCTTCACTCCCGATAGGTCACACACCAATTCCAACTTCTCGAGCCATTCAACCACAGATCCAGTCCCGTCAAACTCGGGAATAATTTTTAAATCAAACCGACCGTCCAAATTCGCCGAAATAGCTTGTCAGATGCCCAGAAATTGCTGTTGCTTTCTGTCAGCAATACGTCTCGTCTCGCCGAAGCCTAGAAGAGCAGTGCCCTCCCATGTCCACTAGCCTGGTTTTTAATGGTAGCGTTGTTCTCTTATGCAAATAAGTCTGCTGCATAAGAATGGCAGTAGGCATACGTACGCGCGACCGACTCTCAGAGAATGGTTCGACACGCGAGGCAGCGAATTCGCTTTGCTCCTGGTAAGTCACTGTCACTTCTATTACAGGCAATAAACTACATCCAACAGCAATGTCTCAGATAATGTTTTCAGAAAAATAATGTTGCCAGCTCTAAGTTTTTGAAACAATAATGTTGCCAGCTCTAAGTTTTTGAAACAATAATGTTGCCAGCTCTAAGTTTTTGAAACAATAATGTTGCCAGCTCTAAGTTTTTGAAACAATAATGTTGCCAGCTCTAAGTTTTTGAAACAATAATGTTGCCAGCTCTAAGTTTTTGAAACAATAATGTTGCCAGCTCTAAGTTTTTGAAACAATAATGTTGCCAGCTCTAAGTTTTTGAAACAATAATGTTGCCAGCTCTAAGTTTTTGAAACAATAATGTTGCCAGCTCTAAGTTTTTGAAACAATAATGTTGCCAGCTCTAAGTTTTTGAAACAATAATGTTGCCAGCTCTAAGTTTTTGAAACAATAATGTTGCCAGCTCTAAGTTTTTGAAACAATAATGTTGCCAGCTCTAAGTTTTTGAAACAATAATGTTGCCAGCTCTAAGTTTTTGAAACAATAATGTTGCCAGCTCTAAGTTTTTGAAACAATAATGTTGCCAGCTCTAAGTTTTTGAAACAATAATGTTGCCAGCTCTAAGTTTTTGAAACAATAATGTTGCCAGCTCTAAGTTTTTGAAACAATAATGTTGCCAGCTCTAAGTTTTTGAAACAATAATGTTGCCAGCTCTAAGTTTTTGAAACAATAATGTTGCCAGCTCTAAGTTTTTGAAACAATAATGTTGCCAGCTCTAAGTTTTTGAAACAATAATGTTGCCAGCTCTAAGTTTTTGAAACAATAATGTTGCCAGCTCTAAGTTTTTGAAACAATAATGTTGCCAGCTCTAAGTTTTTGAAACAATAATGTTGCCAGCTCTAAGTTTTTGAAACAATAATGTTGCCAGCTCTAAGTTTTTGAAACAATAATGTTGCCAGCTCTAAGTTTTTGAAACAATAATGTTGCCAGCTCTAAGTTTTTGAAACAATAATGTTGCCAGCTCTAAGTTTTTGAAACAATAATGTTGCCAGCTCTAAGTTTTTGAAACAATAATGTTGCCAGCTCTAAGTTTTTGAAACAATAATGTTGCCAGCTCTAAGTTTTTGAAACAATAATGTTGCCAGCTCTAAGTTTTTGAAACAATAATGTTGCCAGCTCTAAGTTTTTGAAACAATAATGTTGCCAGCTCTAAGTTTTTGAAACAATAATGTTGCCAGCTCTAAGTTTTTGAAACAATAATGTTGCCAGCTCTAAGTTTTTGAAACAATAATGTTGCCAGCTCTAAGTTTTTGAAACAATAATGTTGCCAGCTCTAAGTTTTTGAAACAATAATGTTGCCAGCTCTAAGTTTTTGAAACAATAATGTTGCCAGCTCTAAGTTTTTGAAACAATAATGTTGCCAGCTCTAAGTTTTTGAAACAATAATGTTGCCAGCTCTAAGTTTTTGAAACAATAATGTTGCCAGCTCTAAGTTTTTGAAACAATAATGTTGCCAGCTCTAAGTTTTTGAAACAATAATGTTGCCAGCTCTAAGTTTTTGAAACAATAATGTTGCCAGCTCTAAGTTTTTGAAACAATAATGTTGCCAGCTCTAAGTTTTTGAAACAATAATGTTGCCAGCTCTAAGTTTTTGAAACAATAATGTTGCCAGCTATACTTTTTTTTTGTAAAAAAGTAATGTTGCCAGCTATACTTTTTTTTTGTAAAAAAGTAATGTTGCCAGCTATACGTTTTTTTTGTAAAAAAGTAATGTTGCCAGCTATACGTTTTTTTTGTAAAAAAGTAATGTTGCCAGCTATACGTTTTTTTTGTAAAAAAGTAATGTTGCCAGCTATACGTTTTTTTTGTAAAAAAGTAATGTTGCCAGCTATACGTTTTTTTTGTAAAAAAGTAATGTTGCCAGCTATACGTTTTTTTTGTAAAAAAAGAATGTTGCCAGCTATACGTTTTTTTTGTAAAAAAAAGAATGTTGCCAGCTATACGTTTGTTTCGTAAAAAAAGTAATGTTGCCAGCTATACGTTTGTTTCGTAAAAAAAGTAATGTTGCCAGCTATACGTTTGTTTCGTAAAAAAAGTAATGTTGCCAGCTATACGTTTGTTTCGTAAAAAAAGTAATGTTGCCAGCTATACGTTTGTTTCGTAAAAAAAGTAATGTTGCCAGCTATACGTTTGTTTCGTAAAAAAAGTAATGTTGCCAGCTATACGTTTGTTTCGTAAAAAATGTAATGTTGCCAGCTATACGTTTGTTTCGTAAAAAAAGTAATGTTGCCAGCTATACGTTTGTTTCGTAAAAAAAGTAATGTTGCCAGCTATACGTTTGTTTCGTAAAAAAAGTAATGTTGCCAGCTATACGTTTGTTTCGTAAAAAAAGTAATGTTGCCAGCTATACGTTTGTTTCGTAAAAAAAGTAATGTTGCCAGCTATACGTTTTTTTGTAAAAGAATAATGTTGCCAGCTATACGTTTTTTTTTGTTTTTTTGAAACAATAATGTTACCAGATACACATTTTTTATTCCATACAAAATAGGCATTTAAAATTCATATAAACTGGATTCGGCATTAAATAACCCACAGTGGTTGATATGCCATAAAACCCAAACAAACAAACAAACATGATACTGTTAAATGACCCAAACTGCAACTCGACACTGTTAAATGACCGAAATTGCAAATGTCTGTATACTGACAGCAAATATAATCAATGAGAATGGAAATTCAAAATAGAACACATTAAGAGAAGCTTTAGTGACATCAGCAAATGAGATCATCTTAGGGATAAATAACCAAAAGTCTGAAGTGAAATCAGCACCTGTCAAAATTGAACTTAAACAAAGCAGTAGAACCAGATGGAATTATAATAGAGATACTGGTAGCTTTGGATAATTTTAACATTGACAAAATTATAGAAATAATAGCTGAAATATATGCAACAGTGGAGATATATTGGAAGACCTTGGTAGATCCATTTTCTGAGTGGTACATTAGACACCAGAAAAAATGTGACCCTGATGTCTGAAAGTACATTACATAGTAATAGATGCACAGTATTAAGAAACGGGAAAATTTCCTTAGGAACAAAGAAAAGAGCGCTGAACTGTTACGTGATATTGGTACTCCTATTTGGCAGTTAATGTTGGACAGTTTCCTCAAAGATGAAGAAGAGACTTGAAGCAATAGAAATGTGGTTCTGCAAAAGGATGCTGAGAATACCATGGACTGAACATGTGAGTAATTGGCAAAATTTAAAGGGAAATTAGAAAAAGGATGTTTACACAGAAAATATTTGTCGATTGTAAGAATTTGGTGGGGAGATATTTTTCGATTATAAGAATTTTGGGGGGAGATAATGATGTTTTATTGATACAAGTCCTACTAATTAACCTATAGTTAGGGGAAGAAGAGGTGGATTTATACCTTCCCAAGGGTACTTGCATGTATAAGTGAATATAACGAAACTGACTGGAACTAGAACTCTGATTTCCCACACCAAGTTGTTATCGATTACACACCTGCACATCCAAGCTTACAGCACCTGGTATTCCCAAGTAGTCATCCATCTAGGTACTGACAAGTCTCAATGTTGCTTAACTTTGGTGATTGTACAAAGTGTTTCAGTGTGATATGGCCATAAGCCAAGCAGGCCTAAAGAATTTGACATACACAAGACATGTTAACATAGGGACATTAGAAGTTAATAGGGACAAAGTTTTATTACATAGCATTTCAGCATTTTGTTTCTAATGACATTTTTCTACCTCTTCACATTTTGCTTAGTTTTGGAATGTAATTTCTAGCTAATCACAAATTACTTAAGTTTCTGTAGCTTTTCTAATAACAGCACAATAAAAAGAAAATGGCAAAATTATTTTTTGACATTTTGAGAATAAATATTTATTATTATATTTTTATTATAAGAGATTATAATGAAAGCATTAAATTGCTACCCAAAAGCTTTCATATTTCAATGATTCTCCTTCCATCAAGTTGTTATCTATCAGGTCATCCCATAAGTTCTGTCCGAATTTTGAATAAAGAAAACAAGTGACCAAATGTTACATATAATTACAGATTCAATCAACAATGTATTTTCCCTGATTATCTATGACTTCCATCTATTTACAAGCTTACTAATTCCATTACTGTAAAATTCTTTTGGCTTTGTTTTGAAGAACTCACAAATGTCAGTTTTAACCTCTTCCTGTGTTACAAAAGCTGTTTCTTCTAAATGATTCTGTAAACTACAAAACAAATGGTAGTCTGAAGGAGCAAGATCGGGAGAATAAGGTGGATGAGGAATTTTCTCCCAATTAAGTTCTTCGATCTTTTGTGACGTGATTCTTGCTGTGTGGGGCTGCACATTGTCCTGATGAAACATCACCTCTTTTCGATTCACACTTCTCATTTGTGAAACTCTCTTCCGGCTTCTTGGTTTCCTGTCAACTTTGATCTTCAAAATATAAACGCAATGTCAATAATTATCTTCTGTCTTCTTAATTCTTGTTCTTTTACTGTTTCCTCTCCTTAATAGTGTTTTTCTTTTTCATATTCTCTAACATTCAGTAACTCCTTGCATCTTAGTGGCTTTATTGCCTTGCTTGGGGTGAAATGATTTTAAAAAAAAATCAAATTATTTTCTAAATAACTTATGATTTTCTGAAAAGAAAATATTAAAACAAAACCACTGTACTTGGGATAATCCATTAAGGATTTGTTGCTAACAGGTGCATATTGAAATCATGGTCACTGAATGTTTCAAACACTACTTGTAGTTAAAATAAAAGCAATGGCAACAATATTTATAAATATATATAAATGACAAGTGTAAGGAAATAGAATGAATTCCAAAAAGGTGATATTTTATATAATTGTTTTTTATGTAACTGAGTAAAAGGAGAGAAAATATACGAATGTGAATGGCTCATTCCATCCAGATTCAACAAGGGTCCATCCTGAATGTCCTCAGATTTTCAATTTTCAGAATTTATTAGTATTCATCAGAGGAGTTGATTTTGAAAATTTCTGCAAGATACCGAATTTCAAACAGATTTTATGCCACTCTGAAGATTATGAAGCTATTGAAAATTTTGAATTTTTTGTGTTTTGGAGATCTCTCACTGAAAGCAGCTTTCATTGCTTGCCTTTGGAACACTTTTTCCTTTGTCATAACCATTATGACTCACTCAAATTCAATCAACTAATCAAACTCTCTGTCACTTGTTGCAAAAACCCCAACTGAAATTTTTTTAAATGTGCAAAAACCTCTTTTTACAGTCAAAACCCTGGATTTCAGCTTGTTGCCACTGCATGAAGACACATGCAAATCACCTCGTCTCTTATCATGCAGTGTGTATAAAAAAAACTTAAAAAAATCCAATAAAACAGATGCCTTCATATTGCATTTCTGAGAAACAAGAGGGAAATTTTTTAGGGTTTTTTTTTTTTTTTTTCTCATTTTTCAGCCATTGTAACACATTATCACTAGGTTAAAACCGTGTAAAAACTATGCATTTTCTGAAAGACAAAGTTCAGAAAAGTTGTAATGAAATGTTTTAAACTATTGAAAGTAGTCATTAGCATGTGGTGAAAATGGGTGAAAATGGAATTTTTAAATTTTTGAGGGAAATCAGAGCCCAAAAATCAATAGTTGCAAATGCTGCTTTTACATTTGCTTAGTTTTTACACATTTTAAAAAATTTCAGTTAGGATTTTTGCAACAAGTGACAGGTGAGTGTGATTAGTTAATTAAGTTTGAGAGAGTCATAATGGTTGTGATGAAGGAAAAAAGAGTTCTAAAGTCAACCAATGAAAGATGCTTTCAGTGAGAGGTCTCTAAAAAAACAAAAAATTCAATGTTTTCAAAATTTTCAATGTCTTCAGAATCTTTAGTATAAAGTATTTTTAATAAAATAATATATAAAATTGAGGTATCATGCTGAAATTTTCAAAATCAACTTCTCTGATGAATGTTAACAAATGGTGAAAATTGAAAATCCGGGGACCTTCAGGACGGACCATTGTTGATTCTGGCTAGAATCACTTGAATGTAAAAGAAAGAAAATGTTAAAAGTCAGGAATTGTGTTTGTGATATACTTGTATGTATGTGTGTGTGTGTGTGAAAAAGTTCAGTTACTAAGGAGAAAGATGTCCCCATGCCCTGGAGCAAGGTCCCAGTGATGTTGTCACTCTAGCATGTTGAGAAGAAAAAAAATAAGAGAGGATGTGTTCCATTTTTATATCTACTTGACAGCACACTTTAATGACTTCTTGTCAAAACTTACAAAGCTATGGAATTTAAAGGTTGTGTGTTGGGTGTATTTTTGATGTGTGTGTTGTTCACATGTAAACAATTAATGTAGAAGCAACAAAAACTTGGGTTTATACTAAGGACTGTTTCTCTTTTCTTTTTTAATAGTGAAACCTGTAGGGAAACAAAATTCTTGATGCCTCTTGTGTGTGTCCATTTTCTTTTTCTGGTTCAGCAGTAAGTAAAGATAGGAATGGTTAAGATGGTCAAGCTTGAGTCAGCTTTATGCTTAGTTGGAACAACTAAATTACTTACTTCATGTGTGGAGCTGCAAAACATGTCCAAACATTCTGTGTTGATAAGTGATAGGAGAGTTCAGACATCAGTGGACCAGAGAAATGAACGTTCCTCAGCTGGAACGTAATTTCCACATTGTGCTACATCTTGGAGCAAGGAAGAGGAAGGAAATATTTTGTCTTTTTATAGACTTGAACAGTTGTTGCCTAATGAGCGTTTGACTTATGCCAAGTTGGTGTAATAACATTTCTGGTTCCTTTATTACTAGCATCATGGGAAAATGTATTTCTTTTTATTATTCTTTCTTATTTTATTTTATTTCATTTTCCCACAAAGCCATGTGTAGATAAACCACAGATTCATGAGAGTTAATGTAATTTGTAACATGCCCTTAAATGGATAATCATTCACTATAAGTTACAATTTGTTGTGGATAGTTGTTGGAGAATTGGGTTAATGACTATTTTTCAGATACAAGGCCCTAATAATTGTCTCACAAGAAGGACTGTCTCTAAATGTTGATGAATTTACAACTTACTATAAACTTTGTTCTTTGAAATTATGAACACTGGATTTTCTACAAGACTTCTTAATACATAGATGATCTAAAAATAAATCCAAATTAGCTTGGCATAAAAAATTTTATAACAAAGCAAGTTTCAATATTTCTTTTTCTTCAGTCAATCTTAAACTAATTTTTTGTCTTTTCAGTTGTTGAAATCAAATTATTTTCTCTTCAAATTAACTCATAATGTGAAAAAAAAATTTATTTAATGGAGTCAATATCCATCATTTGTGCTAGACAATTTTTCTTGCCAGAATCTTACATATTTATTAGTCACCATTCATCCTTGCTTTGAATATTGCTGCCACATATTGTCTGCTATATATATCCTATTGAGAGATTCTTGATAAAATCCAAAGAAGAATGTGCAATGTTATTGGTCCTGAACTAGCATCTCGGTTTGTCACTTTCCAACTGCCATAGCATTGCTTCCCTGTGCCTTTTCTATAAATACTTTCATGGTAATTGTTCTGATGAACTTTCCTCTATGGTACCTAGAATTTACAAATTTAAGTGCAGTATTAGATTGGCAGCAAGGTCTTATCATTTTACAGTTGAAATGGCTCAATATAATCATAAGTTATGCCTACAGTTTCTTCTATTGCACTTCTTGCTTGTGGAACTCTCTTTTCACTTCTTGCTTCCTAGTCAACTTTGATCTTCAAAAATTTAAATGCAATGTCAGTTGTTATCTTCTGTTCATTTAATTAACAGATGAACTGATATTTGACTTCTGCATATAAAATTGAAATTATATGATGTTCATGGCTAGCTTAGTTGAGTTGACTTATGCCCTCTTGTCTTGGCAATGGTAAGTGTATGTTGCAGGTTTTAACACTTTTGATATTTTTATGCTCTTGGTACATTTGACCTACAATTTTTGGTGGATTCATGTAAGTTCAAAGGAAAAATAAGACATAAATAATAAACATTCAGATTAAGATGTGCCTTTTTCTGCAACAATGTCAGCAATTTTTATAGTTATCATTATTTTGAATTTCTGATGCAGGTGAGAAAAGCCAGTTGGTCAAATTAAGAGAATATGCAGAAAATGAAATTAGGCATTATGAATTATCATCTTCTGTCACTTGGCTAGGGTAAAGGATGTCATCAATCATTGTTATCAGAAAAGATTTCACGATATAAAACCAGCGTACATTTCGCTTGGTTGTCATTTTTCTCAAGCAGAGAGCAAAAATCAGGCACAAGACACACCCAGTTGCCCAAGTGAACACGCGTACACACACACATGTGACAGAAGAATTGAGGAAAGGTCAACAAGCTAGATATTACTTTAATTGTTACAACCAGAATCTCCAAATCACTACACCTGCAATAGAGTATTTTGATTTGCTGTAGCTATTAGAAACATTTTATTCAACCAGTTACTCTTTATATTCAATAAACCTGTTCTTACAGTTATCAACAGTGTTGTGCATTTCATTGAATGAGTTCCAGCCTGACTTCAGAAGTTGCATTCAGACATCAGAGATATAAGTTTATTATGACCATAGCTAGGAATTATGCAATCTTCAACAGGTATTATGCAATCTTGTCTATGGTCAGTCAGTCAGTTATGTGCCATGCATGATACACACTTAGGCGATCATGTATCTTTCAATACATGACTGACGAGGCAGATTTTTTCCCACAGTAGGTTGCCATTCCTTTCTGCAATAGACCACTTGCCATCCAAGGCTATAGAACCCAGTCTATCGTACAGCATATATAAGGAGTTCACACTAGACTTCACTGTCAATCACAGTATTGTAAGATTTTAGGAAACCTGAAGTAACACTATCGAGATGACACATCAGTCCCAATTGAGGAGGGAAAAGAAATCTGGATGACATGTAAGGTCAGTATTGCTAAAACAAAGTCAGCAGAGTTAGCAACTTGTAACTGAGAAGAAAAAGAAGAGAAGAGACAGAGCTTAGTGCTGGGGATGTGTGGTCTGAGTTGAGAATAGGTATATTGCTAGACATGTTAAAGTTAAAGGGTTGACAAAACAATGGGTTACATTTGTTTAAAGCATTATGGGATGTCAACATTTTGGTTATGTCATTATTCTTTCTTCCAGTTACATGTGCTATCCATTTTAGTTGTTGCTGCTGCTGTTGAATATCCTAAACTGATGTGGTTTCTGTTGTTTAGCATAATTCTTTCTATATATTTAGGTTCTATAGCCTTGGATGGCATCTGGTCTACCGCAGAAAGAAATGGCAACCTACTGCGATGAGGAAAAAAATCTGATTTGTCAGTCATATATCGAAAGATGCATGATCACCTAAGCATGTATCACGCATGGCACATAACTGACTGACTTTCCAGTCAAATCCATTACATTCACATGTGCTAATACCCTTGGGAAAGGTATGAATCCTCTTCTTCTTCCCCCAGCTATGGGTAAATAGCAGGACAGACCAGGTTCTGTAGCCTTGGATGGCAACTGTCTACTGCAGAAAGAAATGGCAACCTACTGCGAGGGAAAGAAATCTGATTTGTCAGTCATGTATCCAAAGATATATGATTACCTAAGCATGTATCATGCATGGCACATAACTGACTGATCAACTGACTTTTCTTCACACTCCAAATTAGTAAAGGGAGTGATATAAATTCAAATTATTGATTAAAAAATAAAATCACATCAAACTGAGAAATCAGCCATGTTTAAAATCTTTCCTCCATATCTCCATTAAAGTACAACATCATAATCTGTTTTGTATTTTCCTGAGACAGACCTTCATGTCTGTCACTGAGCAAATGTTTATATTGAGAAAATCAATGTTCAATATCTATACAAGTAACAGGCATCCACACAACTTTAGTGGCAATCTTAGTGGCAAGAATGGGAAATCTGTTCTTATTGGCATTTCAGAATGCTGGAATGCAGAAGAGATTTGGTAAGTCATCTTTGTAGCTTATATTAAATTTTAAAAAGGATGGATCTTGTAAATCTTTGATGGCTGCAAAACTGCCAATGCCATGGGTAATACATGGTAGCTGTTTAGGATTTAACAGACAAATCGATTTGTAAAACTTATACATTGGATAAGTATCCAAATATTTCTTCAACTTTGAAAGTACTGTACTGAATACATCCTGCAAATTTAATGTGACCTTATTCCTCTATATGCTTTCCATTTAAGGCAAAAGACAGTTTCTAGATGAAATGTTTTACACGATAACATGCAAGTGATGATTTGTGTACTTCTAAGCTTATCAAAGCTTTTATTAAATGAGTGCATTCTCATTTATGAAATGCAGATTGACACATAAATTATGGCATGGTGCAGTGTACTATCTCTTATATAGAAATAAATTGTCCTAGGTAAGACGTTAAATTACATCTTTATCCTGGGTAAGACGATAAACTACATCCAGCAGCAAGGCCTCTTATCAGGAGGTTTTGAGGAGTGTGGAACCACCTCTTAATTGCTGGTGTTCCCAGCTCCATCCTGACCCAGGGTGGTAGCACCTGTTAGGGTCCCAGCTATGGACAAATAGTTAAATATTATCAGCAATACTTTTTTGAAAAAATTTATTACCAGCAATACAATTTTGAATGAAAAATATTACCAGAAACAGATTTTTGACAAAACAAGATATTACCAGCAATAAAAAATGTTGTTGGCATTAAATAACCCATTGAGGTTGATATGCCATAAAACAAAATAAACCAAACCAAAACAAAATATAGGAATAAAGTGTTGCTGCCGACACTTGAGTTTGAACATACAGTGACCTAAGAAAAGTTTTTAGCCAGGAGAACTAAACTACAGTGTAACCCGGATATAAGAGAGTTGTGGGGGACCGGAGAAGAAGTCTCTTATATCCGGGTTTCTCTTATATCCGGGTTACACTGTATATCCAATTTCAAAATTTAATTACGCTATCCCAACTCAACATGAATAAGCAGTATTTGGAACTAGTATGGAGTTGGTCTTCCATTTGCTAGTTTTATTGCTTGTATTTGATTTTTCATGGATTTGATCAAATTATCAACAATCGTCTTATTCGTATTTTACCACTCCTTTAGCAATGTATCTTTGAGGTTTGCCACTGACGTAATTTTGGTTGCATGCTCTCGAAGTTTTCAATCAACGTGTTCCCAAACGTGCTGTATTAGATTCATGTCAGGACTTTGTGCTCCCCATGGCAGTGACTTGATTCCTTCCAGGCCTTTGCTTCTTTGCTCGTATGATATGGTGCTCCATCTTTTTGAAAAAGGTAAACATTCTTGTTAATCTGATTGGTTCCAAATAGTGGGAGTAGTCCTTTCTCTAATATTTGACAGTATTTTGGACCATTTAACCACTCATCAACAAGAATTGGCTCAGACTTCCCTCCAAACCAGATGAGTACCCCACACCATTACTCCAATCCCTCCCTGTTTCATGGTCGCCTGCTGAAATTCAGTGTTCCCATTCATTCTGATTTCTCCAAACATAAACCTGCCTCAAATTCAAATATTGGCAGAATCTTTCGTCTGACCAAATTACTAACAAAATTCATAATCTTTGCTCTCGATTCTCTCACCCAGTCCATACGCCTGTCTCTGTTATCCTCTAAATTTAAGGGCTTCTTTCTTGCAACTCTTCTTTGGTAGCCTAGCTCTTTCAGAGTCTTTCTCACCACATGGTGACATTTCCATGCTGTTGACGACATCTTTGATGCTCTGACGATGGTTTCTGATGACTTCCATCTTCAGCACCCTTTTCGTTCGCTCAATGCTTGGTTTTCCTGAACCTTGTTTCATATGACAATGGCCTTCTTCATTAAATTTCTTGACAACATTATTAACTGTTTGATGATTAACCTTGAAAAATCTATCAATTTCTCTATTTGACTTACCACACTGATGCCATCCTATTATTTGCCCTCATTGAAATTCACTAATTTCCTTACTTCTGCAAACTTTCATTGCAAAATATAAGTCAACTATCGTTCATAGATGAGAGTAGGTTGATACTAACATGGTATCTACTGAAAAAAAAAAAGAAGAGATGTTATGACACAAGCCAAAATTACTGTAATCAAGTGTGTCTAAAAACTTATCATAGCCCACTGTAGATTACCAGTGGGCAAACACAGGCACTCCCATTATTGAATTAAGTAGAACATGTGACCATAGAGGAAATGCATATATAGGAAGTCACATAACATCTAGATTGATCAGCATTTCTAGTCTATCCTCTATTACTATATGGATCGTTATTCCTAGTCTATCTTCTATTACTATACAAAACACTATTTCTATTCTATCCTCTATTACTATTCAGAGGTTACTTTCCGAGCAAGTACTATTAGTGCAAGTGTTATTCGAAGGCGTCTGACACCAGTATTGTTCAACAGCATTACTGTAGTTATATCTGCAATTACAAAATCTCTACTACAACGAGCATTTCGAAAGTGACAACAATTATTCATTAACATCACAAAAGTGGGAATGGGTGTTCGTTGAGTCACAAAACTATCATCTACTAATTTCAAAATTTGATCTATTGCCAAACCATGATTTTTATTTTTTTTTGTTTGAAGAATCCTTCATAAAATTGAACATATGAAGAGTGATAATTGGCTGAATTGAACCATGAATTCCATCACATTGTCACTGGAACAGGGGGAAGCTTCACTAGTAGGCTTCAAGCCATTTCAGATAATGCTGTTTTCGTACAGTTTTTTTTTTTAGTTTTAAAAAAAATGACTTTCAATGACTGAAAGTATTGAGCTGAGAAACATTATCAAATTGTGGCCATTGTGAGAATACCTCAGCAACAAGATGTAAAATGTGTGCTAAACACAAGACATGATTGACTGTTTACAAGTATATTGGATAAAACATTCTTGTGTGCTTTTTCACAATATGCTACTGAATTGGTTACAAATGTAGTAATGTCAAAATGAGTAACAGCTTGGATGTAAGCCTGACAGTTTGATGAATACATTCTTTTAGAGTGACAACAAAATTAATAAGAAATGGCACCCTCAAATATTTGCAATCACATTCCAAATGCTGCTGTCAGTTGTTTCATCTGATGTGATACTTCTGGTTTTGTTGGCAAGCCTTGGTTTTAGGAAAGCAAAATGAGGATGAAACAATTTTAGTATCATGAAATGAAAGTTGTCCTGAACAGTCACTTGTCTACAGCCTTTTATAACCAAACCAATCTAAACTCTATTTACACAAATCTATTCTAAAAATGTTGTCTGCATTAAATAACCCATTCAGGTTGATATGCCGTAAAACAAAATAAACCAAACCAATCTAACCAAAGAATACATACTCTATTCATACGAATCTATCCTAAAAATGTTGTTGGCATTAAATAACCCATTGAGGTTGATATGCCGTAAAACAAAATAAATCAAACCAAACAGCCTTTTATACTAATGCAGGTTGGGCACCTCAGCGTGGAGTAATGGTTAGAAAGCTTGTCTACCTAGATCAATTATGACTGAGTAGTGAGTTCAATCCTCACTGGGTACCCCATACTTTCGGCCTTGTGCCACATCTAAACTGGGCTTAGAAAATCACTATACTAATGCAGGTGTCCCCTAGGGCTCCATCCTTGGTCCTATACTGTTTTAAATCTTCATTAACGACCTTCCCGATGATATCAGCTCTCAACTTGGCATCTACACTGATGACACTAGTCTTGCCTTGTTAGTAAAGCTGATCAGTCAAAGTTAAAATGGCAGCTGATGTACAAACTGACCTCAAGATCATCGTTAAATGGGGCAAAAGATGGCTTGTCAATTTTAACACCTCAAAAACTAAACTTATCTCCATTAATCATCTGAGAGACCCCCTCTCTGCCTTCCATCAGCATGGCTGATGCTATCCTTTGTTTTGAGCTTGTTTGACAGTGAAACTGGACAATCTCCTCACAGATGAAGAAAAGACTTGAAGTAACAGAAGGATGCTGAGAATACCATGGACTGAACATGTGTTCAACAACAAAATTTTAGAAAAAAAGTAAAAAGGACAATTATACTCCAGAAAGAGTTGAAATTTCTAGGACACATAATGAGGAAAGAGGGCTTGGAAAATTTGATACTCACAGGACATATTGAAAGCAAGAGGGATAGAGGAAAACCATACATAAACTACCTAGGGAACATGAGTAAATGGATGAAAGAATAGGGTTTAGGAGAGATAACAAAGACAAAATTTATCAAGAGCTACAAAAGACAGGAAATAGTTGAGAACCATGATCGTCCTGAAAGTACATAACACATAGAACAAGAAGAATCATCCTTTTTGTAAATCTTATAAACTGTAGCTTGGTTAATGTTAGAATTTAGTAACTGCAAACCACTGAAAACATCAGTCACTGCAATTCTGTTTGTCAACATTTTTTAGGAAAGGATAACTGAGCTGCTCTTGTTGCAGTTAAAGCCAGAAACTTTTATTCATAATAGACATAATCAGAAGACTAACCAGTAACTAATTAACTTTCTAAAATCATGAAAAGTTAATTCAAAAATTTTAACAAAAATAAAACTGAACATAACCAATGCCTACTTGTAGACTCAACTCTAAATTTTTTATCAATGTTCACAAATTGACCTAAGTATAAGCTTGTCCAATGCCGGCCTCTCGACCCACATACAAGCTTGTCCAATGCTGGCCTCTTGACCCGCGTATAAGTCTATCCAATTCCTGCCTCTCGACCCTCGTACAAGGCGGTCCAATGCCGGCCACTCAACCCGCATACAAGCCTGTCCAATGACGGCCTCTTGACCCTCGTACAAGCCTGTCCAATGCCGGCCACTCAACCAGCATACAAGCCTGTCTACTGCCGGCCTATCGACCTGCATACAAGCCTGTCCAATGCCGGCCTCTTGACCGTTGTACAAGCCTGTCAAATGCCGGCCACTCAACCAGCATACAAGCCTGTCCAATGCCAGCCTCTTGACCGTCGTACAAGCCTGTCCAATGCCGGCCACTCAACCCGCATACAAGCCTGTCCAATGCCGGCCTCTTGACCCTCGTACAAGCCTGTCCAATGCCGGCCACTCAACCAACATAAAAGCCTGTCCGATACCAGTCTCTTGACCCTCGTACAAGCCTGTCCAATGCCGGCCACTCAACCCGCATAAAAGCCTGTCCAATGCCGGGTTCTTGACCCTCGTAAAAGCCTGTCCAATGGTGGCGTCTTGACCCTTGTACAAGCCTGTCCAATGCCGGCCACTCAACCCGCATACAAGACTGTCCAATGCCGGCCACTGAACCGGCATACAAGCCTGTCCAATGCCGGGCTCTTGACCCTCGTACAAGCCTGTCCAATGCCGGCCACTCAACCCGTATACAAGCCTGTCCAATGCCGGTCTCTTGACCCTCGTACAAGCCTGTCCAATGCCGGCCTCTCGTCCTGCATACAAGCCTGTCCAATGCCGGCCTCTTGATCGTCGTACAAGCCTGTCCAATGCCGGCCATTCAACCTGCTTACAAGCCTGTCCAATGCCGGCCTTTTGACCCTCGTACAAGCCTGTCCAATGCCGGCTACTCAACCAGCATACAAGCCTGTCCGATGCGGGTCTCTTGACCCTCGTACAAGCCTGTCCAATGCCGGCCACTCGACCTGCATATAAGCCTGTCCAATGTCGGCCTCTTGACCGTCATACAAGCCGGTCCAATGCCGCCCACTCAACCCGCGTACAAGCCTGTCCACTGCCGGGCTCTCGACCTGCATACAAGCCTGTCCAATGCCGTCCTCTTGACCGGCATACAAGCCTGTCCAATGCCGGGTTCTTGACCCTCGTAAAAGCCTGTCCAATGGTGGCGTCTTGACCCTCGTACAAGCCTGTCCAATGCCGGCCACTCAACCCGCATACAAGCCTGTCCAATGCCGGCCACTGAACCGGCATACAAGCCTGTCCAATGCCTGCTCTTGACCCTCGTACAAGCCTGTCCAATGCCGGCCACTCAACCCGCATACAAGCCTGTCCAATGCCGGCCACTGAACCGGCATACAAGCCTGTCCAATGCCTGCTCTTGACCCTCGTACAAGCCTGTCAAATGCCGGCCACTGAACCGGCATACAAGCCTGTCCAATGCCGGGCTCTTGACCCTCGTACAAGCCTGTCAAATGCCGGCCACTCAACTAGCATACAAGCTTGTCCAATGCCGGCCTCTTGACCCGCGTATTAGTCTATCCAATTCTTGCCACTTAACCCTCGTACAAGCCTGTCCAATGCCAGCCTCTTGACCCTCGTACAAGCCTGTCCAATGCCGGCCACTCAACCGGCATACAAGCCTGTCCAATGCCGGCCACTCAACCGGCATACAAGCCTGTCCAATGCCGTCCTCTTGACCGTTGTACAAGCCTGTCCAATGTCAGCCACTGAACCGGCATAAGTCTCGGCCCGCGTATAAGTCTATCCAATTCTTGCCTCTCGACCCTCGTACAAGGCGGTCCAATGCCGGCCACTCAACCCGCATACAAGCCTGTCCAATGCCGGCCTCTCGACCTGCATACAAACCTGTCCAATGCCGGCCTCTTGATCATCGTACAAGCCTGTCCAATGCCGGCCATTCAACCTGCTTACAAGCCTGTCCAATGCCGGCCTTTTGACCCTCGTACAAGCCTGTCCAATGCCGGCTACTCAACCAGCATACAAGCCTGTCCGATACGGGTCTCTTGACCCTCGTACAAGCCTGTCCAATGCCGGCCACTCGACCTGCATATAAGCCTGTCCAATGTCGGCCTCTTGACCGTCATACAAGCCGGTCCAATGCCGCCCACTCAACCCGCGTACAAACCTGTCCACTGCCGGGCTCTCGACCTGCATACAAGCCTGTCCAATGCCGTCCTCTTGACCGGCATACAAGCCTGTCCAATGCCGGGTTCTTGACCCTCGTAAAAGCCTGTCCAATGGTGGCGTCTTGACCCTCGTACAAGCCTGTCCAATGCCGGCCACTCAACCCGCATACAAGCCTGTCCAATGCCGGCCACTGAACCGGCATACAAGCCTGTCCAATGCCTGCTCTTGACCCTCGTACAAGCCTGTCCAATGCCGGCCACTCAACCCGCATACAAGCCTGTCCAATGCCGGCCACTGAACCGGCATACAAGCCTGTCCAATGCCTGCTCTTGACCCTCGTACAAGCCTGTCAAATGCCGGCCACTGAACCGGCATACAAGCCTGTCCAATGCCGGGCTCTTGACCCTCGTACAAGCCTGTCAAATGCCGGCCACTCAACTAGCATACAAGCTTGTCCAATGCCGGCCTCTTGACCCGCGTATTAGTCTATCCAATTCTTGCCACTTAACCCTCGTACAAGCCTGTCCAATGCCAGCCTCTTAACCGTTGTACAAGCCTGTCCAATGCCGGCCACTCAACCCGCATACAAGCCTGTCCAATGCCGGCCTCTCGACCTGCATACAAGCCTGTCCAATGCCGGCCTCTTGACCCGCGTATTAGTCTATCCAATTCTTGCCACTTAACCCTCGTACAAGCCTGTCCAATGCCAGCCTCTTGACCCTCGTACAAGCCTGTCCAATGCCGGCCGCTCAACCGGCATACAAGCCTGTCCAATGCCGGCCACTGAACCGGCATACAAGCCTGTCCAATGCCGTCCTCTTGACCGTTGTACAAGCCTGTCCAATGTCAGCCACTGAACCGGCATAAGTCTCGGCCCGCGTATAAGTCTATCCAATTCTTGCCTCTCGACCCTCGTACAAGGCGGTCCAATGCCGGCCACTCAACCCGCATACAAGCCTGTCCAATGCCGGCCTCTCGACCTGCATACAAGCCTGTCCAATGCCGGCCTCTTGATCATCGTACAAGCCTGTCCAATGCCGGCCATTCAACCTGCTTACAAGCCTGTCCAATGCCGGCCTTTTTACCCTCGTACAAGCCTGTCCAATGCCGGCTACTCAACCAGCATACAAGCCTGTCCGATGCGGGTCTCTTGACCCTCGTACAAGCCTTTCCAATGCCGGCCTCTCGACCTGCATATAAGCCTGTCCAATGTCGGCCTCTTGACCGTCGTACAAGCCGGTCCAATGCCGCCCACTCAACCCGCATACAAGCCTGTCCACTGCCGGGCTCTCGACCTGCATACAAGCCTGTCCAATGCCGTCCTCTTGACCGTCGTACAAGCTGGTCCAATGCCGCCCACTCAACCCGCATACAAGCCTGTCCACTGCCGGGCTCTCGACCTGCATACAAGCCTGTCCAATGCCGTCCTCTTGACCGTCGTACAAGCCTGTCCAATGCCGGCCACTCAACCGGCATACAAGCCTGTCCAATGCCGGGCTCTTGACCCTCGTACAAGCCTGTCCAATGCCGGCCACTCAATCCACATACAAGCCTGTCCAATGCCGGCCACTCAACCTGTGTACAAGCCTGTCCAATGCCGGCCTCTCGACCCGCGTATAAGTCTGTCCAATGCCTGCCTCTCGACCCAAGTACAAGCTTGACCAACCCCTACCACTTGACTAAAGACTTCAATATTGAATGATATGTGTTAAAATGTCATTAAATCTACTAACCTTAAAAACAAAACTTATGACACAGTCATATACTGAGATTTAACAACTGATGTTAAAAAGGAAGATATCAAATGCCTTTTTAAAATTGTCTAATATTATGAATATATTTTATTTGAAACTTTTACAACACTATGAATTAATGTTGTGGAAAAAAAGCAAATTTTAATTTCCTTCAATTTTTTTATTTTGTGACAATTTGGGTGAATTTTTTTCTCCAATGATTTTAAGTTTTTCATTTCTTTAATTTTACTGTTTCAATATTTCAGCAACTGAAGCATCAGAATTTGGTAAATTTGATTGAAGTATTCCGCAGAAAAAAACGTCTTCACTTGGTTTTTGAATATGTTGACTATACAGTTCTTAATGAGCTGGAAAAAAATCCTCATGGGTAAGCAAATTGAACTGGACTTTTCTTTTTTTTCCTTTCTATACAAGATGTTTTATTGCCTTTTATTCAGGTTTATTTAATAATGATCTATAACTTTAACAATAAATTTCAAAATCATCATTAAGTTTGTAGCCCATTGACAAATAAGAATTTGCTTCATGAAATAGATTTATTTTTTATTTATACCTCTTTCCACCATTATATGAAGATATTTTTTAATACTAAAGTTCACCTAATACAATGCTGGTTTATACTACCCCTGAATCCTTAACTGGCAGTGCTTTGTGATCCTTGTTATCTTATCAACATTTTTTTTTTCTACCTACATTTATATATGTTACAAATTAAACTAAGCACTAATGACTATTAAAAATGAAAAATATTTGTCGATTTTGATGTCATTCTAGGTTTTTTTGTTTTTTTGTTTTTTTTCATCCAAATCTGTGAATTTCTTTTGTTTGTGATGTAACACCTTTTGCTGTGGTCTGGTCCCCAATAGAACCAAAGATTCATAGGTTTAATCTTCAATTGGTTTATATAGCGCTCTTGGTACAACAAAAATTAACCCTTCCTGCATCAATCTCTATAGTGACACTGTGTCTTGCCTAATAATTCTGGGTTCAAAGTTCTTCAAAATCTGGAGGCAGCTGACGTGGATTCCAGAGGCACTCAATGCAGGTTCTCAGCCCTAAGTTGCTGAACTTGCAAAGCCATCTGCTTATATGCACTTCAGCTCAAGTTGGCATGGGGCTGAATGGTTCTGGAAATTCAGTGATTCCTCAATTTTTACATTAATCCCAATAAAGGTTTTTTGTCCCTATTTCTACTTCCTTAATCAATTTTCAAAATTTAAAGAATTATCTACCTTTCTTGGGAGTAGTCACATGGATTCCACCTTCTCTAACTCCAACCTACTTCACTTCACATATTGCACCCTCACTTGGCACAGGTTGCACTAAATTCCTCCTTCCTATTTTAACCCTGCTCACCTCTCAGAGCTGGCATAACTGCAAAATCTAATTTTTAAAGTGCGTAGACAAATGGACATAGTTTGATTTCATTATTAATTTCAATTCTGACTCCTTTCTATTGTCCTAGAATTATCTTTGTCCAGCAAGAAAACAAACCAGACTACTCTGTTCTCATTTAACTGTCCAAGCAAGTGTGTATTAAAATTCAAGTTTTTAACAAGAAAAATCTCAAGTTGATGTTAAAAATTGCTGCAAAACATTGTTGATTTATTTTAAAAATAGAATTATCTATTATGACATGTCTCTATTTTATATTTAGATACATTGTATTTCTTTTCAATTTTTCTAATTGAATTGTTCACCTAGATTGCATATGATCCATTATTGTACATAATTAGGTTACAATAAAATGTGTATTTTATATGAATATGACCGTATGAAAATTGAGATGTAGTTAAGTGGGGGGGGGGGGCTCATATCAGTGGAAGGAGCACCAGACTCTTGCATCAGCCCTACAAGGCTCAAAAGCCACTTCTGGTAGATGGTTATTGAATGAATTATATGATATTACCATAAGAAGAGGTAGAAGGAAGTGAAGATTATGAGGATAAGGATGATAGTGATTGAATCTTGACTTGAAGAGGTTAAGATTGTAGTATTTAGGGAAGGAGGCATGCAGGTGTTTGTTTCACAAGGTGATAATTTTGGGAGAAAATTTTCTGAGTGGAACATCCTCCTTACATATGGAATATGGAGGACGATTCAGATCTATAGATGTAGCATGGCAAGTCTTAGGTCAGAACTGTTTGAACTAAAGAGTGGAGTTCATCTGAACATTTGTCATGGAAATAGTAATAGTGTTGTGACAGGTTTGCAATGTTGTGTCTGTGTGAACAAAACTGTAGATTGGAATATAAATCATGACTATATAATTTAAATAAATAAATGCAAACTTTCAGGATCAAGTGCCACTCTGCCAGAAGGTAGGGAATTCTGGTCATTGGCATACATAGAGTGCATTCTAGTACCACCAGTGATGAGCTGTCCATCATGATGCAGAATGACAGTAAGAAAGCAGTAGGTGGAGTTAGAGGAGTAGGTGATGTTATTGTTAACTGAAGGGGAGATCTGGTCTGTTAGTCTGTCATAACAGAAATAGTGGCAAAGATGTTCCAAGTGTCACCTTCCAACCCCCAGAGAGTGTGCTAAGTCTGACTCAAAAGTTGACCCATGAATAAAGAACCAAGTATAGTGGAACCTCAATTTAACAGACTAATTGGTGCGATTGTCCGTTAAAGCCATTTGTCTTTTAATTTGAAGCACTTTTTTCATGACCTAAAATCACCCAGTACAATACAAAATAAATAAATATAAATACAGTATATATGTATGTGTATTGATTTTTAAGTTACTACATATTTTAAAATAATGTTTGAAAAGTTTTAAAGTTAAATCCAGAGTTCATTGGTTCCGGGACAATTAATTCAAGGTTTTTTACTGTACATTGAAAACAGGACTTGCATTTTTTTTTTCTTGCCATAGCAATATTTCACTTTCCATTCTTTGTTATAATTATACCTACCCCCTTATCCAGTTTTTGTTCATATTGACACAGACAGGAATTGGAATACATTGTGGGGTGAACCTAGTCTAGTCAGTTAAAATGGACTGAAGGCTGCAGTTACATGTTTGTGCAATCACTTTTTTGAGAAAAATCAGAAATCAAACACCCCCACCCAACACAAAATATGTTCTTAGATTATATGTTGTCTTGCAAAGATATTCTTTTTCTTCTGCTGCCTCTCCAGATTCCTGGGGAGGAATGGGCCATTACCGTACTGTTCTGGCTCCAGTGTGAGTTTGTAGGAGTGGATGTGACATGCTCAGGCAATCATGTCTCTTTTCAATTCATGATCACCCAAGGGTATTTGCACATAAGTGAATGTAACAAACCTAACTGGAATTTGAACTTGGTTCTCTGATTTCTCATACTGAGCCATTATACATTACACCACCCATGCATCTAAGCTTACAGCAGCAGGTATTCCCAAGCGATCAGCCATCTAGGTATTGACTAGGTTTGACAATGCTTAAATTTGATCATCAGATGAAAAACAGTATTTCAATGTGATATGGCCATAAACACTTCTTTGCAAAGATCAGTTTGGAATAAAATCTTAACCAAAGACTGGATACATAAACAAAGACTTTGACTGATTTTCTTTTTTAATTTAAGAAACTGCAATATCATTAGTCTTTATCATTCTGTATGTGACTTCATTTGTTGTACAAAAAGTTTATCCTTCCACTGAATGTGACTCTGATCCCTGAACAATAGTGTGTTTGAATTTTATAGTTGTGTTGTTATATCCTGCTATGGCAACAGAAAACAACTTTGAATGAAATTAGCAATGAGGTTACTGCAACTGAGAGGCCTTGAAAAAGAATGCAGTGGAAAAGAGATTAATATTAATAATGCAAAGTGCTAAAGGTTAAGTATCTTCTGCTTGTAAGAAATGTTTGTAGATAATATCTTCATTAAAATACCATAACGATAACTTGAATTTTATTTTTTTCAATCTGAAAGGAAAAAATACAAAATTTATTTCCCCTTGGTATTTTTTCTTTCTTAAACAAAATTTTTTTTATCCATAATAAAATAAAATCAAGTGAAAATTATCATTTTAAATGAATTCCTTTTAAATGAATACATTTATGAACTTTTTAAAATAAAAAATAAATTCAAATATATTTAAAATATTAAATATACACCGATGCGTTAATGAAATTAATATTCCACTTTTTTAATTCCTTATCAGAAATTAAAAGGGTTTTTATATAGTTCAGTTATTTTAATTATTGAAAGGCATACACATATGTTCATATTTTTAAATAATCTGTGGGAAGGGTGTCAAAATTTGATTAGGTCTTTAAAAACAAATATTTTAAAAGTACAGTAGAATCCCTGACAACTGGACCTAGAAGGCTTTCCAGATATGAGGAATTGGTTACAAAGTCCGAATATGAGGGGTTTTATTTAGATTAAAAACAAACAACTGAAATCAGGTTTAACATTTATTTTCAGTGTTTTATAGTAAACAAAATAAGCTAATGGTGAGTGAAATATAACGGAAGTGATTTTAAGGAAAAGGAAATAAATTATGTAATGTTAATGAAAATTCATTAAATTAAGTATTCCACATATGCAAAACAAATAATGTAACGAGGATTTTTTAATCATTGTTGCATGATGATTCTTTCTCTTCTAATGTCATCCATAACTTTTTCTACATTTTGTTTTGCTTTTGTTCTTGAATTTTTTAAAATGAAAGACACTTTTTAACTCTGTGTGCATTATTGCAATTGTCATAGCTAAATGCTGGTTTTCTTTCCATAAAACTGACAACCTTTTCAATAGCTTTTTCAATTTTAGTCTAGGTTTCATCACAATCATGTTTTTATATCCTTGTTCATTGTGACAGTGTGAACACTGGAGAATAGTTTCTTTGGAAGATTTTATATCATACAATGTTGAAGTTCCTATGTTGAACTCAGCCATTAGTTACAATGAACTTTCACCAGCATCTAGTCTGTTTAAAATTTCCACTTTTTGCGATAATTCCAAAGTTTTCCTTTTCCTTTTATTCCCATTATCTTTTGCACCAATACAAGTCATTAGGGTGAAATAAGCATATGTAATTATCCAAAGTAAATTTCCTGAAAAACAAATTTCAAATCTGTTACATATCACCCAAATAGTTCAAATATACACATCAAAATCATGTCTTGATATGAGGCACTCTGGATATGAGGGAGTCTACTGTATATATAAATGTCTACAAAAAAAAAAAAATGACAAAGAAGAGTAACGATAAAAAAAAATTACTCACTCTAAAATGGTGGATCAAAAATAAAAAAAATGTCAACAAAAAAGGACTAATCAGTTATCATGCCTTGCTTTTCAGGGCCAACCAAGGACAAAAAATATAAATATATACATGACTGAAAAAAAAAAACAAAATAGGAGAAAAAATACTACCAGAGAATCAGAAGTATAAACCACGGACAGATTACATTTAACCCTAGCAGCTATAACTTTTGCTTATAGAGAGAAGTCTGCTTAGACTTAATATAAATGGTCTCAAGAATTATCAGATGGTAATGTAAATGTCTTCTGCTGAGTGCCGTGAAAAAATCCCTGGTGAAAGTTGAGGCATAAATTGGATTATTTATTAAGTGTTCTGCAATTGCAGAACTGGAAGTATTCACAAGTATATGCAAACTATCATATTTTATCCTTTTAAAGAAAGTTCTGTAATTCAGTCAAAAAATATATACACTTTTTACTTGTACAAGTAAAAAAATATGAAAAATTAAAAAAATGAATACAATATTATAAGTAAAAACTCCCAAATATAAAAGTAAAAGCATGATTGACTGATTGTTTTTTGTGTGTGTATGTAGGTATGTATGTGTACCTGCTCGAAGGGTTCTTAAAAGAAGTTTATAATTTCAGGGATGGGCAAACACCAGTATTTTTAAAAAAAGTATTTTAGCTGTAATATTATTTTTTTATTTTTCATTGTAAGGTTTCATTCACAAAAAACTTAAATTGAAATATTGATGTATTTAATAATAATGGCTGCTTTATATACAACTGCTTTCTAAGATCAATGGTAAAAGTTTTTGAGCCAGTAAAGCCTGAGGTTTTTGACAAAGATCATCCTTCTTTGAGTATTGTGAACTGGCACTACAGAATCACAAAGAACTACATCACTTGAGGAGCAGCAACAGCTAAAATGGTTAGCAGATGCAACTCAAAGAGAAAATAAGGAACATAATCAAGATGTTAACATTCCACACTATTTCAAATAAAAGGTTTGGAAGGAAACTTCCATTAATACTGGAAAGAGCATTAATAGCTACTGAACTTGAGAAATCTGTTTTTTAAAAAAAGTGTTTTATGAGAAAGATTTTATAAATTTCTACTGAAAGCAGTACTGGCTTCTTGGTTAATGAATACCAAATGTTTCCTTAGGGGAAACAACAAATATTACGATTACCATTACTCATTTCTAAGTATGTATACCTACTGTTTCTTTAGCACCAATGAAACCCTCCTGTAGTTTATACTGCAACTAAAGTGAGTGGACCTCTGGAGTAGAGTGCATAACCTGGTATAATCAACACTTTAGGTTGGTACACTGAAGCCCTTGGTCATGATGACTTTTACCTTCATGCTAGCACAACCAATGATGGCTTCTGAACAGTTTCTTCTACTCATTTCACTTAGGTTAACCTATGGTATGATTTTCAGGCATGTCACAAGAGTTTTGCATACTAGGATCATCCCCCAAGACTATATTATGGACGGAGTTACCTCTCTGACAAAATAACACTGGTGAAATTTGATCTTAGGTTATGTAGTCAGAATATTAATACTCTAAGCATTTGGCCATGTGTCTAAATATATTTAAAGATATGTAATATTATTTTCAAAAACTAAAAAGAGTTAAGTTTATAAGTCCCAGAAATTCATACACGGATGTCCTTAAGGACAAATGGCACAGTGGATAAAGGCGTTGGTTAGATCCAGTGACGGGACCCAAAGAGTTGTGAGTTCAATATCTGGCAGTGGAGAACTTGGAGAGTTGAATTATAACTGATAACTGACATCCATTAGACGTGGATCTAGAACAGTCTACCCCAGCAAGCAAAATAAAGGGTTCAGTTTGACATTCCAATCACTCAAAGAAGGCCAGAGCGTACAACAGCTGAAATGTTTTGATAAATATGGCAACAAAGATGAGGATAATAGTCTGAATAATGTAAATAGTGTACATAATACACTAAAAAAAAAGTAAGTAATAATATTTTCAAAATCTAAAAAAGATACATAATAATATTTTCTAAATATAAAAACAACATTTAAATATATTTTATAACCATAAATAACTTTTTATCTTTTTCATTCATTTCTTTTTCGTAATTTTTTTTTCTTTGTAAATAAGATTTTTTTTCTTTCCAGAGTAACAGAAAATCAAGTGAAAAAAATTATTTATCAAACATTGAAAGCTGTTGACTTTTGCCATCAACATAAGGTGAGTAGATATTGTTAGAAAATCTGGCACTACTTAAGTAGAATGGTCCACATATAAAAAATAGGGAAACATTTTTATTGAATAGCATTCATTAAACTTTTCTCATTTGTCAGAATTGAAAAAAATAATTTCTTTTTTAAATTGATTTATTAATGAGGAGGTGTCTTTTCATAATATCAATAGGGTAAAATAAAATCCCTGACTTTTTACAGAGTTATCTGGACTTAGCTGTTCTGTGGCTGAAAACAGACTTTTCTTTTTAAAAGATTTGTTTTAAATAAAGAACTAATGGATATATACATTTTTAATTAAAGAACAAAGATGTACATAAAGTATATATCCATTTATTCTTCATTTAAGATAAATAATTATTCTTTTCTAATGTTTGTGCATTTGCTTCTGAAAACATCCTCCTCTTCCCCCCCCAAAAAAAGTTTAAAAATTAAGAAAAAGGAAAAGCAGATACCAATGATGTTTAGCAATGATGGTTTCAAACTTGACGGTTATATTTTTTAGTTATTCCTGTTTAGCAGCATATCAACAGCTATGTGTTATTCAATGCTGAAATCTAAATATATGTATACAATTTTATTATTGTTTTGAGAGACAATAATGGTTTTAGTGATACAAATCTTAGTAATTAACCCATTGCTGGGGGAGGGAGAAGAGGTAGATTCATACCTTTCCCAAGGATATTTTTGTGTAAGTGAATATAATGAACTCAACTGTAATTGGAACTCAGCTCTCCAATTAACAAGTCCAAGCCATTATCCATTACTCCACCTGAACATCTAAGCTTACAGCACCTGATATTCCCAAGCAGTTATCCATCTCGATACTAACCAGACTCAACATTGCTTAACTTCAGTGATTGTATGAGAACTGGTGTTTCAACATGATAGACCATAAAAGGCAGGAAGGTTCTTACTTGGAAGATTGGTGCAGCACAGTCTTCTTTTCTATATTTGGTTCTGTGCCATTCTAACAGAAGCTGTCTAAAGTAGTTAGCTTTGTTCGTTTGATCTAATAAGAATTAAGAAATACTTTACAAAAATATATAAGTAAGCCAAACAGTGAAGACAATTTTCACAGTTAAGAAATGTTTGAGATTAATATATGCATTAGTCCAAAATTATTAGATTTGTATCTATAAATTGATTCTTGACTCTTTTAAATTCTCTCTCAATGAAAACTATAATAAATTTTAGAAGCTCATAGAATATAGTTCCATCAACCATTCGCCCTTGCATGGAGTATTGTTGCCTTATATGGTATGGAGCCCCTTTTGTTTGTCTCAAGGTTCTTGATAAAATCCAGAGACACATAACGTGTAGACTGCTATGTCACGCAGGGTGTAATCAAATGTCTGGGTGCTGTATTTATATTCTTTTACATTCACCGAGTTTTCATCCAGTGAGCTATTTTCATGGGTCCCGTCTCCTGTTACCACACTGCCTATGAGTTGTGGTCACTTGACGGGACAGATAATCGTGTGTCGGACCCTGCATTTGTGGAGACAACGATCTAGGTGGCCATGATATTCTTGTGCTCCATCGTAGATCTTGAAGCACAGGTGGTGGGGTGTGTTCGGTTGCAGGCTGACATTCCATGTGGTCCTCTATCCCTTCATTGCCTTCTGCTTCTTCTATTTTCATACTGTCTGGTATCATGTGCGGTAATTCTTCATTATTTGGTCGGCTTTTCTGATGTGGTTGTGGTGTTTGTTATTCTGGTCCCTCTACCATTGGTACTATTCTTCGGAGAAATCGATGGATACGCAGTGTAACCCAGTTGCTACTGTCTATGCGAACTCGGTACTGTCGATTGTTCAATTCTTCCACCACTTTTCCTGTTTTCATCCATTGCTGTTGATATGGCCCATCCTGATTCTGAATTCGTACTTTTTCACCAACCCGGAGTTCTTAGAGTGGGCGAATATGTGTTGTAATGTTCTTGGTTTTGTAAGTGTTTCTTTGACATTACTTTTTCTCTCAGTTCCTTGATCTCTTTCCAACACCTATGTACTTTGTACTTCTTACAAAGTATGGGGAGGTGGTCTTTTATCACTCATCCGTATAACATTTCTGCTGGTGATATACCAGTGTCTTGATTCGGTGTGTTTTGAAGTGTTAACATGGCTTGCGCTGCACGATCCTGGCATAAGTGACCATATCCGTCAGTGCAGTCCATCAAAGTTTGTTTGCCCGTCTTTACAGCCAGTTCTGCCTGGCTATTACTTTGAGGGTAATGGGCTGATGATATGCATTTCTTTATACCCCAGTCCTGCAAAAATGAATTTTATTCCTGGGAATCAAATGGGGGTCCTCCATCTGAATATATCTTTTCCGGTGCACCGTACATGCAAAACCAATTACGTAGGGCATTGCATATTGTCTTAGCTCTGCCAGAACTCAATAAGTCTACCTCAATCCAACCTGTGCATCTATCAGCATATACTATATAATTCTTTCCATGAAGGTCGAAGAGGTCTGTGACCGTTTTCTGGAATAGGAATTCTGGGTTTGAGGGTGGCATCAGGGGTTCCTTTGTCTGAAATGGAACTGTCGACACTGTACCCTTGTTTGATGGATACAGGCA
The DNA here is from genome assembly GCA_963932145.1 of Acanthosepion lycidas. Taxonomy (NCBI): domain Eukaryota; kingdom Metazoa; phylum Mollusca; class Cephalopoda; order Sepiida; family Sepiidae; genus Acanthosepion; species Acanthosepion lycidas. The sequence goes on along the minus strand of OZ010610.1, from coordinate 4,117,191 downwards.
TCTAATCTGGGCCAAAACAACTGCTCTCGTGCATTTGCCATCATTCCGTTAACACCCTGGTGTACAGAGTGGAGAGCCTCTAGTATCTCTGCATGAAGCTGCTTTGGGATGAGGATTTTGTTTTCCTTTATGGGCACATTATCAAGACAATATAATTGGTCCCTCATCGGCCAAAATTGCTGAATATGTGCTGGCAATTCATGCCGTGAATCAGGGAACCCTTTCTGAATGTATTCAGCTAATGTGCGACATTCCTCATCAGTGGCTGCAGCAGCCACAATCCTGTCCCACGTTATTGCTCTCATTTTAGGGTCGTGCATATATGAGCATATAATTGATGCTTGCATTGCACTGTCAATGTTCTGTGTGGTTTTTATGTGTCTCGGTGATCTGGGATATCTAGACGTATGGTCAGGTGCTGCGTTGAGTTTCCCTGGGATATGTTTAATGTGAAATCTATACATCAATGATCGTTCCTTGAATGAAAACAAGCAAGGGTTCTTTGTTTTCTAAGACCTGGTCTGAATATATTTTTACTAGTGGTTTGTGGTCCACCATTACTAGAAGGTGTGGACACCCCAATATGAACATTCTGCAAGACTCCAACCCATATTTGAGAGCTAAAGCTTCTCCTTCCATGGGCGAATAACGGGATTCTCGTGATCCAGCCAGGATTACTTTCCAGTGGCTATCGCCACACTTAGGACCGGAATCTGTTGGGCACCGACAGTGTTTTTGAAATAGGAAGTACCCAATGCTGGTCTTACTAAAATCCATTGAGAGAACAAGTTGCTCTACCCATTTCAAAAGTCTTGACCCCCTCTTCAATTTTCCGTACGATATTTAATTTAGACTCCTCAAAGAGCTTGACTAATGTTGTATCCCAATAAAATTTTCTGTCTTTAGTTCTTAACAGTTCTCGAAATGTAGCCATTATCTCTGCCTGTGAGAATGCAAACAAGACCTGATTCACTAACCCAAACCAGGATCTAATACCTGGGATGTTTGGAGGAGTAGGGAAGTTTAAAATAGCTTCTGTCAATTTTTTAGTTGATTTTATACCATCTGTAGTTACCAAAAATCCAGCGAACTCTCTCTCATTTTCTGCAAATTGGAACTTGTCAGGGTTGAAAACTATTCCATTTTTGTCGCAGTGGGTAATATATTCCAACATGTGCCAGAATGCCGATTCAATAGACTTGTCCCATAGGAGGGTGTCGTCAATACACCGAGTCTTCCGGTGTGTGTCTGTCATTATATCGTCAAACCGTCGGATGTAACCATCAGATACATGGAAACCTTGTGGCGCCTTAAGATATCGGAATCGTCCCCATTCTGTTATAAATGTGGTTGTGTCTCATGCAGCTGGAGATAATGGTGGGTTATGGTAACCGTTCCATGCATCTAGTACAGTCTTCTTGGTTTGGGTTGGGACAATAGACACTTGTTTGAATGGGGATGGCATGTGGTGGGTTTCACTTTTCATCGCAGCATTTAACTTTTGAAGGTCCACTGTCCTTCTGGGTGATCCGTCCTTCTTGGGTGCGACCACCATTCTTGAACACCAAGTTGTAGGGTTGCCAGGTGGTACCAGTTCAGTAATCCCGAGTGCGACGTTGCAGTCAAGGTCCTGTTTTACCTTCCTCTTCCAGTGATGGGGGACTGGAATTGGTGTGTGCACTGCTGATGGTTTTGCATCCTGTAAAAAAAATAATGTCCAATGGCTTTCCTGTCATCGTCTGTAAGGGCTGGTGGGGACATGTGTTAAATGCACTGGACCTAAAATAGTCCCTTAACCAGTACTCTAAATGTTCCCTATTACTTTCTGTAGGGGTGAACGGGATACTGTCTGGCTTATCTCAAACTACCGTTCTTCGAGGGCACCCATATGACGCTTTTGCATTGGGAGTGCCGGAGATGTTACTCTTAGGTATCTGGTTTGGGAAATCCTGGTGTATTAAACCCAGGTCCCTCAGAGCCGATTCCGACAGATAAAACCCAGATGTGTTGTCTGAAACATAAACTACTTGCCTAGTCACTCTTGGGCCAACTCTTATGTGCATAAAGAGTATGTCTCTAATCTTCAGCTGGTCATTTGTTATACCACATATTCTATAGCTGGTTGGTATCAGGTGACTATTGGTGCACTTAGTCATTTTTAATATTTTTAGTCCACTGGAGCAGGTTTGTGGCCAGTGTCTACTATGGCATAGATATGCTGCACATGATGGCTGGCTGGGTCATCTACTGCACCCAAGTTCCGCATGAGGTTCCACCACCAGGGAAACCTCTATCTTTAGAGATGGTGGTGGTTTGGGAGGACTCCTATGAAACTTGTTCCCATCCCAAGTAAGGTGTGGTACTCTTCATGGCATTTTTGTGTATCCCTCGAATACCATGTCATTCCTGTAACTGAATATCGCCGACTGTCGCTTTGTCAGTTGTGGGCTCAACAGTGAATAACTTTCTTGATTTCTGACATACCCTTCCAAAATGGCCTATTATACCACATTCGAAACAGCGTTGTTTCGCTGCAGGACAGTTCTTCCATCCATCAGGATGTGACACACTTCCACACCCTTTGCATGGTGTACGTGGTGGGATCTCAGGGGCACCGTCAGCCTCCAACAGTTTTTCCAGCTTTGACTTCAGTGCATCTAATATCGTGGGCTGGGCTATATTATTTTGTAAGTAGGGTATTGATTTGTCTGTCGTTTCTATGGAGACCAATCTGCTGAATGAGGTAAGGATATTAGCTTCGGCTAACACTTTACTTTTGTGTTCGTCATTGGCGAGTCCTGCCACGAGTTGACCGGCTACCATATCATCTGAGTAGTTCACCTGCCATTTGCAGCTCTCGTTCAGACATTGAATGGTAAAATCACAGAACTTTGCTTGTGACTGTAATTTTGCCAGGAAATAAGTGATGGGTTCCCCCTCCTGTTGTGGAATCTTTGTCAGTGCACACCTATAACAGCGACTAGTCATATCTGACGAAGGAGCTGCTGTTCACTGGCTGTGTTGAGGTCTTCCGCTCCAACCAACTCAAACAACGTTCTGTTCACATCAGTAGAGCAAGTGCTTCTCGGCTCATTCTGAATTTCATCTGGCTCAGTTATTTTACACATATCCTTGTATCGATTCCACAAGTCAACAAACAACGCCCACTCGCTGTCAGTCGAACCCTGTTTTATAATGGGTCTTTCTGGTGGCTTAGAAGCCGATCTTGCTTGAACCTTTCCTTGACGAAGTTCGTTATTTTCCTTCTGCAGCTCTGTTAACTGCTGAACGAGCTGTAAGTATTTGGCATCTACAGCTTCTTGTCCTGAAGCCATTTATAAGATGTTACTCAATAAAGTTCCAAATATCTCTCTTCGAAAATGAAATTTGCCCACTGGTTAATCCTGTTCACAGCATGATGTAACGTGTAGACTGCTACGTCATGCAGTGTGTAACCGAATGTCCGGGTGTTGTTCGCTCGTATTTATATTCTTTTACATTCATCGGGTTTTCATCCGGTGAGCTATTTTCTCTCTACAAAACAGATATGCAATGTAATTGGCCCTGAACTAGCATCTCATCTGCCGTCGCCTCCCTCTGTCTTTTTTTACAAATACTTTCACAGTAACTGCTTTGATGAGCTGCTTTTGCTGGTTACCAGACTTCATGAATTTAAACTAGGCTGGCATCTCGCTCTCACCCTTTCACTGTCAAAACTGTTAATTGTAGCCGTCTCTTCTACTCCAATAACTTCATATCTTGCACCTCTCGCCTGTGGAAATCCCTCCCCTTTTCTTGTTTCCCTGATAGCTATAATTTCCAACTATTCAAATGTAATGTCAATCGACATCTCCAGATGCCTTGATCTATTCCTTATCCTTCTCTTCATCCTTTCCTCCATCACTCCTCTTTGCTCTCGCTCCAACTCTTTGTAACCCCTTGCATACTAGTGTCTTCCCACCTTGCTTGAGGAGAAACAAAAAAAAAATCTTTAAAACTTGAAAAACCACTATTAGCTCCCTTTATTACACAGGTATACAAAATTATTTTGGAAATGGGGATGTTTTTGCTAAATCTGAATAAGTTGGAGGTGTTGAATCCCAAAATAACATTCATTTTCAACCATTAGCTTTAGTTTTCCTTTGCCATAATACTATATCCTCCATTAAAAAAAAAAATAGTCATGATTAGGTTAGGTCACTGTAAATTGAAAAAAAATAACTGCTCATTTGAAGCTTAAACACAATCTCACAGTGTGAAATAAAAAAAATTTTGGAATATGAAAAAGAAATATAATAATAATCATACTTATTATAAAACCCAGGTTGTGTGTGTGTGTGTCTGTACGTTTATATATTGGATTGGATTTCCTACATTTTTCTACCGATATCAACAAAACTTCACAGGACTACATAAATTTGCCTTGCGGTGGTTCTGACAGTGCCAAAAATTGGAAAAACACAATTGTTTTTGCACAAAATCAATTTGAAAACATGATTAAGAGGCATCGCAAGAATGAAAGGGGGACAACTCATATCGAGTTATACTTATAAAACCCAGGTTGTGTGTGTGTTCGTTTATATATGGAATTGGATTTCCTACATTTTTCAACTGATTTCAACAAAACTTCACTTTTTTTTGGCAGGTAGTGTTTCTTATTGTCTTGCACACTTTTTTCTTTATTTTTACATTCAGAATGCTTTAAAAATTCCATTTACAAGACAATTGTTTATAATAAAATTCTATTCAATCGATAGATTCATAACGATTGAAAACAATGTTTTTGTTTGAGTTTGGGTTTGACCAATTTGTAAAACAAAAAAACAAAACTAAATAAGACATGCGTGTCCATCAACCGTAAACAATAATTTTTGTCAATTTTATTTTTCAGTCTTTATGATGGTCGATACTTGATCTATCTCTTACTGTTACATCCCCGGGCAACGCCAGGCTCTACTGCTAGTCTATATATAAAATTCTGTAACTTCCACTAGTCTGCCCTTTAAAATAGCTATACATTGATTGATCAAAACCAAATTTTGGGGAGATGTGCAAAAAGCTAAGGGATACAAAGTACATTTGGTTTTACTAGGGTGCATATCTTAGTACAATAAATTTTCATTAATTTTTTTGAAAAAATTAAGTTTTATTATTTAACATACAAAATACTCCCACTATTTTAAAAACAATAAAATTATTAAAATAACAAATAGTTATTTAATAAAAATGCAATATTGTTTTTCACATATATTTTAAGTTTTTATATGTACAAGAATCCAATTTCTAGTTTGCAAGAACTATAAACAAATCACAAAGCCAACACTTCAAAATGTTGGAATTTGGTTCTAGAAAGCATGAAGCATGGAAGAGAGTTCCACAAGTGAGAAGTGCAAAAAAAGAAACTGTCAGCAAAGAACTTATAGTTACATCTAGCCAATTCAACTGTAGAATGATGAAACCTAGCTGCCAATCTAGTACTGATATGGCCAGTGTTAATCAATGAGTTGTCAAATTCTATAGCAGCTTCCAATTTTATTTTAGATTGTTTCTTAAGAAAGATTTTTGAATTAGGTTTTAAAAAGAAGAGAGAGAGAGAGAGTAAAATTAATTTTTTATTTTATTAATTTATTTTTTAAAGTCTTTTGTAAACCATTTTCACTCGCTGCACATCTCGTTTTATTGGTAAAGAAAAAATATTTATATATTTTGTTTCATTTATTTGATTGTCAATAATTTTCTTTCCTTTTTTTTTTTTCTAGTGCATTCATCGAGATGTAAAACCAGAAAATATTCTTATCAATAAACATGGACATGTAAAACTTTGTGATTTTGGATTTGCACGTGTTTTAAGTTAGTATCGAGTAAATTTTGTAAAAAATTATACAGATCTTTTTCGTCTTTTCAATGAATTTTTTTTCCATTTTTAATTGGGTTAGAATTTATCAAGATATACAAATTAATGTCTATAATATTTTTATGAAGACATCATTTATTTATAGATAAAGACATAATGTCTGCAATATTTTTGCTAATTCGATTTGTGTTTAACCATGTTTATTAAGAAAGATATTTTATATTGACTTTATTCACTTTTCAATGCCTCTTTTAATTGCACATTAATTAACCATTGGCATATAGCTAAGGATTCATTGATCCAAGTTCTTTCAAATTTTGGCTCAAATCTATAAATATTTGATGACTATAGAAATCTTTCTTTATTTCAATTGTTGTATTATTTTTAAGCTGGTCCAGGTGATGAATATACTGATTATGTTGCTACACGTTGGTATCGAGGTCCTGAATTATTGGTCGGTGATACACAGTATGGCCCTCCTGTTGACGTCTGGGCTATTGGATGTGTCTTTGCAGAACTTTTAACTGGCCAGGCACTTTGGCCTGGACTTTCAGATGTTGATCAGTTGTATCTCATCAAGAAAACATTAGGTAATTATTAAATTTTTATCTTTTAAATATTAAATAAAAATAATAATTTTCTTAAATTGATATTCATATTGCTATTATTATTAGGTTGGTGCAAAAATGATGTCGTTTTCTCACATGTTACTATGTGAGAAAATGACATTATTTTTGCACCAACTTAATAACAAAAGAAAGTGATTTACTGTTTATGAAACTGTTGTAGCATATCTACGGATGATAATGGGTATGTCCCCATTTACATATTTACAGTAGTAAATACTGTATGTTGGTCTGCAGTTGGAGATTCTTCTCCAGCTGTGCTGGTCAAACTCTCTGCCTCCAGACAAGGCTATGCTGAAGGGCAGAGTTGTGTCGCCTGAGACAGCTACCCGACCCAGTTTTATACGGGGTCTACGGGGAATTTTTGGCCGAGCCTAAGGGCTCGGATACCCTACATTAAATTCAGCCTTGTGCCACATCTGACCTCATGGGTTGGTTAGTAGATATTCTGCAGTTAGTCATTGTGGAATTCACTTGACTCAGTTCTAGCTGTTGACTACTACTATTACTACGCAGCATTGGTGAATCTTATATCTGTTGTTCTTGTCCTAAGTATTATTGTTTCTTACCCACCTTCGTTTGATTATTTTATTCAGTAACCTTCCCTAGCTTATAACAGAAATGTTCCAAACTATCACATCAAACAGAAATTCTGTTCTATTGTTGAGTTGTTAAATCTCTTTTTTTACTAACTTAAGCTCACCTCATTTAACCTAAATGAAGCACGGTTGATGTAATTGTTTTCAGTGTAGAAAATTAAATCTGCAAGCCAAATTCAGGACAAAGCAGTTTGACCATTTGGGAAGACACGAATCCTTCTTTTCCGCACCAGTTATAGATTTAATAGTAGGGTGGATTAGGACCTTTATCCATGGTAAGGTAAGCAGCCAATAACAATAACTCTATATTCAAAACCAATCTGAAAAGAAATTGGCTCCACCAGGCTATTTTGCTCTAGACATGCTCTGCTGCAGTTTATATGCTACCCCTAATCAGCCTAACATGGAGTACAAGATGCATGCAAATGAAAACAGGGGAATTCCTTACATTTTTCTTTTATTATTACTATTATTATTGTTACTAATAACAGCAACTTATAACGATAACTAGTTTTAACCTGAGAAAATTTCACGGCTTTCCTATTTTAATATTCTGGTAAATCTTAATTCTTAAGTTAATGATTGAGTAAGCTCATGGCATGCAACAATAGAATATCTGTAGAAATTCAACTATAGCATTGTTAAATATTTGAACTTAACAACTTTAACAAAATATTGCAATAACAAACGTAAATATGAATGCCGGTTGTTATTTTAAGAAGTGGGTACAAATGAAAAAAATTGAAATTGATAACTTTCCATTTCACTGAAACAGCCATTAAACACTTCTAACTTTTCTTCTTTTTTTCTTTCTTTTTCTCACTGAAACCAACTAGTGTCTTTTCCCCTCTTTCCATGAGATCAAAATGGAATAGTCCATTATTTATGAGGTATGAGCAGGAATTGTTAAACAGATTTTTTTTTTTTTTCTCTCCCAATAGGAGTAGATAGGCTTGCCTATCGTCTGGTTCATATTTCTCTCTGGTCTTTTGAACAGGAGTAGAAATTTATCCCTTGTTCCCTGTTTAGGATTCGGTTTCCGATTCCTTCTAAAATTTGCTTCAACTCTATACTTCTGATGTCCCTGCCTGAACATTGAAAATTTTCACTATTTATTTTTTTTATTCTCCACCCTTAATAGGAGTAGATAGGTTCACTTATCGTGCAATTCAATTTCCTGTTTAGGATTCGGTTTCCAGTTACTTCTAAATTCTACCTCAACTCTATACTTCTAATGTCACATCTTGACATCTTCAAGTCTAGAATTAGCTGTTATCTTTCCTGCTTTGCCCTTTCCTATGCTCATAGATCACACAGTAACACTCTACCTTGAGTGACTCTTAGGCTTTGTACTGGGTGAACATTAGTTTAAAAAAAAAAAAAAAAATTTTTATCTTCCCTTTCTTTCATTTTCTCACTGAAATCAAGTAATGTCTTTCCCACATAATCAAAACAGAGTAGTTCATTATTTATGAGGTGTTGGCAGGGTATAATAGTTGTGTGAACTAATGAAACACAATAATAATAGCAATTATTATTATTACTACTAATAATAATAATGATAATCATGAGACCTGGACGCATTCAATTAGAATGACATGTCTTTTGGTTTGATCTGGAGAGGGATTGGCTCTATCAGGTCTTCTTGACCAAGGGTCAGGTGCTCAGCGACCCTATGACCACACTTGGTCATGGGATTGATGATGATTTAAAATTTTTTTTTTTTTTTTTTTTTTTTACTGTAAAGTTCAGAAAGAAAGTGAAGAATAATAGAATAATATTTTTCAATATTCTCCTGTTTTGTGAAAAGAAATGTAAATATTATTTTGTATAAAAATAAAATGGTTGATAGAAGTTGTGGTTAAAACAGTCCTTTATTACTAAACTGACAGCAATTTAACAATCCTACTATAATTGTGCTTGCCCCACTCTTTATTAGTTTGCACGACCATTATGTCTTGCTAATACCTCATAAATAATTAACTATTCTGTTTTGATTGTGCGGAAAGAGGGGGAAAGACATGTTGTAATAAAGAAAAGACAGTCAACTGATAGTAGCAACTGCAATAGATTTCTTCTATTTCTCGACTGCAACACTTGTAGCCAAATCGCAGTTCAAACGACAGCCCGTCGTAACAGTCCAATAAAGTATAAAACAACAAAATGGTGTCACACGTCCAACCTTCTCACGAGCAAAAAAAACAAAAAAAAACGCGTGTTCCGTCGGCAACTCAGAAAATCTTCTGCTTTTATAAGCGAAAAACAATGGCTTTGATTCATTGAGAGATTTTTCTGCTTGGTCACGCCATTCAGGGGAGGCGAGAACATTAGCATAGATTATAGTCATTGAAGTTGATTTTTGCTAACTACTTTTTGTAATTTTTCTTTGGTAGATCGCACACAGAACACAAACTTTTTTTTCGTGGGTAAATGATTATCTCTTTCACTACAAGACATTACTTGGTTTCAGTGAAAAAATGGAAGGAAGAGAAGATAGAAGTGTTTATCTGCTGTTTCAGTGAAAGGAAAAAGTTGTCAATTTCAAATCTTTTCATTTGTACACCCTTACTTCTTAAAATAACAACCAGCATTCATATTTACCATTGTTATTGTAATATTTTGATAAAGTTCAAATATTTAACAATGCAATAGGGATTCTATGGATTTTTTTATTGTTGCAGAACTCAATCATTAACTTAAGAATTAAGATTCATCAGAAAATTCAACTAGGAAAACTGAAATTTTCAGAGGTTACAACTAGTATTAAATTATTTTCAATAATTGTTTTAATTTACTTGACAGGGATAAAATATCTCTCATAATAGTTGATACATTGGCATATTTATTATTTTTTTTTTTTTTTGATTATTGACAACAAAGGTTGTGTTTATCTTATAGTGGGTCAGCCAATTTGTATTGGTTATAAATAGAAATAAAAACTGACCCTCTACAATTTTTACAATATCAAATGTAACAAAGACAACAACAAGAGAAATAATCAAGTAGTAGAAATTATGAATTTGTTCAACAATAAATATTTTTTATAAACACAACAAATACATAATATATAGTGCAAAAGTTGATAAACACAATAGAGTTCTTTGGTGTGTGTTACTGAAAGAATTTGAGTTACTGTACTGTATGTGTGAAAATGAGAAGGTGTAGTTAGCTATATTTGTTTTTATAGGAAAATTAAATAGTTGTTTTTGTATTAAATAGAAAAAAGTATTATTCTTGACTCACTGATTGTTATATAGAGTTATCGCTCATTAACCAGAAATTCTTCTTGTGGAATAGAATATTTTGTGGGAGTGAGTGTTAAGCCTGGAAATGGTTGACAAGGTTTGTTGTTGTATTGAAGATAAAGTTTGTCTCCTTTGCTGTGTTTATTTCCAATGAAGTCAAGTGAATTGGTTCAATATTTTAAGTGCCCACTGACCAAGTCGTGTCAAAGTTTTGTTTTTATTAGTTCTCTTGGTCACGTGGTGAGGCTTGTGAACATGTTTACATTTTATGGCGTCAACTAGAGATCAAAATTTGGGTCGGTACCTTCGGACGTAGTTGACGACACCTAATTAATATTTTACAACCAATCAAGATACATCAGTTGTTATATTTGGTTGGGAGCCTCTACGTGTTTAACTTGCACAAAATTTAAGATTTTAAAAAAATGTAGGAATCTGATTCTACAATATGTCATCAAGACCACCTTGTTTTATGATTAAACTTTTTAATAGTAGTTTTTTTAAATAACATGAGATGTCTTAAAGCAAACTATTTGAAGCTACTGTAAATTGTGGTGTACAAGTTAAATTTTCAAGCCTAAAAAATCTTTTTGGGTCACTGGTAGCCTATCATAACAGTAAGTATAGGCCTACCTCAAAATTTTCAGCTAAAAATCTTGTGGTCAACTTGTATGCTACATGGTAAGCAAAAATTGAAATTTTCAAACATTTATTAAAGGTTGTGTTTATCAATGTTCAAGGCCACTTTGTTTTATGATTAAACTTTTTAATAGTAGATTTTTTTTTTTTTTTTTTTTTTCAAATAAAATGAGATGTCTTAAAGTGAACTGCTTGAAGCTAAGCAAAAATCGAAATTTTCAAACTTGCTCTTGTTTTTATAATTTTATTAGATAATATCAGCCCTGTGTAGAAATTTAAAAACATGTAAGGCAATCCTCTGTAATGACAAAATACACTGGAAATCCTGGGTCACAGTTTGTGTTATAATATTCTGAAAATGGAAAATTGATTCAAGGAACAATAACTACTGATTCAAATGAATTTAGAGTACATCATGCCAAAAGAATTGATAAATTGTTTAATGTTTCTCAAAATTAATGGTTCAAAGCACTGAATTAATTAACTATTAGTTTATCTTTTATTTTATTTTCATTGTGTTTATCTTTTATAAAAAACAACTATTTTGGGGACAGATCACTCTTGAAATTTAACAACTATAGCAGAAGTATTTAAATTCTTATAAAATTTGATACTTATTTTTTTTTGATTTTTAGGTGACTTAATACCTCGGCACAAAGAAATTTTCAGTAACAACAGTTTCTTCAGAGGATCATGTATTCCAGAAGCAGAACAAGAGGTGATAAATACTAATTCTGGTTTCTTACAAATTTCTGCCATTATAAATACAAAACTAAATAAGCTAAAACTTGAAGGAGGAATTTACTGTATTACCTGTAATGATTGCCACAAGGCATATATAGGAGAAACTTCAAAGAATTTAAATAAATGATTATATGAACACAAATAGTATGTTCTAGAAGACAACATATTAAATGCATTAGTTATCCACTGAATTAAAACTGACTACAGTTTTGATTTTAAAAAAATACAACTCTAATTAAAAAAAAAAAAAAATTTACTAAGAAAAAATGTTTATAAAGTGCTTTAATTGCTAGATCATCTACAATAAATTTACGTCCAGGTTCTTACGCCATTTCACCTTCCTTAGCAGATCTTTTATTAAATATTCCACATTGTGATAATAGAAGTGATGGCAAGAAAAAGAATCTAAATGAAATCAGCTAGATTATATTACCTGAAACACATATTAAACATTTTTAATTCTCTGCATCCCTCTTTCCTTCATTCACATGTGTAGTCACATCAATGTAAACATGAATATAGTCCAATTAAGTGCGTCCTAAGAGACAAAATGTGTCACACAAAATCTTTTCCACTTTGTCATGCTTCTTTTCCACTAATAAATAGATAAACAGATTGTGATAAAAATTAGGACACTACCTAAGTAGACTGGTTCACTAATTAAAAAATAGGAAAAAATTTTTTTCGGGAAATAATTTTTGTAGATTGACATTTATCAGAATTGAAAAATGTTGATTTTTTTTTTTTTTTTTTTTTTTTTTTTGCATCATTTTAGATGAGGGCTTGTGTTCATAATGTCGAGACAGGGTAAAATTGGTCCCTGACTTTTTACAAAGTTACTAGACTTAACTGTTTTGCATTTTTTTTTTTTTTTTTTTTTTTTTTTTTGTTACAAAAAGATTTATTTTAAATAGGTATTTTTTTTTTTTTCGTTGAAGGGTACTTAAGTTTAAAATGCATTTTAAAAAATGAAAAATGTTTCTTGAAGCTTTAATTTTAGTTTTAATTTCAAGCTAATAGATTAAATTTAATATTTCCAATAAGTAAAATACTATTCTGTATTTCAAACTGAATTTAAATTGATTGGAATTTTTTCTACATGTCTATATTGACAAATCTGTCAACACAACATAATTCTCTTTATTAAAAACAATCTTTCAAAAATAAAATGTTTTCTAAAGCTTTATTTGAGGAAAATAAGCTGATTTAATGTTTAATTAATCTGAAATGAAAGAAATATTACTTTCAGTTTAAAATATTACAGAAAAGCATTTTTTTATGCAGAGGGTGTGTTTTTCTTACCTGTTGAGTGATTTCTTGACAGCCTGTTTGAGAAATTTAAGGAGGACATAACTGAAAATTATTTGAGGAAAGATTGAATGCCTTTTATTTATTTATATATATATATATATATATATATTTTAACTACCGAGTAATCTTAGAACTTTAAAAAAAAACATTTTAAGCAATCTAATATTTTATTGAATCTTAGGTACTTTGGCGTTGTAGTCTTACTTATTTACTTAATTAGTTATAAGGACAAGTCTTTGGAGAATTTAAATCATCAAATTTTTTTGGCCAGACAGGATCCCTAGTTACAGAAAATCTGCTCTGAATCATAAAATAAAAATGCAATAAATCTAAGATATTATTTAATTAGAAAAAAAGAAATATATGGATCCTATTTTTGTCAGAAAAAAATTTCTTTTCAATGAATATTGAATTTTTACAAGTATTGTTTTCATTTATTTTTTTTTTTCAAATTTTAATTAGAATAATTTACAAAACTTTTAAAATTCTGCATTAATTTCCAGTGGCCAAGTGATATTAAATTAAAAATGTATTTACTAATCATAAATGGAAAAACTCATTACAGTTCGATATAACCCAGTATTTTAAAAAGAATTTTGAATTTATTTTATATGTAAGTATAACTGTTCAATTTTTGTAAATGTGGATATCCATACACAACATTATCAGAAAATGAGAATGGTAACTATAGTAAGTTTAAAATTTATTTGTAATTTACAAACATTTCCTCAGCAAATGTCTTTGTAGGTTTGACTATAAAGCCAAAGTACCTAAAATTCAATAAAATATTAGTATGCTTAGAATATGTTAAATTTTTAAGATTATTGGGTAGTCAAAAAATTATATAAAAATGGCATTTACATTGTATTCATCATGTAATTTTAATTCAGATTAATTCAACTTTAAATCAACTAATTTTTTGCAGATAGCATTTCAGAAAAGTATATTTTATTCTTTTAATGATTTTTTAATAAAGAGAATTATGTTACATTGACAGATTTGCATGAATTTATAGATTTTACTGATAATCCAAAAATATGGATTTCGATTTATTTTATAATTCAGAGCAGATTTTCTGTTTGGGGTGGGGGTCCTATTTGATTAAAAATGAATTTGATGATTTAAATTCTTCGAGGACTTCTTATAACTAATAGTAAACATTAAGCAATATAAAAAAAGAATTTCTCAAAATTTCATTAAATTAAATTAATGGAAGGTAACCGATGTAAAAAAAAAAAATTGTTCTTCATCACTAAAAGGAGTTCAAATTTTCCATACAAATTTATGATCACATTGACACCAGAAAAACAAGATTTTAACCAAAATTTCCAAGGTTCTAAAAGGATTTTTAAAAAAATTACATAAAAAATTCTTTTATCTTGCATCTTAATAATAACAGATTTTGATAAAATTTTGTTTTTATGTTTGGCACATCTTTTTCATGTAGCCTCCTTTTTAGCAAACTTTTGGGGGTATCTAGTTTTAAATACAGAACCAATGGATATATACATTTTTAATTAAAGATTAAAAATTGACATAAATTAATAAAAGTATATATCTATTTAAGATAAATAATTATTATCTCCCAATGTTTGTTAATGAATTTTAAAAAAATCTCTCTACCAAAATTCAGAAAAAATAAATGTGTATATTAATAATGTAAGCAGTTTCAAGCATGACATTTATAAATAACACATAAATCCTAAAACTCATGGATCAATTTTACCCCGGATTGATGTTACAAATAGGACTCCACCCCTTCTAAATTAATAAAAAACAATATATTTTTTTATTCTGACCTAATCTACAAAAATTATTTCCTGAAAAAAAATTTCCCTATTTTTTTTTTTTTTTTTTTTATAAGTGAACCAATCGATTTAAGTAGTTCCAAAATTAATTTATCATATTTAGTGGTCTATAAAGAACCTCACCTAATCTATTTTGACAGGGAATATTTAAAAATTGTAGCTGGTAAATTGAATGTTACTGGAACTTAATTCATGTTTGGTATTTGGCCAGAGTTCAAAATAAGTTTCTTTCCATGTATTTATTGCTAATTTATGAAATATTACTTTTCATGTACCATTACATATAGTGAATGTTTAAAGTAGCTTTTGAAAGAAATGTATGAAAAATAATATAACTGTTATTATAGTTACCAATTACTGAAAAGAATTTTTTTTTTTTTTTTTAAACATTATACAGACATTTTTGCCTTTTAATTGAAGCCTGAAGGAAACTTTTGTCTATAACTATAAAACCTGTCTTGTATATTTCAGGAAACCTTAGAAGAAAAAATTCCTATTATCAGTTCACAAGCACTTAGTTTTTTAAAGGTAGGTACTTTTCTGCCTTAGTCTCTTGTTTTTTATTTATTTATTTTTTTAATTTTTTATTATTAATCATTTCACCCCAAGCAAAGCAACAAAGCCACTAACACACTGGGTTACTGAGTGTGAAAGAATATAAGAAAAACATTAAAGAGTGAGAACAATAAAAGAACAGAAATTAAGAAAACAGAAGATAATGATTGACATTGTATTTAAATTTTTGAAGGTCAAACTTTACTGGAAAACAAGAAGCCGGAAGAGAGTTCCACAAATGAGAAGTGTGAGAAAAGAAACGGCATAGAAATTCCAATTACATCTCAACTTCAACTATAAAATGATGAGATCTTGCTGCCAATCTAGTACTGCACTTAAGTTCATCAGAATAATTACTATGAAAATATTTATAGAAAAAGCACAGTGAAGCTACATTACAATAATGGGAAAGTGACTAAAAGTGAGATATTAAGTCGGGACCAATGACATTGCAGATTCTTCTTTGGATTTTCTTAAATATATAGCAGGAGCACCAGACCATATGTGACAGCAATATTCTAAGTATAGATGAATGGTAGACTTCTAGATACTTAAGATAGATTTTGGTGAGAAAAATTGTCTAGCATCACAGAGAATCAACTTTCCTAGCAGCAGACATAGCAATTGATTTGATATAATCATTTCACTTCATATCAGTGGAAAATATTAGCCCCCTCTTGGAGCTTACCATTAGCCATGCTGCTGAAAGGTTTCTCTAATTGAATAGTATAGGAAAATATGCTTATGATGTAAATGACAATAGAATACTTGTCATTAGCTAGACATGCCTTCTGTTTTTGAATTTGAAAACTTTGTGAAAATAAAATAAAAAGCCAAGAAATTTAATATTAACAATAAAGAAAAAAGATAATTATGTGACTTCCTAAATATATTTTTTCAATGTTATCTACCATGAAAATTCTTCTATGCGCTGGGTCCCTTCAGGATATGGATAATCATGGTTCTCCTTGACTTCCCATCCCTTTTAAGCACAGTTACATTTGATTCCTTACTATCCTTTCTTGTTCATATTCTGCCATCCATTTATACAAGTTTGTTATTCACTGTTTTACTCTTGCCTTTAGTATATCCTGTTAGTCTCAAATTGTCCAGGTTACCAAAGTCTTAGATTATTGTAATTTTAGTACTTCATTACTATACATCTAATAAGCTGACTTACTAACTTTGTACACACCCTACTAAACACTGCTTGTCACAGCTGACTTGTTTGCAGAATGCAGTTCAGATGTGAAGAAAATTTGGTAGCTCACTATGCAATAGATTTTTCGTGTTAAACTGGGCAAAAACACTACCAAAACTTATGAAATGCTCTAGACTACTTATAGATTAACTTGTATGAGCCAAGCATTTGTTTTTCACTGGCATAAGAAGTTCAAGAATGGTAGAAAGGAGATGAAAGATTTGGGAATGAGAGAAATTCGAACATCAGAATTGGTTGAGAAAATTCGCAATATTGTGGATGAAAATTGTTGTGTCTAAAAAATAAGAATCTTACAGTTTAATGTGGCAACTGTACACAGAATTATTCATGAAGATCTGAACATGCACAGTCTGTTCCCAGTGACAAACAAAAGGAAAAACAAACTGGTGACAGTAGGAAGATGTAGTTGATGGGCATCAAACATGTCTCACAGTCCAGACCTTGATCCCAGTGATTCCTGTTTGTTTCCCAAGCTAAAGTAGAACCTCAGAAGAAGTAATTTTGAAGACATTAAGTTGATGAAAGAGGCTTTGATAAGGGTCCTAGACACCTTCCCTTTTTGAAGAATCCATGGAAGTCATCCAAAGTGGCTGGGGTGTTTACAAGTGCATTGAAGTCAGACGATCCCATTTTGAATGAGATTAGTTTTCTGCTTTGAAATAGATGTCTCTCCTGAAAACTTTTGGAATACACTGTGTACGAAGTGTAAAATAAAATTAGCTCAGCTTAAAATGCTTTGCTGAAATTTGATTCTCCTCAAATTGTTGTTATACAAAAAATAACAATAGAAAATTTTCACAAAATCTAGTTAAATATTTGTAGAAATTTCATTATACTTAGCTTTTTTGAAACATTAGAATTTAACACTGAAGTACATTGTTAAGTTGATTTAAGTAATTATTTGCCAGTAAAGTCCATTAAAAACTAAGGCTTAAAAAAGAAAACCTATTTTTATTTTTCTGTTCATTTTTCCTTAATTAACGTGAAAAAATGTATGCCTTAATTTAAACATTAAGGCATAAATTTTTTCACAATAATTTTTTTAATATAATTTTGGAAACAACTATTAAATTCGTATTTAGTAATATTTATTTGAATTGAAAGAATTTTTCAGGAAAAATGAACAGAAAAATAAAAATAGATTTTCTTTTTTAAGCCTTAGTTTTTAATGGACCTTACCGGAAAATAATTACTTAAATCAAATTAATCTTAAATTATTTTACACTTTGTACACAGTGTATTCCAAAAGTTTTCAGGAGAGACATCTATTAACAAACTTTAAAAAAAAAAAAAAAAAAAAGCTTCTTAATATACACAAAGCTGGAAGTGTTGGTTATATTAGACATTTTGTAGGAATTCTAGTGTAAAACATTTTTATTTCAGGGTTGCCTTGCAATGGATCCAGTTCAACGCTTGACATGTGCTGAACTTTTGGAGCATCCTTACATGGACTACAGTCGCGATATCTTTGAACGGGGAGCAGATGCAGAACAAAAACGAAAAGAGATTGGTGAGAAACGCTTACAGAAAAATGGAGCTCGAAATAAATTAGCACCAGTAAGTAGAAAAGAACATTACATTTCTGAGCCAATTCTTATGGTGGTTAAGATTTGCTTCAATGAAGTACTGTATTTTTGTAGGAAAATATATTATTCTTGTACTTTGAATATAACCTGCATTTCTTCTGGAAAGTTTTTAAGGATAGGTTTTGATTGGCAAAGCAAGCATAATGGTAAACTAGTCATGCCCACTCGTTTGATTCTATGCAACACCTATCTTCATGTATCCTAGAAATTTCAACTGTCTCTTTCTGACTGGAAGTAAAAGTGTCCTTTTTATTCTCATTCTCTTTAAATTTTGTGTAGAATTCTACAAGTCCTCTTTCTTCATTATGTAGCAGAAATTTCAACTCTTTCCAATTCTAAATACAGTATCCTTTTTATTTTCATTAAAACTTCCTTATTGCTCCCATGTTCTGTCCATGGTATCCTCAGCACCCTTCTGTAGAACCACATCTCTATTGCCTCAGATCTGTGAGGAAATTGTCTAACATTCACTGCTATGTAGAAGGATTGATATTACATAACAGTTGAGCACTAACAACTTAGTGTTGCAAAAACTCCAACCATTAACTCTACCCACAAGTTACTATCTTCAGTGAGAGAAAAAAAAATACAAGTACATAAACATTTGTATAAAAATTGACACAAAAAATCAATCCAGTTTAGTATTCAATCTTAACTGAAAATTGAATACCCACCGTCAAAGTCAGCATCCAGTTTTGCATTACATACTTATTGTAAATTGAACGAGCACTATAGAACCATTCCACACTCACTTTAAATTTTTATCAAAAATGAAACATTTCTGGAATAAATGGTCATATTCAGCCAAAGCAAGTCAAAATATATATATTTCAATACACTACTTTTTGAAAATTGTTTAGACAGAAAAACAATTCTTCTTTCTTTTAACAAGGTTTTGTTTAATCATTGGGCACATATTTGTTTTATCTGTAGGTATTTACACTATTTACATTGTTTTACATGTTGTCCTCATCTTTATTGTCATATACATGTGGTACACTCCAGCCTTCAGGTGATATACAGTGGAGTTTCAAACCAAAAGCTGCACAGGATAGAGTACACACAGTCTTTAGTAATGTTCTCCTCTATGGGTGTGTGTGTGTGTGTGTCTGTCTTGAGAGAGATATCTGCAAAGTGAAGTTGTCCTCATGTTATAACATCTATGGACCACAGATCCTTTGTATTTTGTCTGATAACCCCCTTCACATAAGGCAGGCAGACTGTTTTCTGAGTGTTGTTGTCCTCCACCTATCCCAATTTTTTGTAGCTGCAGCCATGTACCCAGGGTAGTTGTTACATTGTAGGGTACTACTTATACTGACCAATATCTTTAATGTCTCTGAGTCGCCACTTATGACTTTTGCTTGCTGTTGTAAGCAGCGGACAATCCGTTTCTTTACGCTGTATGAATGGTGGGAGTTGAAATTGGGGGTACTGTCCTGTGAATATTGGTTGTTTGAGATATTAGAACATCCAGGAATGGGATTGTGTTGTTACTCTCTTTCTCCGTATTGAAGGTCTTATTGAGCTCACATGGTCCAGTGGAACCTGGACATCTTCCTGGTGTGGCCAGAGTATGAAGGTGTCATCTATGTACCTTAACCATAGAGTTGGCTTTAGAGATATAGATTCTAATGCCATTTCCTCAAAGTATTCCATATAAATATATTCGCCATTGCTGGCGATCCTGGTGATATATGTGTGATCCCATTCTAGGGGTTATCAGAGAAAATACAAAGGATCTGCAGTACATATAACATCAGGACAACCTTCAAAAGTGAGATGACACTTCGCAGATTTCTTTCCCGAGTAAGACCCCCCCCCCATAGAGGAGAACATGACTAAAGACTGTGTGTACTCTATCCTGTGCAGCTGTGGAAAGAAATATAAAGTGGAGACAGGCGGCACCCTTAAGGTAAGGCTTCATGAACACCACATGAGGGGGAAGTGGAAAAATTAGGCGTGGCTGACCACATATGGAGAGAAAAGGGAGATCACCACACTCTGTGGGATCAAGTTGAGATCATAGACAAAGAAAATCATTGGAAAATTTGTAAACTTAAGGAATCAGCACATATGCTAGGCCACAAAAATCTTCTGAGCTGACCAAGCATAGAAATGAATACAATATGCGAACCAGTAATAAGGAGTGCCAGAGAAATGCAATAATAACAACAAAAATTGCAATATGAGCTCTGGTAAAAAATGATTGCTGAAGACATTAGGTTTATAATACCCAGAAATTCATACTCAAGGACATATGGCACAGTGGATACAGGTGTTAGTTAGATCCAGTGACAGGACCCAAGGAGTGTGAGTTCAATAACCAGTTAAGGCAGTGGAGAACTTGGAGAGAGGAATTAACAGGAGATAACTGACATCCATTAGACATGGCACATGGAACTAGAACAGTCTACACATGTGAGCGAAATAAAGGCTTCAGTTCGACATTCCAACCACCTGAAGAAGGCTGGAGTGTACAACGGCTGAAACATTGTGATAGACATGGTGACAAAGATGAGGACAATAGTCCGAATAATGTAAATAATGTCTGATCCCATTCTGAAGTTTATGTATAGGAAGTCAGCATGTCCATCAGATAATCTATTGGTATACTGGTCTGTTCTCCTAGGGATGAGTCTGAGGCCAGTCTGTCCCTGATAGTGCCTCTTTTGTGGGTAATTTGGTGAACAAACTTACCACGTCCAAGAAGGACAGAGCCATGGCAGTTAGCAATTGGCTGGAGAGGAATACTGTTCTTGTGAATTTTGTATATGTGAGGTAGTTTGCTATAATATTGTATGCCTTAGGTGGGAAGTAGCCCTTGTTCTTGATTAGGATCTGTGATTTTCTTTCTGTTGTCATTGTTGGGTGTTTCTTTACTATAAGCTAACATTTCTAATGAGGTTTTCCAGTATATTCCATTTTGTCCATCACTACAGTCACATTGCCTTTGTCAGCTGGTAAATAACTGGAACTATCTGGAAGAGACATGGCATGTGGAACTAGAACAATTTACCCTGGTGAACGAAATAAAGGGTTCAGTTTGAAATTCCACATATATCACCTGAAGAAGGCTGGAACGTAAAACTGCTGAAACGGTGTCGATATGACAATAAAGATGACAACAGTTCAAACAATGTAAATAGTGTATATATTTCTGTTTTGTTGGGCATTTCAATGTAGGATAATAGTTAACTATATCTATGATATTTTTGGTGTTATTTGGTTTTCGTTTTTAATTTCTCATTATATTTAGAAAGCATTATACTGTTCGAATATTTACTATTTGAAAAGTGCGTAGTTTCATTGTTCCCTTCAGTTATTTTTATGTATATTTTTTCTTTGATGTCAATCCCAAGCAGATCACAATGTCCACTTTTATATTTACATACACCCATCACTGATAATGAGCACTTTAACCTATAAATATAGTATACCTTAAAACTATATTTTTATCACATTTTTAAATATAAAGTATTAAAACAGGGGTAGGAATAGCAAGGGAAAAAAATTATTACTCACCATAAAGTAGCAAATTGAAAAATAACACAAAGAACCTCACTGCTATCATCCTTTGCTCTTCAAAGCCCAATTGAAGACAAAATATAAATAGTGATTTAATAAGTGTAGTGTAGATGTGGCACAATGCCTTAAGTACGAATTAATCTTGTGAGTCAACCAAATAACACCAAAAATATCATAGAAAATAGCATCAGCCTACAACACTAAATCCAAAAACTGTAAACTGTCTGGAGGAGAAAATGGCTATAATTACTTTCCTAGATCAACATAAATTATTAAATAAATGTTACTTAAAAATTAAAAACATGAAAAAAAAAAGTAAAATAAATCTAATCAATAAATAAACAAATTAAGTAAATAATGATCAAATTAACAAACTACAAATACACACATAAACACAATTAAACATACAGTGTAACCCGAATATAAGAGAGATTTTCTCTGGTCCCAAATTGGAGCCATATTTACCTAAACAAAATAGACCAAACCCAGATATAAGAGACTTCTTCCCCGGTCCGGACAACTCTCTTATATCCGGGTTGCACTGTACTAATAACAACAAATAATAAAGTAATCAATAAAAAATAGTGAGTAAAAAAAACAGTTAACAAACACTATGGAATAGCTACAAATAACTGCATTCAGATCCACAATTATTTCTATGCAATAGATTCTAGAAAAATTTGAAACGATCATCATTACTGCCCATGCAGTAACTCTTAGGATAATATAATAGAACCTCAATCCATAAGGCACCATTGACCAGCATATATAAATAGTCAAGCTAAAAACAACACAACACACAAGGCCTGAAGATCGTGTTTCAGCATGAAACAGACTGTCCATATATTATATATATATATATATATATATATATATATACACACTTTTTAAAAATGATTTTTAAAACCATAGTAAAATTATGAATAGTTACAAAATTATTTTAAACTATGCTTTGAGGTTACTCCGTGGTTATTCCTTATGAAGGCAGGCTTATGGCCAAATCATGTTGAAACACCAGTTCCTGTATGATCTCCAAAGTTGAACAATGTCAAGCCCAGTCAGTACCTAGATGGGTGATTACTTGGGAATACTATGTGCTGTAAGCTTGGATGTGCAGGTGGTGTAATGGATAATGGCATGGAGTCGGAAATTGGAGAGCTGAGTTCCAATTTCAGTCATGTTCATTATATTCATTTACATGCAAATAACTTTAGGAAAAATATGAATCTACCTTTTCTACCCCCAGCTATGGGTTAATTAGTAAGATTTGTATCACTAAACCATTATTTCCAAAAATAAAAATAAAATTGCATACAAAATATTTAGATTTCAGCACTAAATAACCCAGAGGTTGATAGGCTGCTAAACAAAACCAACCAAATGAAGGTGTGATTAATCTCCAAAATGGATTCCAGTTTTAGATTAATGCAGTCTAATGCATTTTCTTTTCAGTTCCCCTTTGGCAACCTACCATCCATTTTGACAATACAACCGACTTCACCAGGACCAACCAAGTCAACATATCAAATAAAAGCCAAGAGCAAATTTGACCACCTACCAAACATTTGATGCCAACAAGCTCAGGTTCCAGTCTTCTTGGAAATGCCAACTTTTAAAAAAGTTGTTTCTTCTCATACCACTGACATAATCTTCTTTACATGATCGTAAACATCACAAACCTCTCATTTTTTTTTATCAGATCTCTACATAAATTTCCATTTTTCACTTATTAAAATCTATGGTTGTATAAGATTCAA
This sequence comes from Acanthosepion lycidas, assembly GCA_963932145.1. Classification (NCBI taxonomy): domain Eukaryota; kingdom Metazoa; phylum Mollusca; class Cephalopoda; order Sepiida; family Sepiidae; genus Acanthosepion; species Acanthosepion lycidas. Next base: position 4,093,717 of record OZ010610.1, on the reverse strand, counting down.
CTAATCAATGCAGATTTGCACTTTAATATTTTTAAACATTTCTACATCCAATAAATAGTTTGGCAAACTTAGACCTTCATGCCCTAAAAAAAAAATGTAATGTCAAATGGACAATTTTTCCATTGACACTGCTGTTATTTTAACTACCTTCACTCCTCGGCACTGATTATTGTTTCAAAAAGCAATGATTGGAATTCTGATAAAACCTAAACATATGAAAGTGAACTTATACATTTTCTTTGTTCTTGAGAAAATGCTTTGCAAAACATCAGCTAATTGCCAATTGATTCAAACTTTATAAAAAGGATATACCATTTTATAAAGTTTAAATCAATTGATTTCCTTATAGTTTGTTCACATATTTCAATAATTTAGAAAACTCTTTATGAATTTAATAAAATTTTCATATTTATTTCGTTATAAATTGGTAAATGATAAACATTGTATTAGTTTTAATATGTCAAATAGAAAATTATTCTTTTAAATAAACAATCTAATAAATTAATAGTGATTAATATTTCTGTTGTAAAATCTCAAGAACAAAAAAAGTATAAATTTGTATGTTTATGTTTTATTACAATTCCAATCATTTCTTTTTAAAACAATAAACATTGCCGAGGAGTGATGTTAGTTAAAATAATAGTGGTGTCAAGGGAAAAACTGTCCTTTTGACACTTTTTTTTTTTTTTTTTTTTTACAGGCACAAAGGTTCAAGTTTTCCAAATGTTTTAATATTTGTGGATATATGTATTATAAATTAGATTTTTAAATTATTTTTTTTTTTTCTTTTAATTCCATATTTCTATCATAGTTAAATCATTGCAAACTTCAATATTTGAAGAAAAAAAACAAACAAAAACCAACTTACCTTTCGTAAAATGTTCAAATTTAATATTAAGTCTAAGAGGAAATGTGAATGTATGAAAATACTTAAACAGTGAAATCATCTTCATAGACATTTTATTTGAAATATATAAATGCAAAATATAATGATGTATTTGTCAATATTTCTAAATTAAAAAAAAAAAAAATCTTGCTAAACTTTTAACATTCTTTTTCTACAAGCTGAAAAACTTGGTACATATCTGTGAAATTTTGCATTAAGATTTAGTACATTTTTGTTCAAACAGTTTTTTTTTTTTTCCTTTTTCTTGTTAATTTATTTGAAAAGTTATTTTTATTTTTTGTTTGTATATTCCTACTTTGGGTATGGCATTCATCTTTAACATCAATTACATGATTGTAAACATCAAAGAATTTATTTTTTATTTTGAATTAGAAAGCAAGAAGTTGGAAGAGAGCTCCACAAGCAAGCAAAGAATGTTAGCATAAAACTTGCAGTTACATCTAAGAATTTCAACTATAAAATGATGCATTTAAATTCATCAAAGCCTAAGTACCATAAAAGAAACTCATCAGAACAATTTATAAAAAAGGCACTGGAAGGCAACCTTATGGTAGTAGGAAAGTGATTTAACTTTTAGTTTTTGTTCCCCACTACAGTAGCAAGGTATTGAACTCACAATTCTTTGGGCCATGTGTCCTTGAGGACATCAGTATATGAATTTTAGGGACTTGTAAACGTAATGTCTTAGTAACTATTTTTTAAATACAAAGAAGAAACGGTCTGCAAGAACATTATAAATCCGTAACACGAGGGGAAATAGAAAACTCCGGTGTAGCTGATCACATATGTAAGAAAAAGGGAAAAGTGAGAAAGTGATGTTGCTGATTCTTCTTTGAAGTTTATCAAGGATCTCTAAATATATTACAGGAGCACCAGACCATATGTGGCAGCAATATTCAAAACCAGAATGAATGGTCGACTTAGAAATATGTAAGATAAATTGTCTCACACGATACAGGAAACCAACTTTCCTAACAGTAGATCTAGTAATTGATTCAATATAATTTTTCCACTTCATGTCAAAAAAAAGTGCAATGAGTCATTCTCTTGGAGGTTAGTATTAGCCACGCTGATGAAAAGCAGAAAGGCCTCCTTCAGACAATAGAGAGCAATTTTATTTTGGAGTTGTTAAAATTAACAAGCAATTACTTGCCCACATTAACAACAGAAGGTAGGCCATTTTTCAGATCAGCTGCCAATTTGACATTATCGAACCAACAAGATTTACTATTATGACAGTAGTACACTGAATTGAGCAAGGCAATATTTAGTCACACTTGTACACATTATTAATAATAATAATAACAACATTATTATTATTATTATTATTTTGACCTTTCAGTATCTGTCTATATTTCTGAGCTCTGGTATTATGTACACTATTTACATTATTCAAACTATTGTCCTCATCTTTGTTGCTATGTTCATTACAATGTTTCAGCTGTTGTACGCTTCTCAAGGACACATGGCACAGTGAATAAAGGCATTAGTTAGATCTCGTGACGGGATCCAAAGACTGTTCAATACCCGGTTAAGGCAGTGGAGAAGGGAATTAACAGGAGATAACTGACATCTTTTAAAAATCATGGCATGTGGAACTAGAACAGTCTACCCAAGTGACTGAAATAAAGGTTTCAGTTCGATAAATCTGGCTGGATAAAAACCACCATTTTGGAGTTATCGACAGCGAAAGTTCAGAATCATTTGTGTTGTTGGCAGCAACCATTACTGTCGTTGTTTGCATACATTCGCTGCAGAAAGCTAAATGCAGAAGACTACAGAAAGCTAAGCGTGGAACTGATCTTTCTTGTCTAAATTTGTCTCAATTACTGTGCACAAGAACTATTTATGTAGACACTCAGTTTACACAATGATACCTACACTAATAGCTATTCTGCAGCAAATGTATGCAAACAACGCTCGTGATGGCTGCCGGTGACACGAATGAATCCGAACTTTCACTGTTGATAACTCCAAAACAGTAGATTTTATCAAATTTATCAAGCCAGATTTGAATGGAGCATGTACAATTACACATAAATGTAAGTATCCTGGAAATTCTTAATGCAAACTAAGTGCAGATTGTTACACTTCAAATTAACAGAAATGACAACTAAAAGGAAGCATTTCTAATATTTGTCAATATATTAAAGAGCTGGGTACAATAATAAAGATGGCAAAAAATTTCATTTTCCTGTCAATAATTAAAAAAACAAACTTGTCTGTTGTATGGATCACATCTACATGTAACAAAAATTCTAATCTTGTCTTACTCAAGTCACATACTGAAAAGATCAAAGTTAATAATATATCATTTGTAAACATTTATGGTTCACTGTAAAAACTTTCAAAATTTAAGAGTTCTTTGCAGCAGTTGAAACATAAAAAACTTGATGAAACTATCTTTACAAATGTTATTTCTGGTTAAATTACTTTGATTCTGTTAAACCAAAGATAAATCGTACTGTATATGGAGTTGTATGATCATACACAATGATAAGTATTTGATCAGAAACAAAAAGTATTAAGGTATTTGTATAGTTATAATAGATAGAATCTGTCAGTAACTGGAATAACGTCTTTTTTTTAAAAATTAATCATTTCACCCCAAGCAAGGCAAGGGGTTACTGAATGACAGAGGAGATGAGAAAAAAAAAACTATTAAGGAGAGAGAATAATAAAAGAACAGGAATTAAGAAGACAGAAAATAGCGATTGACATTGCATTTAAATTTTTGACAATCAAAGTTGACCAGAAAGCAAGAAACTAAAAGAGTTCTATAAGTGAGAAGTTCATTTCAGTTGTAAAATGAGATTTTGGAGCCAGTCTAGTACTGTGATTAAATTTATAAAGTCTAAGTGCCTTAGAGGAAAGTAATATTTATTTTTAATACAAAAATATGGCACAAGGCCAAAAGTGGGGATAGGGGAAGGCTGGTCTTCAATCTGACTTATCTTAAACTTAGCTAGCCACAATTACTAACCCAAACATACTACAGTATTCTTTAAACCAAAACAACACGTCAACTTGCTCAATGATCAAGCATACCAAATGAAATTTGTCCTGAATAGTCCTGCCCTTCACAGCACAAATCTGTTCAGAACCAATTAGACTAAAGAGGACAGCCTGCAAATGGCTGGCTAAGATCTTGACTGAAATCTTCAACTCTGTATTTAACATAGTTAAAAGGCTGAACTTTACCTATCCCATCCCCACTGTTTTTGTCTTTGCATAGCAACTTGATCACACCCCTGGTGAAGCATTGAGGTATAGACTCCAGCTTCATCTACTTGTAAATCAGTTCCAGCATAGGAACAAAACTGGGCAACTGCCTCAAGTACATTTCGTAAGGAAGACTATCTAATCCCAGAGTTTTGTTGCAGCCAATAAATTTCAGTGCTTCCCAGATTTCTGATTCTGTGTTGGGACCCTCACACCCAGCCTCCTTGATGCAAGGAAAGTCAACCAAGTAGGTGTCGAACTGAACAGTGGGCTCCCTGATGAACAGATCCTGAAAGTATTCATGAAAAGCCTCACATATGCCCATGTTTGTTGTCATGGTTCGCTTACCCAGCAATATCATGCATTTAATATGTCTATTGGATGCATTCTGAACTTCCTCTGCATGCAAATTCAGCAGCCATATTCATTGCCTCAAAAGACATTCTTTTTAACCTAGACCTAACTACCAGAGCTTGATCCTTCTTGATAAGCAAGGAGACCAACTCATTATCACAGTATTTAATCACCTGATTTACTTTTTCCACACATGCTGTCTGTGCTGCTAATCTAACTAGATTAAGTCTATGACTATAATCAGCAGCAAACAACCTAATTTGTGATTTTAATTTATATCACTACATATTCCCAACCACAGACCTTGACAATTCCCACTGTAGCATTAGTTGCAGCTGGTCCTGGAAATCTCGCTCACCAAATAATGATGACTTCAATTTCCTTTAGCCAGCCATCCTCACCTTAGGCATATCTAAGTTTACATGAACCCAGACAAGCCTATGATCTATGTAAACTATCGAATGAAAATTGGGACAATGTAAGAGCCCTAAATCGACTATCTTAACTAAGACCAGTCAAGGTAACTAGAATACACCATTGAAACTGAGCTACCCCTATTAGTCTAAGACCAAACTACCTACTGCAGGGTGCTTATTTTGATACTTATTGACAAGATCAAATCCTGAAATCGTTTTACATCCAGGTTGTTAGTCCCCAATCTTTCCCCTATACAATCTATATCAGGTCTAAGGATGGCATTCCAATCCCTTGCTAACATTACCCAGAGAGATGTCATCAAAAATGGTTGAACCAATTAAAACAAATCAGGCCACTCAGCATGGTCATTGGGTGCAGAAAGCCCAATGAGACAAAGAGGCTTATCCTTTATGGTAACATTCAGCATGAAAAGCTTGCCCACCAGATCTGCAAAGAAAAGAGCACACACTGCCATCACTAGCCAGGAAACACCTCTCAAGGATTCATCAGAATATACTGAATAGAGAACAAACCTCTTAGACAGAATATATTCATCGTCATGAGTTGAAAGTTGGGTCTCCTGTATGCAACATACATTCACTCCGAGACACTGAAGATTGTGAGTGAGCCATGCCTTGCAAGACTTGGAGTTCTTTGAAAGGAAAACTAAAAAGAATAAATTCACTTAAATGACACAAATAAAATAACGTAAAAAATACTACAAAAGGAAAATTAAAAAGGAGACATGTAAAGAAAAAAAAAAAAAAAAAATTTTGCTAATTAAACAAAATGGCCAACATAACATGAAAAGATAAAACAGATTAAACAAACAAATGGAAAAGAAAAATTACACTAAGAAAAGACTTTGGTGAATTAATGAATAAAAGTGTGCAAAATTTACAGAACAAGATTGTTGATGTAACATGAAAATAAAGATTTGTGAAATTAATCAAAATGGACAAAGTAACATGTAAAAGATTAAATCAAAAATTAAACATTACTTAAATGTAAATGAAAGCTGGACATGGGGTTAAAAAAAACCCAAGTAGAAAAAAATGAAAATGACAAACAATATAAATGAATATGAAAAGATTAAGGCAAAATGAAAAAAAGAATAAGAAATTTAGTTTACAGTGTGTGTTAAGAAATAAATAAAGAAAAATTTAAACATTTTAGAAGAAAAAGAAAGATAAATCAATAGACTAGTGAAATTAAAAAATTACACTCAGCACACTTGGGCGATCATGTATCTTTTGATACGTGACTGATGAGGCAGATTTTTTTTTCCCTGCAGTAGGTTGGAATTTCAATCTGCGGTAGAACAGTTGCCATCCAAGGCTACAGAACCTGGTCTGTCCTACTATTTACCCATAGATAGGGGGAGAAGAGGAGGAATCATACCTTTCTCAATGGTATTAGCACGTAAGTGAATGTAATGGATTTGACTAGAATTTGAACTCGGCTCTCCGATTTCTCAATCTGAGCTGCTATCCATTACTCCACCTTGCTGTGAGTAAAAATTACACTACAAACAAAAACAAACAAAAATAAGCTGGACTTACAGTTGTGGGGAGGGTAATAAATAAATAATTAATAAAGGAAATAAGACTAAAAAAGAAGATTCAAAAACTCTCTCAAAATAAAAATGTAAAAACAAAAAATGTAAGAAAAATTAAACGCAAAAAATTCTTTGTGGGCAAAAAATAAAAACATGGATTCTCAGTAGTGCACCAAAAACACGTCTGGTGCATGGTGAGACTAACTGGTCTATGAAAATGAATAATCCTACTACAAAAGTACCATAGTGGAAAGTTCATCAGAATAATTTCCATGAAAGTATTTATAGATTTTATTCGTATGAGACTGAGATACCAGGTCAGGACCAATAACAGTGCTGATTCTTTGGATTTTAACAGAAATCAACCTTGCATCAATGAAAAGTATGTAGATTAACTCAAGATAAAAATGATGAAAGACAAGAAAATAAACAGTCGATTGCTGATATCTTCTGATGAGTGAATGGAGCGATTGTGGTAGGGTCCTTCTATGAAACTCTAGAATCGAGATGCTGAAAATAACATCAATCAGCAAAATTTTATATTGGTATTAATGATTATATATAATATATATACACACACACATATATATATATATATATATATATATATATATATATATAAATTAATGGATTTTATTTTTTAATACAAAATATTTTTATTATTTTATTACTTCAAATGTTATTTTTAGTAGATACCTGTATTTCAGTTGATGCTCCAATTATTTTGAACAATATTACTTGCCTGTGTAGAAGAGAAAAATTAATAAAGAAAATGGATATCTTTATTAAGTTTCTCAAGTACACAGGCAAGTAGACAAAAAAAAATAGTTTAAAATAAATGGAGTGTCTACCGAAATACAGTTATCCACTAAAAATAGCAATTATATATATATATATATATAATATAAATTACCAATAGTGTTATCATTTGTAAATGAACAGAAAAGAAAGTGTCAACCAAGAGACATTGTTTTCACAAACTTTGTCAACCAAAAGCCTCAATATTTACTGACATCAAACCCTAAAACAAAAACTGATAAAGAACCTTTGCAAATTTATATAAACATACATCAAAATCAATTTTTTAAACCAGCAAATTTATTTTGTATAATTTGAATTATACTTCCATTTGAAAAAGTATTAATAAAAACTGATTTTTTTTTGTTTCAAAATTATATAAAATGAAGTTCAGAATTTAAAAACTGACAGTCACTTTTTAAGTGAAACAGTTACAAATTATGTTTAATGTTGTTTGATTTTAATCTTTTATTTTTTTTATATTTCAATCATTTCATTGTTTAAATCCAATTTAAAAACAGAATTTTTTTGTATCATAAATAGTTTCAAGCTTTTCAGCTTCTAATAACAAGTGCCAAAATCCAGCAAATTAGAAATTTAATGATAAAACAAAACTGATGGAAACTAAAAAAATGCTTTATACAATTCATTCTCATGGATTTCATTTATGTTTAGTGGCAGATATTTTTTTTAAAATAAATATTAGTTTTTTTAGATTAAATGAATTATTTTATAAAGTTTCTTCTGTAGTGTATTATATTTTCATAGTTTTGTCTTTGTCACTTTATAATTTACAAGTTTTCTTCATTTTAATGCAGGTTTTTCTTTTTTACAGTAAAGTTCACTCAGTACATGGGCATTTGAGGTACACAGGATATTAGGAGGCACAGTTAGTACAGATAGGAGGGGAAAATAATGGTTAACTCTGGAATTGAACAGGTTAAGATTGTAGTGATTAGGGAAACATCCTCTTGGGAGTTAGTTCCACAGAGCAGTGGTTTGTGGGAAGAAGCTGTTTGAGTGGAACTTACTTCTGACTGATGGAATACAGAGGGAATGTGGGTGATTTATTACAATGTCCTTGCTCTGAGGGTTAGAACTGGCTGAACTAAGGAATGCAGGTCATCTGAGCACTTTTTGTTTATAGCTTTTATGGTTTTGGAGGAATGCACGTTGGCCAAGTAAACAACAATGGGGGAGAGGTTAGACTGGATTCCTTGGTGAAAAGCTTTAATGATTTTCAGGCATATAAAGTTGGCCAAGTAAACAACAATGGGGGAGAGGTTAGACTGGATTCCTTGGTGAAAAGCTGTTATTACTTTTAGAAGACACAACTTTGCCAAGTAAACAACGATGGAGAGGAGGTTAGATTGGGTTAGAAAAGATTTTATGTCTTGAGGCATGGGAAGGAGGCAAAATAAAAAACAATGGGGTAGAGGTTAGACTGGGTTCCTTGGTGAAAAGCTTTAATGATTTTCAGGCATATAAAGTTGGCCAAGTAAACAACAATGGGAGCAGTGGTTAGACTGGGTTTCTTGGTGAAAAGCTGTCATAGTTTTGAGGAACTGGAACTTGGCCAAGTAAATAACAATAGAATAGAGGTTAGATTGGGTTCCTTGGTGAAAAGCTTTAATGATTTTGAGGCAGGGGATGTTGGCTAAGTAAACAACAATGAGGGCAGAGTTTAGACTGGGTTCCTTGGTGAAAGGTTTTTATGGTTTTGAGGAAGTGGAAGTTTTGCCAAGTAAACAAGAATGGGACAGAGATTAGTCTGCGTTACTAGGTGAAAAGCTTTTATGATTTTGATGCATAGGAAGTTAGCCAATTAAATAACAATGTGCAAGAGTTCAGACTGGGTTCCTTGGTAAAAAGCTTGTATGGTTTTAAGGCATAGGAAGATGGCAAAGTAAACCACAATGAGCAAGAGGTTAGACGGGGTTCCTTGGAGAAAAGCTTTTATGATTTTGGGACATGGGAATTTTGCTGAGTAAATAACAATTGTCCAGTGTTTAGACTGTGTTCCTTGGTGAAAGGATTTTATGCTTTTGATACATAGGAATTTAGCCACATAAATAATAATGGGGCAGAGGTTAGACTTGGTGAAAAGCTTTTATAGTTTTGAGGCATAGGAATTTGACCAAGTAAACAACAATGGGACAGAGGTTAGTCTGCATTACTAGGTGAAAAGCTTTTATGGTTTTGAGGCATGGGATGTTGGCCAAATAAACAACAATGGGACAGAAGTTAGATTGAGTTCTCTGGTGAAAAACGTTTATGTTTTTGAGAAATTGGGAAGTTAGCATAGTAAATAACACTAGGCCAGGTGTTAGATTGGGTTCCTTGAGGAATATAAAGGCCAAATAAACAAGAATGTCATAGATTGGGTTCCTTGGGGAAAACCTTTTATGATTTTCAGGAAAAGACAGTTGGCCAAGTAAACAACAATGGGCTGAGGTTAGACCGAGTTCCTTGGTAAAAAGATTTCATGGTTTTGAGGAATTGTGAAGTTGGCCTACTAAACAACAATGGACCAGAGGTTAGACTGGGTTCGTTGTGAAAGGCTTTTATGGGTTTGATGAATGGGAAATTGGACAAATAAACAACAATGGTGCAAAAATTAGACTAGATTCTTTGGGGAAATTTCTTATGATTTTGCAGAATAGGCTGTTGGCCAAGTAAATCGCAATGTGGCAGAGGTTAGACTGGGTTCCTTGATGAAAAGCTTTTATGGCTTTGAAGCATGGTTAGTTGGAAACAACAATGGGGCATAGGTTAGACTGGGTTCTTCGCTGAAAAGCTCTTATGGTTTTGAAGAATGGGAAGTTGGCCAAGTAAACAGCAAATTTAATAGTTGTCAGAACAAGCTCCTTGGTGAGAAACATCTGAAAGTAAGTCCAGTGTACCAATGATGAGGAAGGTATTCTGATGACATAGGTATTCATAGTTAGGATAAGAATGATCTGGAGATGGGCATTAAAAAAATTTTCTTACCATGTGTTCCAAGAATTAGAACTTATGATAAACCTTTCCATAGAAACTCAAGCTATAATCTTAAATTGGAATTAAAGTAGTGATAATACATAATAAAATTTGAGAATGTGGAATCAATAAACTCTAAATACTTCAAATGGTTCAGTTAGAACAAATTTAGTACAGGAGATAAAGAAATTGAATGTAGGATATATTGTGCTTGGGGTAGTTTTGTTCAACACTGCAAAATGCTACAAAACCAAAATATTAACTTATGAACTCAAATCATGTTCCTAACAAACCTTGTCAAATCTAGGCTTTCATGTGGATGTCATGCTTGGCACTAAACTTGTTCAGAAATGTCCAAACTATCAGCTATGTACAACCATTTTCTCAGGTCAATGATTAAAAATGGCTTCAAGAGAATCAATTCCCTAACTTTTAAAGAAAAAAAAAATCATTCTTCAGACCCTAAAGACTGCTGCTACATAATCACAAATAACATAAAACATATTTAAACACTTTCAGCAGCAAATATAATGGATATCACATGTAACGAGAAGGGAAAATAATGATATAATCAAGATGTTGATTTTCCACACCACTTCAAACAAAAGATTAGGAAGGAAACTCTCATCAATACTAGAAACAGTGATCTTGAGAAATCTCTTTTTGTGAAAAACTATTTTAATAAATTTAAACTGACAGTAGTGCTAATTGTTCAATCAATGAACACTGAATGTTTCCTTATAAGAAAACAGCTAATCTCACCATTATCATAAGATAAAATACAATGTAATATTTATATATTACTAGCAGCATGGCCTGGCATTGCCCGTGCTTGATTCAAAAAATTAACGACTCATACAGCAATTGCCATCACTTGACTTAAAATATTTTTGCCCTTCCTTGCCTTTAAAGGAGTGCCCTTTGCCATGCTGATGTTGCTACATGCCTTCTTGCCTATCTCACACTGCAAATTTTTTCTAAGCTCTATACTAAATATTAAATCTGTTATGAAAAAAGAACTAAACAAAATGAACACAAAACGATCAGCTTTAAAAAAGGACTCGTAACTGGAAAAACCGAATGAAAAAAGAATGTTAACAACAAATACTTTTTCACACCCAAACCAATTCTGCGGAATCAGAATCAATGTTGAGTTTAAGCAAGTGAATGAGCCAATTGGAGTAAAGTGCAGATTTAAATTTTTCCCCACTTGTGACGAATGTAGCTATCGATTTTTTTTGCATGCTACCATACTAGTTAACATTTGTGTCAGTCAGCTGTTGGCTCTCACTCTGGCCAGTAGAAAATGGCCACAAACTACATGAAAATTGCCGTAGAAGCATGAAAAAAATCGATTATTTCCACTATTGATGGTAGTTGGGAAATGCAAAGTTGGTCTTGGCCTTCCCACTAACTTGGAGCATGTGCATGTAAATTTTGGTGCAAATCCGTCGAAAATTGCAGCCGTGCATTCGTTACACACATATCCTGCCTTTTATAGATAGAGATTTGATATTTATTAGATACTTAATAGGCTTACAGCTATATCATGTTGAAACACCAGTTCTTGTACGATCACTGAAGTTAAGCAATATCAGGCCTGGTCAGTACCTACATGAATGAATGCTTGGGAATACCAGGTGTTTAAGCTTGGATGTACTGGTGGTATAATGGATAATGGTTCAGAATTGGAAATTAGAGAGCTGAGTTCCAACTGCAGTCAGGTTTATTATATTCACCTACATGCAAATACTCTTGAACAAGGCATGACTCCGCCTCTTCTTCCTCCAGCTATGAGTTAATCAGCTGGAGTTGTATCAGTAAATCATTATTATCTCTCAAAATTATTACAATCTAAAAATATTTTCTGGCATTAAATAATCTGCAAAAGGTTGATAAGCCATTAAGAAACAAATCAATCAATGCTTGTGACCATGCACCGCTATTTCAGATGTGACATTCCGTTGTTTATGGTAACAGAGACTTACCCCACTTACTCTGGCAATGATATTTGAAATCTTTTTTTGCCTGTTTGCTTTCTTTGAATTTTCAAGTAAGAAAATGGAAGAGTTAAGAAGCAGAATTAGTTTGGATCATAAAACAACATGCAACAATAAATGTAATTGTATTGAAAGCATATACAATCTGGTCATGTAGAAGTTTCCCCCCTTCCATGCATAAATAATCCCATTTGTTATCTAATAAAATGGAATAAGTGTAGAGTAATTGGCCATGGTTAGGTATAATTGGCAAAAATGTCCAATAAATGGAATTGTCAAAGATTCCAATAAACAATAACAAAAGAAAAAAAATAAAACGGAAAAATATGATTAATTTCTTTTCTCTGGTTTATAAACGCTTAGTGGGTTATTTAAAGCCAGAAAATATTTTTAGATTGTAAGAATTTTTGGAGGAAGATAATGAGTTAGTGATACAAGTTTTATTAATTAACCCATAACTGGGGGAGAAGAGGTGTATTCATACCCTTTCAAAGTGTATTTGTGCATAAGTGGATATAATGAACCCAACTAGAATTAGAACTTGCCTCTCCAATTTCTAACTCTGTGCCATTATCCATTATATCACCTTCACATCCAGCTTAAAGAATCTGATATTCCTAAGCAGTCACCCATCAAGGCACTGATCAGGCTCGACATTGTTTAACTTAGGTGATTGTAAGGGAACTGGTATTTTAATATGATGTTGTAAGCCTAGACAAAATAATACTAAGTAAACAATATACATATGCAAGACAAAACTAAGTAACAGTAATGAGGTAAAAAAAGTTCACATAGTAAGAATGGTGTTAACATGCAAAAGGGATACAGTCAAGTGATTGTAGCATTCTGATTTCAATACAAGAAAGAACAAAAATATGGCAGATGAGACTGAGAAGTGGTCCATTTTTATTGGTTAGGAAGAAATCCCAGCATGCTTCTGTATGATTTGTTTATAAATTTGGGGAAGGGGATGTTTTAGGGGTTAGGAGAGATAGAAAGAGTGCAAACTTTGCTTAGAGCTACAAAGGACAGGAAACTGTGGTGATCCATGATCGCCCATATTTTGAAGGGGCACAGCACATAGAAGAAGAAGAGTGTTAATGAGAATGAACTTTAATAAGTTCATAGTTTGATAATGAAAAAATAAAAATTATTTTACACACAAAATTGAGTAATTGGTCATAGTTAAGTGTAATCGGTAAAATTCTCAACATATAGAATTGTCAAAGCTCTCAATAAACAATAAGAAAGGAAAGAAAAAAGACAGGAGAAACAATACTAAGCAAACAACATATATGCAAGTCAAAATTAGCCAAAACAACAGTAATAAGGAAAAAAGTTAACAAAATGCAAAAGGTATACAGTCAAGTGATTGTAGCATTCTGACAAGAAATATGGTGGATGAAAGCAAGAAGTGGTACATTTTATTGGTTAGGAAGAAATCCCAGCATGCATCTGTACAATTTGTCTATAAATTTGTTGGGTGGATATATTTTACAGTCATTTCCATTCAAATGGAACCAACAATGATAATAGTTTTAACTTACTTGAATTTCTTAGACGCAGCATTGTCATTAATTTTTATTAGATTTTCTTTTGTCTAAATATCACTTGTTTTTTTTTGTCATTTTTATTACTACGCATATGAATATAGAGGAAGTTTTAAGGAAAATGGTAGAGAAAGGGTTTAGTTCGAAGTTCCTTGAAGTTTACCTGGAACATTAAGTACCTGAAAAAGGCCTGAGGGTATAATAGCTGAAAAGTTTTGATAACATCAAAGATGGAGGACAATAGTCTGGATATAATAGGTCATGGTTAAGTGTAATTGGCAGAAATGCCCAACAAATAGAACTGACAAAGTTTTGAGTAAACAATAACAAGAGAAAGAAAAAGAACAGGGCAAAATAATAGTAAGGAATATATGCAAGTAATAAAGTAAAAAGTTCACAAAGTAAGAATGGCGTTAACACACTACAATAAAACTTTACAATAAGAATAAAGGTAACATTTATGCACAAGGTCATCACAAGTCAATCCAGTAGTCATACTCAACAGATCCCAGCTCGTCAATATTTACAAGCCTGCATCAAGGGTAGATGTGGCACAAGGCTGAGTTTAAAGTAGGTCATCCGAGCCTACAGGCTCAGCCAAAAATTCCCCACATAAATGGGTTTGGGTCTGTCTACCTCCCGGGGTGAGACTCTGCCCTTCAGCACAACCTCGTCTGGGTTCCTCTCTGCCTTCAGGCAGAGAGAGTTTGACAGCAAAGCTGGAACAGATCCCAGCTAGTCCTTGTAGTCCATTGACTATTAAACAACATCTACCAGCCTGAATGTCCGAGAAATGTTGTTTAATACTGTTTATTATAAACAGAGCATTTACTTAAATATTTGTATCTATAAAAAGAATGTCAAACATAAAAATGTCTTAAAATAACTGTCGGACTTTGTCCATTTCATAAGATAAGTGATTGTAGCATTCTGGCTTCAAGACAAGAAAGAACAAAAATATAATGGATAAGACCAAGAAGTGGTTCATTTTATTGATTAGGAAAAAATCCCAGCATGCATCTGTATTATTTGTCTATAAATTTGTGGAGGGGGGTGTTTTGCAGTCATTCCCAGTGATTGTAACCAATAATAAGAATAAAAAGGTTGCTACAAAACAAACAAATATGTTTCAGTTTTTATATGCTTCAACTGCACAGAATTAAAATTTCTAAATAAGACACTAGAAAGACTATAGTTTTAAAACTCCTGATAGTGAATATTATTGGCTGGCTATTGTTGCAATAAGGATGATAAACTTTTAAGGAAATAAATAAATAAAATAAAAACAAATAACAAAGATGACACATTTTATTTTTGATTACAGCATTCAAAATCGAAGGTTGAAACTCTTTCTGCAATCAAAACAGTGTCACATATATAATCGGGCATATCAGCCAATTTATTAATTGGTTGTATGCAGAGGCACAAACAGAAAGTCTCCATTATGGCATAAAGTAAAATAATTTCCATCATTAAACATTAATAATTTTTCAATTTGTCCATTCAGTTAGAGATGAAAATTAAACAGAACGACATAAAGCTAAAAGGGATGCTGGTTATTTTCATGTAAAAAAAAAAAAAAAAAAAAAAAAAAAAAAAAAAAAAAAGAGTCTTTTTCTCTTCTTTCCAGTAAAGCTGAGGTTTTGTCCTTTCAAGATAAAAAAGCTACAAGCCACAGGTTAAGTTCAACTCAAGAGAAAAAGTAACAAATTATTTTTAGTGTGTCATTAAGTTAGTTATGAGAAATGGTTAGGTTGTTTCAATATATTTAATGTTAGAGACATAGTGAAATTAGTTTTACATACACTCACACATCTGTAATAATTACTTATTGATTTTGAAGTGTTTTAGAAGTCTTATTGAAAGATTCAGATACTATTCAAAATGTATTTGATTTTTGCTACTCAATTCACTCTATGAAGAAAGATGTTAAAGATATTAAACAGGGAAGCAAAGCTCCATTTGCAGGCCACAAATGAAAATATTTTCACGGTATGACTATAATAGAATCACAACCATAAACTACAGTGCTGGATTAGTCAATTATTTTGATGATCAAACTAATTAAATTTTCATGTAAAATAGTTCTACAAATTCATAAAAGTTTTTTTTTTTCATCAAATATAATAAATTTTTTTACAAAAAAACAATTTCATTATTAAAGCACAATAAATATTATATAGAAAATTTTCTTAAGTTTGTGAGATAGGATAAAAATATGAAAACAATTACTTTTCATTTTATATGTGTAAGTTAAATTTATTTGGCTTCAATAAAAGAAAAGGCTAGTCAACAATTATAAGAAGAAACAGTTTGAAACTGATATTTTCTAATCTGCTAGTTATTGGTTTATGATATAACTGCAGTGTAAAGACAGGCCTACTCATGATGCAATTAAGGGTCAGAACTGGGACCTATTTCAAAATGTTTGAGTTTCAGAAATATTAGAAGAAAATTGAATAGTTAAACATTCTTAGTAGACAACATTTTCATTATTTTTGTTATTACATTTGATTCTATTTTATGTTAATTGTAAACTAAAATTCAACTTTTTTTTTTATGCTTTTTTTTTAAATCCCTTTTAGAAAGAAAAACAAATTACTTATAAAAAATTAAATTTTATCATCAATATATTTGTTGTTATGGATAACAATATCAGAGAAATATATTAAATTTCTATGACAAATATTGGCATTTTTAAATAAATTTTGCAGTGCAAAAACAGAATCAAGGAAAAAAATCTGTTGAAAATTAAACATAACAAAACATTATTAAAATTAACTTATAGTGTAGAACACTATAGTAAAGAGCAAACTTAATATTGGCAACCTGATAACTTTTCACCTTTTTCATTTCTTTGTAATAATTTGGGGGCTTGTAAGTTTAACTAGAGGTTGTCTTTCATAATAAATATTTTTTAGTCTGTACCAATATTAGCAGATACATTTTCATGAAGCTCACTATGTTTTGAAAGGCTAGTATTCTTGGATAGTGAAAGAAATCCACGAGCCAAGTATGAATTCTACCTGCGTTCATTACATTCACATAAATACCTTTGAGAAAAGTATAAATCTATCGATTACCTCCATGACTATGGGTTAAATAGTAAGGTAGGCTGCGATCTCTTGCTTTGAAGTTGCAGGCAGTCTTGGAAAGGGAAAACTGATTTCAAAACCAGCCTGAAGAAGGATGTGTCCCATCAGGCTTTCTTGCCCTAGACACACCACTGCTGTTGTGGCTGAAGTATATGTGATGCCTTAATAGATTATGGGACATGTGAATATACTTAACATTAAAACTAGTTTTCCAACATTTGTACTTGTAATGGACTTAAATTTTAATATATTTATGGTACTGGAAATGTTTCAACCATCTAGAGACACAAAATAAGAGTTGTGTCGAAAACTGATAGGATTATGATAATGGGCAATTATCATTACATCACAATTTTATAACTTGATTCTTGCATGATCCTGATATGCAAAATGTCTATGGAACAATAGAAAGTATTTAATATGCTAAAGTATTTCTTTTTAACACAAGAAATGCATAAACAGATTAATTTGCTGGAGACAAAATGAATATTTGCACCAATTCTAAATAGCGTATGGATTCATTTCATTGCCTAAGGTTTTTATATTGATTTTAAGATAAAATTAATTAGCTTTTTAAAGTAGAATTTCTATTTTAAAGCAATTTAAAAGTTATCAAAAATATTTTGCATTATCTTGGCCTTTTAATGATCAAACTATGAAATAAAATAGTTATCTACCATGACATACTGTTTTATTAAATAAAGTAAGTTTTATAATATAGTTAACTGATCCTGATATGCAAAATAGAATTAACATAGAAAAGTAGATACCAGTTCATCTTCAGATTGACTTTTAAAATTGTTTTAGTATAGAAAAAGTTGAAATGAATATTGATGAAGAATTTAGAACTTGAAATGTGTTAAAATTAGCTAAGTGAATAAAAAGGAACATTACAAAGAACAAATTGTTATGTATATTGAAAAAGAATAAAAATTTCCAATTTTTAATATTATCATAAAAATGAATGCAGATTTGGCTTTAAGAATTTCCAATTATTTACTGAAAAAAATTTCCAGTTTTTAATATGACCATAAAAATGAATGTCAATTAGGTTATATAAATTTCCAAATATTTGCTGAAAAAGAAAAAAAAACATTAAGAATACATCACAAAAAGCATTAAACAAAGGTTTAATAAACTCTAAAAGTAATATTTGTGGCCTGGCAAATGATGAAAAGAGATTTACTTATGTAATAATATTTATGAAACTGTTGATTTTATGCACAATACAATTTTCAAGTCAATGACCTCTGGATCAAGAACTTCATATTCAAGCCATTTTTGTCTTGCAATTGGGGAAAACAATGATTTATTTAATTTTGGCTTTGTACATTTCTACTAAATGGACAGAAATTTTCACATCTCTTCCCAAGAAAATTTCTGTTTAGACATGACTGAGAAATAAGACAGTATAAATTAACTTTGATGAATTATAATAGAGAAGAAGGAAAGATATTAAAATTTACAATATAGGTATTATTTTCAACAGTATAGATGAATACAAAAGCCAAGTGTCAAAGGAATTACTTGAAATTAAACCTTTTTAGACATGTTTTGTTTTATGCATTCAAAATAAGACATAAAATCTTCAGTTTTTTCTAACTAAAATTCACTGTATAATATCTTATCTTTTTCAATGAAAATAAATATGTAAATTCTTATTTGCAGATAAGGAATATATGCATATATATTTAAAAATTATGACACAAGTATGTTAAAATATCACTACAAAAATAAACATTTTGTTTCAACACTTCTGGTATCTTGTCAAGTGATGTTTACTTATGTTATAATTTTTAAATTACACACACACATAAACACTTTAAAAATCAGGAGGTCAGTTGAATCTGCTACCTTGGTTTCAACCTTACAGCATCCTAAGGCGATTTTTATCAAATGACCTCTTCTTAACATTTTATTTTTTTTTTAAATCTAATGAATGCTACATTATTATTTTAAAAAATAAATGCAAAATGTTGGAAAGGGAAGAGGAGGAGGATGTGAAGAAAGAAGGAGAAGAAGGAGGAGGAGAAAGAGAAGAAAAGCAGGCATATTGTAAATGTATCGTGTGGGGGGTTAATTAAAATGTACATTACATTTTTTTTTTATCCAGCCTCATATAAGCTTAAGAAAAATTTTCTAATATGTAAGCAAGAACTTAAAACTTCAGATTTCTGGTTTAAAACATTTTTGGGATCCAAAAATACCATAATTGCAAAAAGACTTCAATACGACTTCAATACCTGATCTGACTCAACTCTGACTATTAACCTTTTATGTATTATTATATATATATATATATATATATATATATATATATATATATGCACACACACGTGTAGGCAAAAATTTGGCACATGACCAAAGTTGAATTATCATTAATATAATCACACCCATGGCCAAGATTTTTGTTTTCATCGATTGCAAGCTACTAAGATATTTTAGTCAACTCATTCTGTTTGTCTAAGTCTATTCAAATGTAATTGCACTAATTTGAAATTCTATATGTCTTCTAAGAAAAGAAAACATTTGTACACAGAAAGATAAATACAGTTTCTCTTACTATGTTTGAAAACGTAAACATAATAAAACTTAAAAATGTTTACTTGCATCTACACAAGTGTATATATTTTGAATTTTAAAAGGGTATATGTTTCACAAATTACTCCTATATACAAATCTGTTGAGCAAGTTTTTTTTTTTTTTTTTTTTTTTTTTAATTGTTTCACCCCAAGCAAGACAATAATGACACTAAGACGTAGGGGGTTTACAGGGAGTGAAAGGGGAAGAGAATGAGAAGACTGAGAATGGGGAGGATTAAGGAAAGGAAAAAAAAAAAAAAGAAACTGGGTTCAAGAAGACAGAAGATGGTGATTGACATTGCATTTAAATTTTTGAAGATTGTAGTTATCAGGGGAGAAAGAAATCAGAAGGGAGTTCCACAGGTGGGAAGTCCGAGAAAAGAAACTGTTAGAGTAGGTTGTTGCATCTAGTTAATTCAACAGTAAAATGGTGAGACCTAGTTGCCAATTTAGTAGCATGCTTAAATTCATATAGTTAGGGCAGCAGGGTAAAAAGCTCATCAGAACAGTTGCCATGAAAATATTTGTAGAAAAGACAGAGGGAAGCCACATCACATTGGTGAGAAAGTGACTATGTTGATAACAAATGAGTTAATATCTGAAATTATATTTTTTGAAAGAAAAGCATAAAAAGTGTATATTTCATTGTAGTACTCAAAAAAGTATCCAAGCAAAAATAAAAAATAAAAAATAATCATTAGTTACTAGCTCCACTGAATACAAAGTATTTTGATGATATTAGATTTTTTTAATGTAAAAATGTTTATCACTTACATTAAGGATGCGGTAAATATTAAAATTATGAAAACCACTCCCATTGTAAAAGCTAATAAACAACAAACAATAAATGAAAAGATATGTTTGTAAAAAAAAAATGCTTGTGGCAGCATTCTTGATATATAAAAGAGCTAAGTTTCAAAAAAACAAGTATTAACCACTCTAAAAGTAAATGGGCCATGAAGAAATCAGGCCAATTTGAAAGCCATTGTCATAAATTAAAACACCATTGTTAGTCAGTTTCACTCAAAACAAGATCAAAAGCTTCAAAGAAATTCAAACACAAATGATTGAAAAATGATTAAAAGAAAAACAAAATCTTTATCCAAAACAGAAAATAATTTCAACATCTTAAAGAAAAAGGTAACTTCTTTAGAAAATAATAAAAATGTAAAAAAAAAAAAAATAAAAAAAAATAATAAAAATCTAGATGTAGGTTTTCAGCATTAATCCTTCAGATTTAGGTCACTATTTCATTTTTATGTATTAAATTAAATAACTATACTGTGAGATATTTACATATAAAAAATATTTTTTTTTTCACTTTAAAGAAATATTTCCATTTTAAACATTTTGACATGCATACAATTTTTCATATACAAGATTATAAATATACTTTTATAAAATGTAATTCTTAAATATTAAAATATGGTCATATTTTGTAATCTTGGAGAGAGGGGAAAAAGAAAAAAAAACTAATTTGAGGATATTACCAAGTAGACTTTTCTGAGTATTATGACTTAATTACTTTTAGATTAGTAATTCCACAAAGATCTTTTTATGCAATCAATTAAATGCAATAAAAATAGCACTTGATGGTTTTTTTTTTGTCAACTAAAAGTGTTTGTTTTTCTTTACAGATAAAAACAAATTTATAAACAATCTGTAAGTTTCTCACAAATAAAATGCAAAAAATC
>OZ010610.1:4053957-4058957 GCA_963932145.1 Acanthosepion lycidas | reverse complement strand
ATACATATATACATATATATATATATATATATATATACAAAACTTAGCAACATATTAATACATTAAAATACAAACATACACATTTCGCAGTACAAACACACATAACTACACATAAATATATACATATATATACATACACATACAGAAAAATGAGTAACATTATGTAGTTATACCATACACATTCATATCGTCAGATTGACCATCAGGTAATAAAAGTTATAATCTATTCAACTTACAGCTACATATCATTATCATTTAAAGTATACGACCCCTATAATAAGTTAAATTTATAACGGTGTTTACAATTAACCGTTAGTTCATATCTCTGATTTAAGAGATCAGCCTTGTTTTTAAATCTAATAATTTCAAACTTTTCGTTAAGACACAGGTAACACGGGGAATATAGGGATTTACATGTCCGGGATTTCTTAATCAATGTCCAATTAACCGTAGGTGTTTTGTTCTTTTCTTTTAGGTTCCAAAAGTACTTGGACAATGAAGTCATGTACCTATAGTCACAGTTATTGAAAGATTGCATATGCCCCCGCCAGCGTTCTTTGAATGTATTCATTGTGCTACCAATGTAAAACTTCTTTATATTTGGATTCTCAATAGTTGAGATAGACTACAGAACGTATTCCACAGTTATTTTGTAGTGGACAATTACTAGGATACCTACAATTACATGAATTATTATTTGTGTCATTATATTTAGTATTACTGTCAGTAACCTTTTGAGTAATCGAGCTTTTTGAATCCCTATACTTGTTAAAGACTATGTTGTTATGTTTTTTAATGATTTTCTCTAGGTTATCTGCACAACTATAGCTTAATTTAAGTGTATTAGGATTAAATATTTTACTAAGTGGGTTAGTTTCAGTGTTAGGGAAATGTTTCTTGATTAGGTTTAGAAACATACGTCCTAATTTAGATTTAATCATTAAATTGAAAGGGGGAGTGAACCAGATGATCTTTCTAGATCTATTCTTATTATGGTTGTAGTTAACAGGGTTTTTATACTGAATATTGATATCTTTGTATCCACTATTTTTAAGTGCAGAATTATAAAAGTCACTATGTTTATTAAAAACATCTTTGTTAGAAGAGTTAGTGCTAATTCTAAATCCAATGGAAGAGGGTATATGTTTGATAACTGAAGGGGGATGGTTGGAATTTGGATGAACGTAAATCGGATTGGAATTAACCTTCACATATGGTTGGAAAGAGTTGTTAGCAAGGTTTAGGGTGACGTCTAGAAAATCTACTTGTTTAACATTAGTAGTGACTATTGTCCTAAGACCTAAATCCTTAAATACCCTATGAATCATTTTCCTAATACGGTCTACCTTAGTTTTAGTGGAGTTTTTAACAACTAATAAACCATCATCCCTATACAATCCTATACTATCGGAATCCAGACAGTCAAATGCACTTAAATTATACAACAGAAATAACCCAACCAGGTCAGAAGCTTCAGCAGAATCCAGAGAACCCATCAAAATGTCAAAATTGTTGTTGTAAGACTTTTTGGTCCACTGTTCATCCTTGTAGATTAGAACAGAATTCCGGCATTTCATGATGATGTCCACCTCACTCTCAGAAATATTAGAGTATTCCCGGGCGAAATCCAAGGCCAAAGTAAAAAGATCCTTCGATATAGAGGGATAATAATCGACAATATCGAACTGTATAAAAGTACAGTTGCCCTTATATCGGATGTTATTAAACCAGTTGATGACATCAGCTGTGTTAACCCACTGTAGTAGTCCAAGGGTGTTTTTTATGGATTTGTTGGTTCTTTCTAAGATGGTCTTACTAATTCTGCCGATTTCCGGTCTGGTAGGGTTTATAAGCCTAGTAGATGGCTTAGTTTTGAATTCAGGTTTATGGTCTTTTAACAAGACATAGGCTTCCTTAGTTTGTAGTTTGCCGACCCGATCACTGATCAATAATTTATCAGTAATTGATTTACTGATACTGTTAATGCTATCTATTTGGTTGAAGTTATTTGTATCAATTTTTTTGTAGTTTCTGGTTAGACTATCCCTAACTAATGTATCATAGTCCTTAGGAGATAACATATAAAAATTATCCGTTTTATCGGATTTTACATATATATCACCAGATTTATTAATGTCTTTGACGATACTATCCAGATTTTTTTGGAAGGCATTTTTGAATTTATAGAAGGTTAATCCTTTGATGATATCCAATAGTTCATTTTCAAAAGCAGACAATTGCTTAATAATTGGTGCAGTTTTGAGGCTTTTAAAACCATAAATTTCGCGTTCACACGATGGTTTTTTGTTTAGAAGAAAGAAGTAAGCTTTCCATCTCATTCTTCTGATAAGGTTTTCCGTTTGCTGTGTTAGATGGACGAAATAATCCCTTTTGTTCGTGGTGGGAATATTCTTAAGTGATAATCCGAAATTGATTCTATCCATAGTATAAGAATAGAATAGAAAGTGCTCGACAGTAGTAGGAGCTAATATCCAAGTATATGATTGGTGTATATGGAATGAATTCCAATATCCAACAATTACTATTCTTAAAAGAGTAATTTAAGTGCATTTGACTGTCTGGATTCCGATAGTATAGGATTGTATAGGGATGATGGTTTATTAGTTGTTAAAAACTCCACTAAAACTAAGGTAGACCGTATTAGGAAAATGATTCATAGGGTATTTAAGGATTTAGGTCTTAGGACAATAGTCACTACTAATGTTAAACAAGTAGATTTTCTAGACGTCACCCTAAACCTTGCTAACAACTCTTTCCAACCATATGTGAAGGTTAATTCCAATCCGATTTACGTTCATCCAAATTCCAACCATCCCCCTTCAGTTATCAAACATATACCCTCTTCCATTGGATTTAGAATTAGCACTAACTCTTCTAACAAAGATGTTTTTAATAAACATAGTGACTTTTATAATTCTGCACTTAAAAATAGTGGATACAAAGATATCAATATTCAGTATAAAAACCCTGTTAACTACAACCATAATAAGAATAGATCTAGAAAGATCATCTGGTTCACTCCCCCTTTCAATTTAATGATTAAATCTAAATTAGGACGTATGTTTCTAAACCTAATCAAGAAACATTTCCCTAACACTGAAACTAACCCACTTAGTAAAATATTTAATCCTAATACACTTAAATTAAGCTATAGTTGTGCAGATAACCTAGAGAAAATCATTAAAAAACATAACAACATAGTCTTTAACAAGTATAGGGATTCAAAAAGCTCGATTACTCAAAAGGTTACTGACAGTAATACTAAATATAATGACACAAATAATAATTCATGTAATTGTAGGTATCCTAGTAATTGTCCACTACAAAATAACTGTGGAATACGTTCTGTAGTCTATCTCAACTATTGAGAATCCAAATATAAAGAAGTTTTACATTGGTAGCACAATGAATACATTCAAAGAACGCTGGCGGGGGCATATGCAATCTTTCAATAACTGTGACTATAGGTACATGACTTCATTGTCCAAGTACTTTTGGAACCTAAAAGAAAAGAACAAAACACCTACGGTTAATTGGACATTGATTAAGAAATCCCGGACATGTAAATCCCTATATTCCCCGTGTTACCTGTGTCTTAACGAAAAGTTTGAAATTATTAGATTTAAAAACAAGGCTGATCTCTTAAATCAGAGATATGAACTAACGGTTAATTGTAAACACCGTTATAAATTTAACTTATTATAGGGGTCGTATACTTTAAATGATAATGATATGTAGCTGTAAGTTGAATAGATTATAACTTTTATTACCTGATGGTCAATCTGACGATATGAATGTGTATGGTATAACTACATAATGTTACTCATTTTTCTGTATGTGTATGTATATATATGTATATATTTATGTGTAGTTATGTGTGTTTGTACTGCGAAATGTGTATGTTTGTATTTTAATGTATTAATATGTTGCTAAGTTTTGTATATATATATATATATATATGTATATATGTATGTGTGTGTATTTGTTTGTGTGTTTATAGATATATGTGTGTATGTGCGTGTATGTATGTATATATATATATATATATGTATGTATGTGTATATATATATATATATATATATATATATATATAAAGTAAGAAGGTGAAAAGGAGGATAAGAAGAAAAGAGGTTAAAAATATTGGTGTGTATGAGTATGTATATGTATTTGTGGATGTGGGTATGTGTGTGTATATATATGTGAGTATGTATCCTTATATGCATGTATATATATTTCTTTATGTGTGTATATATGTAAGTGTCTGCATGTTTATGTAGTTGTGTATATATATGTATGTGTGTATGTGTATATATATATATATGTGTGTGTGTAGGTGTATGTGTATGTATGTGGATGTGTGTATATATATATATATATATGTATGTATGTATGTGTGCATGTATGTGTATGTGTGCATGTATGTGTGGGTATATATATGTATGTATATGTATATATATATGTATATATGTACGTATATGTATATATGTATATATGTGAATGTATGTAGGTGTATGTGTATGTATGTATATATATATGTGTATATGTTTGTATGTGTATTGTTATATTGTGTACCTAATTTTATTTACGTATATTTATGTTGATATGGATGTTTTTTTTTTTTTTTTTTTTTTTATATACATGTATGTTAGGATACGTGCATTTTTGTGTTTGCATGTATATCGAAGTATGTCTATGCATATGTATGTGTATGTATGTCTGTATATTTATATATGTTTTTGGTCAAATGTCGTTGCATTTATGTGTATGTACGTATATATGTGTATTTATTACTATAGATAAGTATTTTTATGTAGATATTCATGTGTATGTATATTTCTGTATGTGTGTATGCATGTATGTATGTGTATGTATATGTATATATATGTGTGTGTGTATATGTTTGTATGTATGTATATATGTGTATATATGTGTGTGTGTGTTTACTTATGTAGGTTTGCAGTTGTATATATGTATGTTGA
>OZ010610.1:3971457-4046457 GCA_963932145.1 Acanthosepion lycidas | reverse complement strand
TACCAAAGTGTTGAATAATTTTTCCTTTTTGCCAATTTTCCATTCCAGCCTTAAAGATTTTGAACAAAACTTTATTACCAATCTTAAGTCATCTGGTAGTTTGAAATTGTTGAACTTATTCCCTGGCAGTAATTTGTCAAAAATTGATCTAATTTTACTAGCAAACATGAGCTCTGCAGATGACATTTTGCGGTGATGTTTGCATTTGATGTCATTTGATACATGCTCAAAAATTCTTGTAGTGTCATTTCTTCAGCTTCCAAGCCTTTAGCTTTACTTAATGTCCTTTTGAAGGTGTTAACAAACCATTCCCCTTGACCATTTGATCTTAGATGATAAATCAGCATTATCAAATGTTCCACTGCATAGATTTTGCCTAAATTTTTAAACTCACTAGAAGTAAATTGAGTTTCATTATCGGATACCACACTGTAAGGCACTCCAAACCTTGCAAAAAATTCACGCAAGAATTTAATCATTATTGCAGTAGTAACTCATTTACATTTTAATATCTTGGGCCATTTTGTGAAACTGTTGATCACAATAAAATAGTATGAATCATTTAGTGGTCCAGCAAAGTTAATATGTACTCCTGTCTACGGCTTATCAGAACTCAGCCATGCTTGATAATTTGTAAGTGGTGATTTTGCTGCTGAATTACAGCCATTACATTTTCTAACAGTATTTTGGATATTTTTGCCAAACTTTGGCCAATACATATAGCTTCTCATCAGGGACTTCATCCTCGCTATTCCCGGATGTCCTAAGGGGAATTATTTTAAAATCCTTTTTTGTAGTGATAACAGAATTACTATTCTTTCCATGTATAAAACACTCCATCGCAAATAGAAAATGCTGTATTTTTGTTACCAGGTCTAATTTTAGATTTAACATCATAGTTTTTTTGAATAAACTTATTCTTTTTAGAACAAATTTTGATATCAACTATCATGACTAGCAATTCTTTAATAGCGTTACACACCAGGCTTTTAATTTCACTTTTGGATTCCACCAAAGCAATCACAGCATCTTCAAAATCTTTACATTTCAATATCAATCTGAAAAATTTTCTTCAACAGTAATTTAAGTCAACCAAGAGTAAAAAAAAAAAATTTTTGAGTGAATTCAAATCCTTGTCACAACTGTTATGTCTTTATTCCATTGAATGAGGATAACACGATCAAGAAATATAATGTCACTTGAAGTTGACAGTCTTGCTGAAATCTGTAGTAAGCAGATCTCTACTAGATCTCTCTTTCTCCTAATTCTACTCTCTACTGACAATTATCGGCATCAGTATATGTGTATTTGGACAAGTTCAAGTCCTATTCTGGAGAGGTATGTTCATCTCCACAACATCTGTACAGTAAGATAATTCTAAGAGGATTAGACAACTTATTAGATTTATTAAACTTAATTTAAACTATAGAGATAACACTGTTTGATGGTAGATTCAGAAGGAGAGCTGAAAAAAAAAATGATTAAACAAAATAGTCAATGAAAGCAGAAAGAAAGACCTATTAACTATAAGAAGATGGAATGCATGGTTGTCAGTAAAAGCATATAAAATAGACCCCCCATGCTATTTTGCCGATAAATAGTTTTATTATTATGAAGGCATGTTAAAAATAACAGCACACAAATTTAACACAGAAGTTTATATTGGTAATGTTCAAAATAACAATGCACAGATTTAATACAGAAGTTTTATTTTCATCATCAATTGTTAAGACAATTTAAAATCTTTTCTGCCATCAATTGTTAAAAAAAAACAAGTTAAAATCATTTATTCATCATTAATTATTAAAAGAAATATACAAGTCTCTAATATTTTAAGCATTTCAGGCATAACAGTCTCTGCAAATCCCAAATTTTCCCTTGGGCTTAATTCTCTTGCCAATACACTTCAGGTGCACCCACTGAAGACAACAGTCACAGGTCACAGAATCAATGTTGTTCAAGTTCTGTCTAAACAGCTCACACAACCACTCAAAAGGCTCCATAAACATGTTGATGAAAATAAACTTCTGTGTTAAATTTGTGTGTTGTTATTTCTAATATTACTTGCCTTCATAATAATAAAAATATTTATTGGCAAAATAGCCTGGAGGTCTATTTTATCAAGACCAGCAAAATAAGCTTAAAAGCATGTTTGTCTATTTTATCAGGACTGGCAAAATAGCCTATTTGAAAATTTTAAGAGTAGGATCTACAAAGAAATTGTTACCAATAACAAGAGAGAGAGCTGAAATATTTAGAACAGGTAATGAAGAAAGAAGGCTTGGATAATTTAACATTCACAGGGTATATCAAAGACAAGAGAAGTAGAGGAAAGAAGCATTAAACCTACTTCACAACTATGAGTCAATGGCTGGTGAAACGAATATCCAGGATGACCAATGGTCAGGGAAAACAAGAAATCAAGGCTACTACCACAAAGACAAAGTGGGGTAGGCCATAAAGAAACAACTATTGCTAAAAGGAAGAAAAGATAGGAAGTTTGGAGAGCTATGATCACCCATATCCTGAAAGGATCCATATAGAAAGACTGTTTAAATTTGCAAAAGGCCATTTCCAACAATAGAGAAAAATAAAACAAATGTTTATTACCAGCTTCAGGTTCTGTGTTGACATTAAAATTACCAAGTGTTAATCGAACACTTGGCATTTTTTGTTTTAATGAAGGCACAATTTTTTCTTCGAAATGCTCCATCGCCATTGACGATATATCTCTGAGCTCTTGCAAAAATTCATGAGCACGTGGAAGTTGACATGTACACTGAAGTGTGCGAAGAATATCATATAACTCATCAAGAACCTGAAAAAAAAAAAAAAAAAAAAAAAAATTTTAAAGTATTTGAATGTTATTTGTTTAGTATAAGATGAAAGTCAAGATATATTTGTCAAAACAATAATATATGGTAAGAATCATATTTTAACAAAAAGATGTAAACCTGCACCCATTCATTTTTTTTTTATTACTCTTATCTAAAATTCATGGTTTCCCAGGTGGTGTATTTGCAATTAGCGCTACAGTGGTTGATATTTTGAATCCTGATAAAAACCAGAAATTTGAATGTCATTTTTTCAAAATAAGCTTGTCATTCTTACTTGGAAGATTGGTGCTAGACAATCTTTCTACTCACATTTCTATTAGGTTGGTGCAAAAACAATGTCGTTTTCTCACATAGTAACATATGTGAGAAAACGACATTATTTTTGCACCAACCTAATATTTAGGCTTGCATCAATTTGCTAACCTATAAGATAAGTTTACAAGTGTATTGGGGAGTGGCACAGAATTGCAATTCTTCCAAACAGCTTATCTGCCCATTTCAAACTTTGGTAGATGTCTCCCAACTCAGTCTCAAAATCGGCACATTGAATGTAAATATTTTCAGCATTTCTCAAACTTAGACATTTTGCAGATGTTGGCTTCTCCCAATCTGGTGCTGATCATTAGGTAATGAGGGGATAAAAGAATTTGTCAAATTGATTTTATTAGAGATAGGAAAAATAGATTTACATCCATAAAAATTTTGCTGATTAGGCCAACCATAAATACATAAAACTGCAGTGGGTTAACTCATTCTGGTTCGTAATTCCTGGGTTTTACTGTAATAGAAAATTCAGTCAACTTATTGGCTTTTGTTTCATAAAACTCTTCCATGAACAAGGAAATCAATTCTAATAGACAAGGATTTTTTTTAATGATGATTCTCGCCAATTTTTCTTGTGATTTTATGATTGTTAATTTGGCTGTTACCATTTGTATATATTCATATATGGTAAATTTGTTACTGTTCTTATGCTTCTTCTTTTTTATAAATTGTTTACCAAATACAAAACCCAAGAACCACTCAAGGAAGAGGGTTACCAAATGAGATTGTTGTATTAGTATAAGAAGTGCAGTTTATGAGGATATATAGGAAAGATAACGGTTAACTCTAGACTTAAAGAGGCTAAGATTGTAGTGATCCATGAAGAATCTTGTTGGGAGTCTGTTCCACAAAGTAGTGGTTCTTAGGAAGAAGCTGTCTGAATGGTACTTCCTTTTTATGAATGCAATACAAAAGAAAAGGGAGTGATTTGTCCCAGTGTACATGGTATTAGTTGTGAAGGTCTGAACTGGTGAAACTAAGGAACATAACTTGTCAGAACATCTGCTGCATCAGGATTAACATAACTTTAAGTGGGAAAAAAAAGTCCAATTTTTACAAAGATAAAAGTTATTTTAAAAAATTTCTTAACTCATTTATTTATGATGTACAATTAGTTGAACATGGCCTTAATAAATTCCAGGCACCAAACCTAATATGTTAGACTATACTATTTTTGTGCTATAACATTATGCCACAAACATATTACAGTCTAGTATATAATGCTTGGTAGCCAGAGCTAATTAAGACCATGTCTAACTAGTGGGGTGTTATGCATAAATGGATTAACAGAATCACACTTTTATTAGTCTTTTGTTATTTTTTAATTTTTCTTTACTTTTTTTTTGAAAGATCACAATTTTTTTTTTTACACATTTTAAAATCATTTTTTGCATTTTCTCCTGAAATCTTTTTTAATTTTTTGAGTCATTTTTTCCAAAAATTGTTTAAATCTCATACAATTGTTACATAATAATTTTTTTTAAGTTGTTACATGTCATTTTTAAATCATTTTTTACTCTTCAATCTCTTACATTTTTCTTACACTTGTTACATGTCTGCTACAATAACTTGATGGACTTCTTTCTGCTACAGTAACTTTATCCTGAACAAAATGGTATTTATTTTTAATACGTTTATTTTTGCTTAAATTGTTGACATCTGATAATTCAATGCAATTCATATCATTACAAAAATAGTAATGGAGGTTACTATAAATAATAACAATTCATATCTGAATGACCAAACTATTTAAAAAATGTTGTGCATTTGGAACATTCAAAAATGCTTTATTTTTAGTAATATTTCATAAGCTTTCTTCTCTTCTAATTTGAAAGTGTCTTAGATCTTGTAGGTAATAAATCTAACATACCTTTCCAGGAATAAAACAACAAAGACCCATGTCAATGTAACGGAGATAAGTCATTCCAAGTAAAGATAAACGAGTCTCAATTGCTGATAATATATCAACATGTCGTGCTAAATGATGATTACGTCTTTCGGATTCACGACGAGGTAACTGTCCTTTAATCTGCCTTTGCACCAATGCATGATATTTATCGACTCTTGCAAACCCTTGATTAAGCACAGCTTGGGCTCCTCTATTAAATGCTTGACAAACCTGGAAGAAGAAAAAAAAAAAGAAAAAAAAAAAAGAAATATTATTTAACTCACATAAATATTTGAATGCTTTTTGTCTTTAACTTTAATATAGTTATCTCCCCTGTCCAGGAGATGGCAAGTGATAGCATCTTTATGACAATGTTTATGGAGCAAGGGGTGAAAAAACTGACTCTCTGGGGGGAAAAAAACAGCAGAAAAATAATAATTGAAAAAAATATTTGTTTAAAGACTCACATGTGAAAACCCAATAATGGTAAGAATAGATGCTAACCTCCAGGAGAGTGACTCATTATGCCTTTTTGGACTAACGTTTTCCATGGATATGAAGTAGAAAAGAATATATTGATTCAACTGCTAATTCTGCAGTGGTGTCAAACTTGACACAATTTATCTTAAATATTTATAAGTCAATCATTTGTCCTTGCTTTGAATATTGCTGCCACATGTAGTCTGGTGCTCCTACTATATATTTAGAGATTCTTGATAAAATCCAAAGAATCTGCAACGTTATTGGTCCTGACCTGGCATCTTGCTTTTAGTCACTTTCCAACTCTTGTAATGTAGTTGTTTCACTGTGCCTTTTATATAAATATTTTCATGGTAATTATTCTAATGAACTATCATCTATGGTATCTAGACTTTATGAATTTAAGCACAGTACTAGATTAGCAGCAATGTCTCATCATTTTACTGTTAAAATGGCTGCTAATTGTAACTGTAAGTTCTATAATAACAGTTTCTTCTATTGTTTTTGTGAAACTCTCTTCTGGCTTCTTGCTGCCATGCCAACTTTGATCTTCAAAAAATTAAATGCAATGTCCATTGTTATCTTCTACCTTCTTAATTCTTTTATTGTCTTTTCTTCTTAATAGTATTTTTTGCTCATATTATCTAACACTTAGTAATCACTTGCATCTTAGTGGCTTTATTGCCTTGTTTAGGGGTGAAATGGTCACATGTAGACAAAATAAATATCTTTTGAAAAATGTTAAACCAGACTGATTTTGGTAGTTGCCACCACCCCCATGGATGGGGGGGGGGCAAGTACATATTTGTTTACCATTTAAGCATTAATTACAAAAAAAAAAATTATTTAAACAAAAAATAAATAATAAATTAATTAAACAACCCCCCCTCGCCCAGAATACCTCTATATTTTCAAAAACTTTAGAAAACCCCAGAATATACTGGTAAATTAGCTTAAATATAGATCATCTTTGACACCAGATGTAACATTGTTACATCATCTTTTGATACTCAGAGCCAAAATATAAAGAAAAGAAAGAAAAAGACTAATGAGAAAGTATAAGGAGACAAAAATTATGAAAAGGAAAAAATAACCACAACATTTTACACAGGAACACATATGCACACATACAGGCATACACATGCACACAGAAGGAAAATCAGACTAGCACCAATAAAAAAGTGCATAAATTATTTTTTAACTTAATATAAAAGTAATGAAAACGAGAAAACTGACAGATATGTGGTAATACTCCTGACAAGTGTACAGAACAATTACACAAAGGTTCAATCTAGAGGTGCTGAATATAACATCAATCAGCTAAATGACAAATTTTATATTTGTGTCAAGCCTATATATGATAAAAATATAGTTTTAAAGTATGCTACATTTATGGGTAAAAGTTCACAATATCAGGGATGGAGTGTATGTAAATATAAAAATAGAGACTGAGATCAACACCAAGAGTCTGTTTCATGCTTGAGTGCAATATTCAGGATGATATAGGTTGTGTGTGTGTGTGTGTGTATTATATATATATATATATATATATATATATATATATATATATATATATATATATACACACCATATATTTTCACTTATAAGGCTACCTTTAGATAAGATGGGGTCCGAAAATAGCAAATTTTCATGAATTTATCCCATACCTGTTGTATAAGATGACTACTTATTGATTATATAAAGATAAGGTTATTGGAAATGTTGTTACTTACTGTATCCTTAGAAATTCAAAATAAACAAAATAACACAACCAGTTCTATATCATGTTTTTCCTATACATGGCCCCATAAAACGAAAACCATTATTTTGTTGAACATTTCAATAAGTGATCTCTTGCGAAAACTGATTCTTCTTTTTTTCCTATATCTAAACAGTTACAGCCTGGTGTACTAATGGCCATTTATTTATATTTCATCAAAAATCACAAAATACCACTAATAACAGTATGTTAATGTACAATGATAGTACATTCCACTAGCAAAAGATAAAGGTTGCTGTGAATGCAATCATAACTCAATTATGAAATTATTCTTTGAATAGGAATTTGATTATGAAGTTATGCCAGTAATATATAAGGCAGAAATGGTTTTATTACTTTTATTTTTAGTTTATTTGATAATGTGTATCTTTTCATGTACAAAGTTGAGGTTAGCTTCACTCAGAATTTAAGGTTTCTTTTTTAGAATTGTAGTATAAGATGACCTCTAATATTTAAGGGTGATTTTTGCGATTTAAAGAGTGTCTTATATGTGGAAATATATATATATATATATATATTCATTATCATTCCCTATTTTAATTTTTTTTGTAACTTATTCTTTCTGTATTAAATTATTGTTTTAAAAATTTATTTTTTCTAAGTAAATGAACTGCTTCACTAACTTAACAGTAGATGCCTAATGATTGGCAAGTATATGAGTTGCACCAAATCATGAGATACAAATATATATTTATTAGTAGTATAAATTTTACCTCTGTTATTTATATCAAGCACTGTTTTATTACCAATAGCACTCCCTGTGTGCTTAAATAAGATCTAAAATATTACAAACACTAACCTTTTCCACTACCGTGGTTTCTACAAATGAAAGCTTCCTCAGGCCATGAAAAGGTCAATTGCTTTTCTATCACTCTAATACGCTTTTCTCATTCATGCATATGTATAATCAGAACAACATCAACAAACCCAGTCCGATGAAGTCCTAATGGATGAAACGTGACACAAATAAAAATTTTCCATTTTGACTTACAACCCCCCCCACCTCTCTCTCTCTCTCTATATATATATATATATATATATATATATATATATATATATATATATATATATATATATATATACACACACACACACACACACAAATCCAAACAAGAAGCCTGCCAGGTGACCAAAAGAAAACCCATAGGGAAATAAAAAAAAAAAAAAATTTTTTTTTTTTTTTTGCTAACAACAAAAATGGAGAAAAGCTAAACAAGATTGGGTCAATAAACAAACTTAAAAAAAAAAAAAAAAAAAAAAAAAAAGACCAAAAAGCAGGCACCTACCGAAATGCCTAGGTTATTAAGACAGCAAAAACATTTCAGTATCATACCTCCAAAGAGACAAAGTTTGGACCACTACTAAAGTTTTATGCTCCTGTGATCTGAACACAAGTTTGTGTGTGCGGGTTTGTATATACATACAGCATATGGATGAGAGTTTTTGGCATATGGTAGGATTTCTCTGCATGAACACATTTTATTAATATGTCAGATTCCTTATTTTCTTAAATGTTAATAAGATATATTGACCACTTTTGTTCATTTACTTTGAGCTACACTATAAATAAGATTTTTAGGAATAATTCTCCTTATCTGACCCAAGAGATCTAATTTATGCTTCAAACCAACCCCACAAAATCAAACAAGCTTGACTTGTCTGATATAGAGTTATGCAAAATCATACAAAGGGAAATTATGGGAAAAAAAGTTAAAAATAAAATAAACTTTTTTCATTTTTATCAAATGAGCAGCTCAACAACAGCAGTTGATGCTCAGTCTGTAGCATCTGAATAACTGTGGGAGTGTACAAAATCATACACATATTGGTAAAGTCAAAAACAGTCTGAGACTAGGTTAATGATTTCAAATAGATTATGAGCATTTCAACAGAAGCTATAGAGACATTCATAAGCAAGGATATTGAAAAGGAAACATGTGGTTGATATAATTCCTAACTCAGCTTTACTCTGGGTTAAGATACTGAAGTTTTTGTAATTTATATATCCTAAAATGCCTTCCATGTCTATAATTATTGAAAATTATTCAAAAACTGATTTATCTAGCTGTATTTTTAAAGTATTTTCTGGTCATTGAATAAACATTAAAATACAGAAGTACATATAAAAATCTTTGAAAATCTTAATACTGTTCAGCTGACATAATTAAAAACAAACAATACACGTGCACAAAATTCAAAATATAAAATGGCGACAATTTATCTATCGCACCCTGTATGCAGATAGATATAAATAGTGTGTATATAGAAATCAATACTACATGGTCAGTTTTATGCCTTAAGTAGCATATTACATTGAAACCCTGGTTCTCATATGATCACTGAAGTTAAACAACATTAAGCCTGATCAGTACCGAGACAGGCAACCGCTTGGGAAAACCAAGTGCTGTAAACTTGGATGTACTGGTGGTTTAATGGACAATAGCTTAGGATTGGAAATCAAAGAGATGAATTCCAATTCCAGTCTAGTTCTTTATATTTCTTTACATGCAAATACCCTTGAGAAAGGTATGAATCTACTTCTTTGTCAACTCAAACTATGGGTTAATAAATCATTATTATCTAAAAAAAAAAAAAAATTTTTTAAATTACAATTTAAAAATTCTGGCTTTAAATAACCTGCAAAAGGTTGATAAGCCATAAAAAAAAACAAATTAATGAATCAAAATTATGCCTTAAGTGGTCATTAGACCATGGACTGATTATTGCTCAATGTGTGTAACTCATACTGCTAATGCAGTGTTGATTTTTATGTACACAAAACTTATAGTTATTGTTGGATAAGAGTAAGCGTTGTTGCTGACACTGTGGTTTGAAACTAGATCACCAATGAGCAACATGGGCGATTCCATTATTAAGTAGATCACATGACCATAAAGAAAGTGAATAAATATGAAGTAGTGTGATGATAACTGTTCACACTTCTTGTCTATCCACGATTGCTACACGTTCACTCTCTCTACTCTACAGATTATGATTCTCTTCGAATCATTATTCTATTTGGTGATACTACTTTAACAAGTATTACTAGTGCAAATATTATTGGAAGGTGTTACTACCGGTACCGGCATCTATGAAATCTTGACTACAACAAGTATTTTTTGAAGTGATAACGAGATTTTGTTTGACATAACAAAAGTGATAAGCGAAGTGCTCCAACATCACATAAGCTTTATATCTCCCCACCTCACTTCCTGTAATCTGTAATTGTCATCTTCAGGGTGCAATTTTCGGCAAATTTTTGGTATATTCCCATACATAGGCAAACACTAAGATGCACACTCCAAAACATATATTCAACTGTCAATAAATAGCATAATTTAAAAAAAACATCTTTTGGTCTACACATATTTCATCTTAGTGTTTGCCTATGTACGTGAAAATTGCACTCTGAAGATGACAATTTGAAATTGTCAAAAGTACTTGGCATATGTCTTCCATCTGACAACAAATTGAATATAAGGATCTTATTATTCAAAGAATTGATAGCAAGTTAATGTCTCAGTAAGTCCTGTTAGCAAAGTGATTTTGCCATTAATTGCATTAAAATTGCTATTTAATTCTTTAATTGTTTATGTGTGTGTGTGGCCTGTAAAGGGTTATCAAACATGGAGTTTTAGCATTCATCAGAATAAATTCAGTGACTGATCAGTTTTGTGAAAGCATGAATATTCAAAGAATATTTCATTTTCTTTTGTATTTAATCCCTTTCATGCTGTAAAAAAAGGAAAAAAAAATAAAGAATTTTCTTGCCCTTTCTTTCTCTTTCTATATCTTGGTAGGGACTCTATATCATCAGTGTTTGTCGGGCTCATTACAATCTTTAACAAAATATACTATTGTTATAAATTAGATGCTAAAATGATTGCTTTACTCTAACTAAAATATATCAGTTTTAAAAATCTCTGTGCATGAAATTAAAAAAAAAAAGAAACAAAAAAAAAAAAACAAAACATCACATTTTGATATTTTAATATAAATTGTAATAATTCTATAAAAATAAACATTTTAAAACAAATTTCCAGACATATAAGAAAAAAAGAGTCAAGACAAAGCCAGATATTTTTTTTTAAATAATGTGTGTATCCAGATATATTTGTTTTTTTAAAATAATGTGTGATCTCGAGTGCGTATATAGTGCATTATGTCTATTAATGTGTTCATGTATCTCTCTGTCTGTGTGTTCATGTACTACTGATTGATATCATATTTCCTCAACACCAATCCCAGTCACATTCTTCACCCCAACCCTCCAGTTGACAACCGAATTTTAGGTTGGGCTAAATTTAATTTGCCCTTTCTCAAAAGATACATTCTGCTAAAAAAAACCTTATACTGTACAGAATAAATTATTTAAAATTAACATTTGAAAAGAATAAGTTGAAGTAAAAATGTGTTCTTTGAAAAACAGGGCATACAAGTAATTAGAGATTTTTAAAAGATTATTTATAAAATTAAAGCAAGAAATACACTGTCTATTAAGAATATTTCTAGCTCAGATAGGGCTAAGACCTATGCATCCTGCTGACTGACTATAGTAATTTTATTTTATTTCATTTTTTTTTTTTTTCATTCTTTCTTACTTCTTTATTATGAACAATATCAACAAAATTTATTTTTGTCAATATTTTGAGGCACAGAGTTAAAACAATTTTGTATCCAGCTGAAGTAAAGAATGAAAATGATGCACTACGAAAAATTTTTGTTGCATTAAAATAGATATAATTGAATGTTGACTCACTTGGGCTAAGCCTGACCCCAAGAATCACCACTGATATATAGATATATATATATGATGATTATGCCCTGATTTCTTTCCAATCTCACCTTTCCTGAAAGAATTACTATTTTCCTAAGCCAACATACATGACCATAAATATGTTACAAAAAATAAAAAAAAACGTTAAATCCATTATGACATCCATCCATCTCAACCCATAACAATCTGATCACAATTTAAACAATATTCATTAAAAAAAAAAAATTCTTCAATATTTCTCACTTAATTTCATCTTACCAGACTTCAAATAATGATACTGTCCTCCACATGCTTTGAGTGACCTTTCAACCACCTGATAAATATTCATGAACGTTCTAAAATTTAAAAGCTTTGAGTAATGATATCTTTGCTCTTGTATATAAACACATGCAACAAAATAAATTTTTACAGTTGCCTTAATAAAGTGCCTCAGAGGACAAAGCATGCTTTTCCTCTTGTCTTTTTATTCATTTTGTTCTTTGTTTCTTTACCGATACACTATCTGGAAATAATTTACATTTTATATATATATATATATATATATATATATATATATATATATAAAATAATAATATCTAATCTATAAGTGGAAAGGATAATCAAAGTTGTTCTTTTTAATATAAAATATTAAAAAGATAGATCTGTAGAGAGCTCAATGTATAGACTACAGAGCAATATGATATACATCAAGGAAAAGTTTAACACATCACAAAAATACAGTAATACATCATTAAAAAAAAAAAAAAAATTTTAAAAAGAAAGAATAATAACAGGAAAAGGTAACCAGGAAGTTGAGTTGGCTGACCTAGATAATCTATTTTCAAGGGTCTGAAATCTCATGTACACTGAAAATCCTATTCAGTGGTTTCATCTAGATTAGATTAAAATCAAATTCAGGTTTGCAACACTATAGTATTGTGAATAAATTCTTTTGAAATTCCTGAATAAGTGAGGAGAATTGGTGGGTAGGGTACACAGTAGGCAGACATTTCCTTCTCTGTTTAAAGAAAGTGTGTGTGAGGGAGAGGTTGAAAAAAAAAAAATCTGACTTTATATTTTGATGTTAATCATTGAGGGAACACAAAATTGAAAAAGCAGTCATCTTTTTCAATACTCCTCTGTTATTGTTGAGTTTTAATAAATCTTTTAAAAATATTACATTTTGGAATATCAAAAATGATATCAAATAACCAGGGTCTAAGGGAGCATGTGACAAAGTATCAAAGACTAAGTCTAATCCTTTCTTAATCAGAATTTAAAAAAAATATAAAAAAATAAATGGTCAACACTTGCTTAACCATGACCAAAAAAGTAAACACTGATATCTTACAAAATATTTTTCAAATAATTTTTCTGGTTAAAAGGCATGTAAATTTATGTGGTCTCTTAAATCATATCTGAATAACAAGAACGGAAATGTGGTGGACTTAAATTTCATTTCATAAATTCAGCATCATCTTTAGAACTTCCTGGAAAGATTAGGGCCGATCCTTTAGGACATGAAAGAAATTATTATATACCACTCTATTCAGACTAGTATACAAATCTTGGTTGTTATACACATTTTGTCCATTTTACCCTTCAACCTTAAGGTGTCTGTCACATCTTCTTGGAATTTTGAACCAAACACTTTATTCAAATCAACAAGGATAGGGGTCATTCCATTTCAAAACACCAGCAAAAAGTTGAAATCTGCACCCACCGACACCGAATTACTTGAAATTTGGCACAAATGTTCCCCTTCATGAGTTAGGAAAGTGTGCCAAATTATTTTGTGCTAGACTTTACCATTCCAATTTCAAGGGGGGTGTATAATTTTCCTATTTTGCCTCTAAATTAAGGCCATGCAACGTCGCCGAATTTCAGTGTTTTTTAAAAATTAAAGAAAAATACTTCCATACCTTCAATGTTTCTGAAATTTGGTATGTAGGGCAAATAAGAAGTGTAGAATCCAAATATTTAACTATTTCAAGCCTACACTTGATAGAAAATTTTATTTTGCTCATCCTAATACATGACCTCAAAATCAACAACTTTTCACCTATGTAGCTTACGGTCAGTCTATCAAAAATAAGTCCTCTTCAATTTTCATATTTTTTGCCTAACATCTACAATGCCTCCTCAAGTTCACCAAAAAATTTTGTGAGGGTTTTATGTCTACTTTAGTTGATATGACCCTGTCAAGTTTCTATGTATGTGCACGATTTCTGAGAAAGAGTATAATTAAAGACAATCATCCTAATGCTCCATGACCTCTAAAATGTTGATATTGTGCTAAGTAACTTCTTCTTAAACTATTCAATAAGATTGTTTTTATTAATTTAAAAAAAAAATTATTTAAATATATTTTGCAGATATTACTTTTTGTACAGATAGATTGTCTTTAAAAAGCGGTAAACATTGCCTCATGTATGATAATCAACAGTACATAGAAAATTTCTAAACGGCACTTAACAAATGAAGTTAAAAGAAATTCTTTCTGTTAGTGTTTCTTTTAATTTTATTTTGGTAAATTATTTTCATGACACAAAAAACATTTGATTTTTTTCATTCTCAAAAAAGTCACAAGATAAATGTGAATCTTTAAAACATAATATTTATAGTTGGAACTTAACATATTTATATAGTTGAAGGAAATGCTTTCATTACTTTTTTAAAATTTTTAT
This sequence comes from Acanthosepion lycidas, assembly GCA_963932145.1. Lineage (NCBI taxonomy): Eukaryota > Metazoa > Mollusca > Cephalopoda > Sepiida > Sepiidae > Acanthosepion > Acanthosepion lycidas. The sequence goes on along the minus strand of OZ010610.1, from coordinate 4,031,705 downwards.
TTTAATATTTTAAATAATTTTTCAAAATTATTTTCATGAAACAAAAATATTTGATTTTGTTTAAATCAGAAGAAAGTCATAATAAAATTGAATATAAAAGTCTTTAAAAGATTACATTTAAACTACACTATGCACCGTCTGGTCTTGAAACAACTGTCACTTACCATCCAGTATCCAAGGAGAAAGGTGGTATTTTCTAATTACTTGGATTTTTTATTTGCACACTGGATTTGAAGTACAATAGTTTCTTATTTAAGTTAAAGATGAAATGTTCTATTTGTACTGAGCTAACAGTTGAAACATGTCATTGTTTATTCAATGATAAACAGGTTGGATTGATTTTAGTCAATCAGTTGGATGCAAAGCTTATTGCCTATAGAACAGGACTTGACGAGGATAAAATACAGACTACCTGTTACCATCACAAGCAGACCTTGTTGACTAACTATGAATGGCTTGAAAAAAGATGTAATCCATTTAAAAATCATAAAATGGAAATCAAAGGGGGTTTGAGACCAATTTCTTTGGAGATGGCAGACAAGGCAAAGGCTAAGTTGGTATTAATCCCAAGCAAGAAACTCTGCTCTAATTGTCGAATACAAATCCACAAACTACTTCCCAATGAAGAACCAAGACATGTATCGGATGAGGAAATACCAGAACTTGAAGCAAGTACTTCTGCAGAATCAGAAAAGAGTAATAATAATGAAGAACCAAAACGTGTATCAGATGAGGAAATGAAAGAGCTTGATACAAGTACTTCTGCAGAAACAGAGAAGAGAAATATCAATGAATGTTTCGCTGCTATTGGAATTTCTCCACTGAAAACAAAAGGGCTTCATTACTCATGAAAAGCTACTTTAGGTAAGAGAAAAATTTTTTTTCTGCAATGTAAAGTAGCCAAGTCATTAACGGTTGACTATGAGCTGTTGAATGATGAAGCTTTAAAAATCAAAAAGGTGATTTTAGATAAAGCTAAGTGCTTTGATAAAATGATAGAGCTTCTTGTAGCAAAAGTGAAGACAGTGGAATCAACTAAAATCAAAATACAGATCTTGACAGTTGCCCCTACCGACTAATCACACAAAAAAGTCATGAATGTGTTTGGTGTTTCAGAACACATTGTATGCATGGCTTGCAAATTGTGTTTGGAAAGAGCTATTTTAGCTGTGCCAGAACCAAAAGGGGGCAAGTCTTTGCCTGCTGATATTGCACAGTTAGTGGAAGCATTTTACCAAGATGATGAATATACTCGTCTGATGCCAGGCAGGAAAGACTACGTTATATTCATCAGCAGAAAAGACTCATCTTGTGCAACCTAAATGAGCTCTTCAAAGCATTCAAGGAACAGAACCCAAAAGTACCTTTGGGATTTTCAAAATTTTGTAGTCTAAGGTTGAAATGGTGTGTCCTTGCTGGTAGTACAGGTATGCATGTTGTATGTGTATGCACTATCCACCAAAATATGAAATTATTACTGGAACCACTGAATGTATCATATAAAGATCTCTGCAAATACCAGTAGCAGAGAGTGTATGATGCATAGGTGTCCAAATTTTCCTAAATCATCAGGGCAGCTTGAAAAATTTCTTTATGACACCATGGAAGGATATATTGATAATGCTGAATCAATAGAGTTCTTTCTCCCAATGAACAACAACTGACCGATCGACTTTGACAATACAAAAGGAATCCTGTCAAGCTTACATTGATTTAGTTGTTTTGCAACTGAATAAATTAGCACCTCATTCTTACTTGGCTAAATCACAATCAAGGTACTTAAAGCAAAGAAAAGAGGAGATTAGTGATAGTGAAATTTTGTTCCTGGGAGATTTTGCTGAGAACTACAAATTTATAGTTCAAGATGAGATCCAGAGTTATCATTGGAATACTTCACAATGTACTTTACATCCAGTTGTACTCTACTTTAAGCTTGAAAATGTAATGCAAATTTCTTGATCATGTCTTCTTTCAAGGCAGCAATGTTTTGGTTTGGGTGAGATATCTCCAAAGTGTTGAAGTATTTTTAAATATCATCCGAATAATGAATGAACTGTAAATCTTCTCAATCTTTTTATGTACATGTTTTATGTACAGTAGACAGATTGTTGCATATTTTTTTTATTGCTGTCCTTGACTCTTTTGTCCATACTCATGGAAGCAGATGTTATGCTTACACGGTAGTTATTACCTTGAAGAGTGTTTATAATGCTGATCATCTTTTGTTGGCATCTGTCAAAATTCTGAGAAGGTTACAAGATATGACAGACACCTGAGTAAGGATGGAAAGTACAGTGGTCAAAATGTTGCAACTATAATAACCAAAATGATTATACTGGTCAGAATATAAAGGCATAAATAAAGAAAATATTTTGAAAAATTATGACAAAAAGTGAAACAATGAGCAAGCAGCATTTTGACAAAATAACAGATTTAGCATGACACAAGCAAAATGTTGTCACTTTCAAAACATTCACATTTAGTAAATAAAATGAAAAGATATGATGTTGCAAAAAGAAAAAAACAGATATGAAGAAAATTTGCAGAATAAAGTAGGAAAGAGAGAGAGAGAGATTAAAAGTGAAAAGAATGACATATTATTAAAGTAACTAGAGAGAGAGAGAGAAAAAAACAAGTAGAAACAAATAAACGAAAGAATTATGGGCAAATTTAGACCTTCATGCCTGTAAAAAAAATGGAGTGTCAAAATGACGGGTTTTCGCTTGACACCACTAATATTTTAACTTACCTTCAGTTTTCAGCTATGCTCACGGTTTCGAAAAACGATGATTTGAATTGTAATAAAAGCTAAACATGATGAAAGTGAATTTATACATTTTCTTTGTCCTTGAGAACAAAAATAATAATCACTATTTTTATTTATTAGATGATTTATTTACATTATTTATTATATTATTTATTAGAATTTTTAACAAGACATTACTTAATTGCCAATTGATTTGAACTTTATATAAAATGGTAATGATTTCCTTATGGTCAGTTCAATATTTTAATAATAATGTTTATAAATTTATGAATAAAATATTTTCATATTTATTTCTTTACAAAATGGTAAATGATAACTATTACATTGCATTAGTTTTAATTGTATTAGCTTTTAGAATGTTGTAAATATAAAATTATTCTTGTAAATAAACAATCCAATAGTGTTTAATATTTTGTTATAAATTTTGAAAAACAAAAAATATATATAAATTCACTTTCATATGTTTAGGTTTTATTACAATTCTAACCATCACTTTTTAAAACTATAAACACTGCTGAGGAGTGAAGGTAGTTAAAATAATAGAGGTGTCAAAGGAAAAATGTCCTTTTGACACTGTCTTTTATAGGCATGAAGGTCAATGTCTGCTGAATTTTCAATATCTATAAAAATTGAAGAGGAAAAGGAAAAAACATGGAATGTCATATCATTATCTTAATTCCATGGATCTTATAAAGAAATAAGAAGACGAACAGGAATTCTTATATATTCAAAGAAAACCTCAACCTAAACTTCTGAAAATGAAATCGTTTGCCTTTTACTGTTACTTTAACATGTCATGTTCTTTTACTGAAGCTTCTTTTTGAAATAGTAAGAATTTTTTTCTTTTAAAAAGCCTTTGTTTAAAATATAATAAAAAAGATAAATTGGAAGGAATTTTTAAAAATCTAAATCTTGCTGACGTTAAAAGATCTGCTTTTCTAAAGTTGATGTTAGTCAATTTGTGGCTGTGATGTGCAATTCATTCATTCCCCCCTCCACCCCCAGAAAAACAGATTAGAATTGCTCATGGGCTAATGAAAAAAAAATCACCCCAACTGTCAATACTTGAACTGTTCAAGTATTGACAGTTGGGGTGATTTTGAACATATTGCCCAATTCAACCATATGAACTTAAAACCTACCCTTCCCTGTTATATTGCCTTTTTGTTTTGTTCTCTAAACAATAACATTATAAACCAAATAGAACATTTCAAGAAATTTCTTAAATTTAGGACCTCAAACTTCTTTTTAAACAATATATTGATAAACGATTAGGAATATATTTTTCATAAAAACAAAACTTTGAATTTTTTAAAGAAAAGTTCAGATCAGCTTTACTCTGGGTTAAGGAGATACTGAAGTTTTTGTAATTTGAAATGCCTTCCATGTCTATAATTATTGAGAATTATTCAAAAACTGATTAATCTCTAGCTGTATTTTTAAAGTATTTTCTGGTCATTTGAATAAACATTAAAATACAGAAGTACATAAAAATCTTTGAAAATCTTAACCAAGAAAAAAAAGTGAAGATTTAAAAATCAATCAGAAAATTGTATTTAGAAATTTATCATTTATAAAAAAAAAATAAATAAAATAAAATAAAAAATGGGTTAGAAATTGAAAATTAATGATTGCAGATGAAATAATTTTAACAAGTTTTAGCATTGAGTTTTACTTTTAGTGAAATTTTTCAAGTTGTCAAATTCAGTATAAGGGCCGAATGAATATAAAAAAAAATTTACTCAATATTCAAAAAAAGACCTAAACTTAAAAAGTTACAATTTTTTTGGTAACTAAGAAAAAATGAGAAAGTTTAACCAGCAAAAAGAATTTATTGCATTCAATAAAACAAATCTAAAACTTAAAAAGCAAGAGAAAGAGAGGGCTATGAATATGATGCTTGAGAAAACTTTGGAAATATTACACGAGTTTTCCTCATGTGATGAGTAGAGAATTTAAAAAAAATGTTTGTTTTCAAGAAAAGACAGCCAACTGTAAAGAAAGTATATGGCAGAAAGAGAGAGGGAAGTGTTTAAAAATAAAATTAAACCAACTTAGTAAATGGGAAATATTTTTTTACCCCAAATTTGGAATGGCAGGATTGTTAATTCAATTACAATTTTATTTTATTTTCTATTGTTAACAATTTCAAGTTACTGCTACAGCTTCAGTGCTTTTTTTTTTTTTTTTTTTTTTTTTTTATAAATAAATAAATATTTTTGAGTATCGTCTGCTTTCATGTTCGCATATGTCGTCCTTGCGACAAAGAAATATTTATTGGAGTGTCTGTCTGCTGATTTCTTTTCTCATCTCATCCTCCCCTGAAAGTAACTAAAAAAAAAAAACATTGAACGGTTTTAAAAACATTATTACTGACTTTATGTTTATGCCGTACACCATTACGTTTAAAAAACCAAAACACCTAAACCGTGGCGTAAATAGTCTTTGAGGAGCCAGTTTGTCCATACTAAATCAGTTAAACTAAGTTTAGTCATTTTTTATAATACATTATTGTAATTGACTATCGTTTACCGGGCCCACGGTCCTGGAAGTACACATCAACGACTTGAAATGAAACAGTTGACTAACAGATCGCGACAGCTAAACGAGAGATGTGATTAAATATACTTTTTATTAAGAAAAATTTATTCAGTATTATTATTGTTTAGGTAATAATAATCATTAACATAGTACAAATAGCTATATTATGGGGGGGGGATTTTCGACAATATACGCATTTTTTAAAATTTTACGTATGGTTATTTTTTAACTTTTCAAAAATGACATTATCTTCTTGTACAATATGGATAAGAAGATCATACATTGATTAATTACTAATTTTTTAAAAATTAATAATAACTATTTGTGCTCAGTTGTTGACATTAACATTTTGGAATAATAATGCAATAATAAAAATTTAAATTCCATCTCTCTGAGAGATGTGATCTGTAAAAATGGGATTTATTCCTGACTGACTAAAAATAGTCTCCTCATCGCAATATTTTGACAAGTACAGCTCAGACCTCATTTAACAATCGATAACCATAAAAAAACTGAACTTGTTTTTTCTTTATCTACCGTTTTTTAAACTTAGGTTGTGAAAATAATAATAGCTTCTTATTGAATCTAAAAATTCAGCACAGTAATTAGCGAGCATACCTTATGCAAATTATTATTTGTTTATTCTTACTTTTTCCTTGAATTATTCATTCTTCGACAAAGTGTGCTTATCAATTCCATTTTCAGTTAGTCAACTGTTTTTTATTCAAGTTGTTGTCTTCCGTGGCGGACCCGTAAACTAAACAGTAGTCAAGTCCATTATTCTTCTTGCATATTTAACGTTATATTACAATGTACATCTTGAGATTAAACTAATGCTTTCTTTTGGAATTATTTTTTTTTAATTGTAATTAAATAAATGACTAATTATAGCTTGGAATGGATCAGAAAATAAAGCAGCTGACACCACAATAAGTAAATTAAAATTAAAAAACACGTCTTCTAAGGGACTGTATTCTGAACTAGTATCTATTTTACTTAATTGAAATTATGTCATAACATTAGAAATTCAGAACAAAAATCATTGTTATTAAATTTGAAGACATTTTTTTCGTGACCTTCAGGTAGTGATTGTTTTATTTTAAGAACAAATAATGAAATTCTTCACATCTTATAAAATTACAAACAATAACAGATTTTTTAAAATTCGGTATCAAAAATTTAATCGTTTTATTTTTATTAATTAAAAAATTTAAAATGCCTTCTTTTTTGTTTAGTTATTCATCATTTGCCTTTTTAAGACATATGCAAATGATTCACACATTTTTAATGCTGTTCGATTTGCAATTTAAAAAAAATGAACAATTTAATGAACATTTTTATGTTGGTATTACTAACTAAATAATTTAAGACAAAAATCAACAACAGAATGAATGAACTGAACAATTGCGTGCTATGTTTTTTTCTGTTTTTTTTTTAATGAAGTAACAAAAAAACTGCATATTCGTCAGAATACATCACACACAATTCATAGTGGCAAGAAAAGTTAATGATTTATACGAACCAGTCGTATTTCGCTGACTTCTTTATAACGTATATAAGAAAGAATTTTGTTAAATACTTCTTTTGGTAGGTTTAAGATATTCATAAACGAATTCCCATTTTCGTCAGCAGCCATTGTAATTTTTAATAGCCTCCTCACGGGCTGGCGATATAAAATTATTGACTGGAATTGCTGAAACGAAACCGCTTCCTCCGGCGATTGTAAGTTCCAAGTGAATTACTCGCCCGCTCTCTTTCTCACATATGCATATTATTTATGTAGATATATGTGCGCAAGTATTTTTTTTTTTTATGGTTACATACTGAAAAATATTTCAAGTTTTACAAACAAAATGTACTACGAATAAATTTAATTTCTAAACAACCGATAAAAAAATATTGCATCGTTAAGACGCGGAATATTTTTTTTTTACAATTTTTCACAATTCACATTTTGTAATTTTAATAATTAAATTTTAAATTCTAAAATTAATAATTTTTTTGGAAGGAAGCATCATAAATCAGAGTCCTATTTTTAATTGAAGAAAAAATCTGTAATTAAAAAAAATAATAAATTTATTAAAAAAAAAACCCCAAAAAACAACAACCAAGAACACCTCCAAACTAAAAAAAAACAGTACTGTAGTAAATTTGTTTGCTTTGCACAAAGCTTATTGCCGATTATGGGCCTCACTTATATTTCAACAAACAATTTATTCGGTGAGTGCGGGACTACTATACGTATTATTTAAAAAAAAAAAAGAGCTTTTCAACTACTTTTTACTGAATAGGCACATTTACAAAATTCACCAAAAAATTATCTGCTAGTAAAGATAAATTTTATTAATAAATAAAAAATAGTTTATTAATTAAATAAAAATTAAGGAAAAGGGAATTCATAACGGATACACCGTCAAATAGTGACTTTGCAAAAATGTCTCTTGCCACAGTTGATAGTTCTCGAGAAAAAGCTTTAGCTGATTATAGAAAGAAATTGACGGAGCATAAAGAAATTGAAGATAAACTTAAGCAATGTAAGTTATTATTTTTTAATCGAAATCTTACCGGTTTATTACAAGTACATTATTATTTTCTCTTTTCTTTAACAACAGTATAGCACCGGTGTTTTGCATACAATCCACAAAACAAAAATTGGAATTAATTTCAATACAAATAATAATTTCTTTAAAGTTTAAAAATATGCGAACTTAATTATGAAATCAAAATATATTTTTTAAGGTTACACCTCGTAAAAATCAGGGTAAAGTTAGAAACACACCAATTTTTATACCCTATTGATTGTTGAACGAATTCTACGTAACTGCCACTTCACCATCCTTTGAAGTTATTTCAATTTAATCCTTAGTACAGTTGAAACAAATTTATATTTTAAAGTAAAATTTAAAAGAATTACTGGAAGTCAAGTTGGAATTGTTTTCTTTAGAAAGATTATAAATATGGTGCTTTTAGATGAAATTGCATCAGTACTATTTTCTAAATACGCTTTAAAAAAATGAAAATATATATACTCATCTAAAAATGTTAATTTTTTTATTAAATTAAGAAGGAAACGAAAACTAAAAACAGAAAATACGGAAAAGATTAAAAATGTTAATGCTTAGTCAGCTATTGTTTTGTTTATATAACAAAATATTAACATTCTGTTATATAAACAAAACAATTGCTAACTAAATAAAATACATTCACTAGAAAATTCAACCAGCTTTTTCCCTTCGTAATGAAAATCTATTTAATTAAATCAATTTTAGAATTATTGAATAATGCAACTGTCCATTTTTCAATGAGTAACTTTGCTTATATACTTGATGTTATTTGAAGTGATTGTGATTTTTTTCAAAACAAAACTCCAAGTGTAGAACTATTTTATTTACTTCTGTTTTCAATTTCTATATCAATGGCCATTTTTTAAAATTATTCGCTGAATCTAATTTTCATTTATATTAAAAATCAGAATTCCTGGATTTGAAAATTACAGAACTCCTTGAATAAACAAATTTAATAACTAGCAGGCATACCAAAATTTTTCTTTAAAAAAAAAAAAAAAGTTATAAAAACAGAAAAAGTATTTACATTTGGTATAGTGTGAATAAACTGCTCATCCTAGAAATTCAGATAAAATAAAATTCATTAGCACATTTACAACATAAAGGAAAGAAAATATTCACACAAAAAATGAGCTGTTACCGAAAAAATATTCTGATGCCTTAAAGTTTAAGGCATAGTGGTTTTTGTTTAAGGCATAAGATAAAACAAAAGATGTAGTGTGGTTGTATAGCTTGGCAGGAGTTCTGGGTGCACAACACCAGTGCTTTCCCATTGGATGCTATAGCAGGTATATATTCATTTGATGAGAAGTTATAAGTTCCTGGTACATTTGATCTGCTAACAATTTTGGTGGATTCATGTAAATCCAAAGGAATAATAAGACATGAAATTTGAACAAAGAAATATTAGAAAATATATTGTCAGGACATTGTACAAAAGAAAAGATGAGAAATGAAATTTGAAAAGTTCAAAGCAACTTTAAGTGTCTAGTTCAGTGTTTCTCAACCTCTTTACCCCTTCATAACCCTTAAAATAAATTACATGTCTCAAGGAACCCCTGTGCAGAAACAAAATTATATATCATATCTTTCTCATTTTATTTTCATCATAGTTCACATGGTGAATATCATATATATTTTTGCATAACTGGTTTAAGAAAAAATTAATACTTTGTCAAATTTTTCGGTAATGCTAAATAAAATTCATATATTACTTCATCTTGTGGAACCTTTGGGGACCTTTTATGGAATCTTAGGGTTCTGGGGAGCCCCAGTTGAGAAATGCTGGTCTGTTTGATTACTCACATTTTGTAGAAGTGAAAAGAATACATCTTTTTGTGATAAAATGTCATTGAGATAAAGATTAAGTCTTTCAAATCTCACACCGCCTGTAACTCATCAGGGGATGATAATTCCAAAATCTCACCACAGTGAGATTTAATAATCAGGAGGCAGTAATCCAACAATACTCCCCCCAGATTGAAGAAGATTCTCTTATGAAATTTGATTTGTTATGTACGTCTCTAAATGTCATGGCCAATGAACAGTGCAACCAATTTGTGTTGTTTTAGGTGAGGGCATATTGTCTGTTGGTTTGTCTTGATTTGTGTCAGGATGTGATAAACCATGAAGGTGGTTGAAAAATTTTTTACATAATGGTGGAGGCTTATAAGGTTGAGGGTAACCTTTTTTTCATGTCCCATATGAAAGTCAAATGTCTGAAAGGGATAGGTAAACTTTCAAGTTGCATTGAAGTATCATCCTTGACTTGCAAAAGTGTAGTTTTTTTTTTTTTTTTTTTTTTTTTTTTTCCTTGGCCATAGTCATGTATCTTAAACTTTCTGTATGGATGTGGAAGTAGGGGAAAGTGCATCTGCAACAATCTTTTTTTCACCTTTTATATATTGTAGATCTGAAGTAAATTGTGAAATGTAGTCAAGATGTCTTGTTTCATGTGGTGAATATTTATCGGGCTTGCTGTAGTGGGCATAATTGAGTGGCTTATGCTCAGTAAATACCATAAATTTGCGTCCCGCTAAAATATAATGAAAATATTGAATAGCTAAATAGATAGCAAAAAATTTCTCTCAAAAATGTGCTGTATTTCATCTGTGAGGAATTTAGCTTGAGAGAGAAGAAAGATGTGAGTTTGTTTTCCTCGTCACTATTCTGCTGTAAAACGGCACCAACAGTGTTCAATGAGGCATCTGTTGTTAAAGTTAGCACTGCGTTTTCATCATCATTGAGGTAATTTAGTTTTACAAACTTCACCAAGGATTTCTTTGCTTCTTGAAAAGCATCTAAAGCAGGATCTTGAAGTAAAACTTTTGCATTCTTTTTCTGTGCTTTTTAATATGTCTGTCAGTGGGGCTAACTTTGAACAATATGGCAAAAATCTTCAATAGTAATTTTTTTTTTTTTTTTTTTTTTTTTTTTTTTGCCATGCGTGATACATGCTTAGGTGATTATGTATCTTTTGATACATGACTGGCGAGGCAGATTTTTTTCCCCGCAGTAGGTTGCCATTTCTTTCTGCGGTAGACCAGTTGCCATCCAAGGCTATAAAACCTGGTCTATCCTGCTATTTACCCATAGCTGGGAGGAGAAGAAGAGGATTCATACCTTTCCCAAGAGTATTAGCATATTAAGTGAATGTAATGGATTTGACTGGAATTCAAATTCGGCTGTCTGATTCCTCAATCCGAGCTGCTATCCATTACTCCACCGTGCCTATCATGCCTGTAAAACTTCAAAGTTGACGAGTTGACTCTGGTTATGGGAAATTTTTTATAACAGCTATCTTCTCAAGTAGAGGTGATATTTCTGTTTTGTCTATTTTGTCTTCTAAAAATGAAAGCTTTTTTTTTTTTTTTCACTAAACATGCATTTATTGATGTTAATTTTCAGTCCAAAGTTCTGTAGGTGTTCAAAAACAAGTTGGAGATGTTCTATGTGTTCGTTCATATTTCTGCTTGCTATCATCGATGTATGCCAAAGTGAAAGATAAACCTCATAATACTTTATCAATCAAGCTTTGAAAAGACTGCGCAACATTTCTTAAACCAAATAGCATTCTGGTGAATTGAAATAAACAAAAAGAGGTGGTGATAGCAGTTTTTGGTATATCATTTTCTTTGGATCAGATTTGGTAGTACACCTTGATTAAGACAAGTCTGGTGAATAATTTTCATATTTTGTAATCCCACCATGAAATCATGTATATGTGGGATATGGTAGCTATCTTGGATTGTTGATACATTTAGTTGTCGGATATCGCCACACAGGTGCCAGGCAGAAGAATCTGCTTTCAGTACCATGAGTAAGGGGGATGACCACTGGCTCTTGGAAGGTTGAATTATTACTAACTGCAGCATGTGCTGAAATTCTTCCTTGTATTTTGCCAGGCTGAGTCTCTGTGGGGTTGAATGGATCAGTTGTCCTGTCATTTGAATGTGGTGTTTAACATTGTGTAGTACTGTGTCAGTATGTTTGAATGTAGTTGCAATCCCTGGGAATTTATGAATAATTTTGTGAAAAATTCTGTCTGGTAGTGCTGAGCTGATACCTGTTGAAAGATAGTGGGAAGGTGTTTCATGGATTTTTAGCTGGGTTTCACTGTCTATCTGTTTTGGTAGGCATGTTCACTGATTGGTTGAAATTTATGAGGAAGCCTGCTCCTAGTTTAGGTGTCTTCACATTTGCGAAGAACTACATCAAATACCAAAATTTAACGTAAATAATTTTTCCACCAAAGGTGTTAATTTTTGTACTGTTCATGGCTTGGAGTTTATACAGCACTGATGTTAAATTATTATTCATTGTCAGAGTGATAATGCTAATTTCCACGCCTGTGTCTACTAAAAATTCATGTCCATGACACAAGTCATGAATGTAAAATAGATGACTTTTTTTTGAATATCAGGATGCAGTCATCGTACTGGTTGGAATATGCGTTTTTCTGGTTCGGTGGTACCACCGAACCAGGAAAACACATATTTGCATATTAGGATTTTGTACACTTTTTAGTATTAGTACCAAATTTGTAATGATACCAACATATTCTGGTGTTGTGCAAGCGGGATTTTTAACAATGTTGGCTGCTATGTTTGTTTTGGCTGGAATGTCACCTGTGATAACGTAGGATGTGTCCAGATCTCGTTGACATGGTTTCCACTTGCTAGGTAAGGTTAGCCATGGCTGACTGGAGTTGCTGGATTTGGTCCATTTGTACATTAATCAGATTTTGGACGGCCTTGATGTGTGTACCTGATTTTTTGCAAATTTTGTCAGCAGTTCCTGCCACTTTATCCAGGTCAGCATCTTCCAATCAGGGGCTTAATATTTGGGTCACATAGGTCAGCAGTTTGTTCAGCCATAGTTGCTGAAAAATATTCTCAGGCAAGATATGAGCTTTGAGAAGACTCCTCATGTGTCTCAGGAGTTGAAAAGGTGTCTTATTTTCAATTGAGACATTGCTAAAATGACTTGACAATTTCTTTTCTTCATATTTGCCAGTCTGGTATAATATTGTTTGTCTCAGCATGTCATATGGATTCTCTTTGGGCACTGTGTTTAACAAGTTGAGAATTTTGTAGGCAAACTCAGTTGGAAGCCTTTAGACAATGTAGGAGAATTTTGTCTTTTGCGAAGTTATTTTTCTTGCTGTGAAAATGGCTTGCAGTTGGATGAACCATGTCTGTATATCCAGTGGGTTGAAAGGGTGTAACTGTAACGTTAATGTGGTTTCAATTGGTCCTTTCATGGAGGAAGAATGTAGTATTAGCTTATTATAACCATTGATAAAAGAAAAAGATTAAGCTGTGAAGTGACTGTAACTTGGCTGGTGGGTAGTAATTATAGCAGTCTGCCAAAATTCTATTCACATGTTGCTCTGAGTCATGAAGAAATTCTTTTTTTTTTTTTTTTTTTTTTTTTTTTTTAACTAATTTCCTTTTTCAAAATGCCTATTTTTAATATATATATCCAAGAAAACATCATGTTGTTGTCACCACTTTGTTGCAGGCATATATTCTTTTGATGAAGTTATAAGCTCTTGGTACATTTGACCTGCTAACAATTTTGGTAGACTTGTATAGCTCCAAAGGAATAATAAGACATAAATTTGAATAAAGAAATATTAACAGATATATTGTCAGGACATTTTACAAAAGAAATGAAATGTGAAAAGTTCAAAGCAACTTTAAGTGTCTGTAGTTGATTACTCACATTTTGCAGGAGCGAAAAGAATGTCTTGTCGCTATGAAAATACACCGAGAAAGAGATTGAGTTTTTCAAATCTTGTGCCACCTGTAAATCATCATAAGGCGATAATTCCAAAATCTCACCATGGTGAGATTTTAATAATCAGGAGGCGGTAAACCAACAGTGCCAGTATGAAAACGTTCCTTGAGAATCTTATTCTAGAACAACAAACATATAGAGAAAATCAGGTTGTAACCAGTGATCTTGAGATATTGTCCTTGTGCCTTGTTTATAGTCATGACAAAGCTGGGACTCTTTGGGAATCGAAGTCATTTGAATTCAAAGGGCAAATCTGGTGGAATCATGGAAATTAAGGATAAACATCACCTTTTTTTGTCTGCCTCATTTAGAATAGTTATGGGGAATAATTACACAATACTGGAGAGTGGAAATTCCAGAGAAGTGCCATCAACATCCAAAATTGTATTTGAATCTTGCAGGAGAAAGACTGGATGTTTTGGATAGGATCTCTAAACGGACTGCAATTGTCTGGAACTATATCAAATGACAACTTATCCACTCCAAGAATTTGTTGTAGCCATTTTTCATTTTTTTTTTTTTTTTTTTTTTTTTAAGCAGGAATGCCACATTCACAGAGCATCTGTAGGATTATTTTTTTACTTTTAAAATAGCAGGAAAAAATTAAGTTTAATCCTAAATATTTTAGTTAGTAAACTTTTCTGGGTGTTACACATTTTACAATCAAAATAGAATTTTTTTTTTTTAAATTTCTGTTTGAATTTCTAGGATGATGAATTATCATTATTTACACTTGGACTATTGTCTTCATCTTTGTTGCTATCATCACAACATTTTGACTGTTGAATCTGCCAGGTTTTATCAGATGTTGTCAATCCAAATAACATTAAGGGAATTTTGAACTGGACACTTTATTTAATCTACGAGTATAGATTGTTCTCATTCTTTCGACCATGTCTAGGTTCATGTCTAGTTATTATTTAGTAAGTACTGCTCAGATATTGCTTGCCCTGTTTTTCACTGAGCCTGTAGAGAATATTCTGTTTTGAATTTAAGATGATAAAAATCTTTCCAACTATATAACTAATATATACATTTTTTTTTATTTTTTAAAATCCATTCAAATATTAGAAAATTTAGCATTAATTCAGTGTATGTTTTTAATGAGTTCAGAAACAGTTTCAGTCTAAAGATGAATAAAATTTACAGATCCAGATAATAATGTTAATGTACTATTTTGTTTTTTGGGGCAAAAATACGTCCCTTAACAAGTCTGAAAAACCTTATTTAGTTTATTATTACAAAAAAAAAAAAAATTGTAAAATTTATACTTCCAATTATATAAACTGATGAATTGCACAAGTTTAACAATAAACATGGTTTGATGTGTATTTTTTTTCTGTTGATCTACAAGAGATATGTGTAGTGGTCTTATTTTTATACTCTATAATTTGATGGAGGTACAGAACATTGATAATTTTCTCAGATTTGTTAATCATTCACTCTATTTGCTCAATTATTGCCAGTAGTATATCTTGTCAACTTATATCTATAATTCTCAAAATGTGTGTGTGATCAGATGTTGTTTATGCATTTCCACAGTTTTCATCCAATTTCGATGAATTTTTTGTTTGATAGATAATTCTTTTGTGCCAGTTTTGAGTCCAAATTGCACATTCCCCTTCTCTTGGCCAAGCAATCAATCTCTTTCAAGTGAGGTTACCTTTTCTGTTGCATAAAGCCTACTACTATAGTTTTAAGGTGTTGCTTTCATTGTCGTCTATAGTTGTTCCCAATTTAATTTTTTTTATTGTCCTGCCAGTTTTTGTATTGCATTCACTAATAAGTAAGCTTGCTTTTTTATTATTCAACATTTATTTTTCCAACCTTTCCTAAACTTATTTGAGTTTAGTGATCCCTGTAGCTTTACAGCATTCTCTTCTGGTATTTGCCCATGCATTCCATTTGACAATTCATACTTGCCTAAGACATGCCACCAAAGAAAAGAACTTGCCTAGGTTGCAAAACCGCTGCCGCCAAGTCTGCCATGTGAATAAGAGATGATGAATTGTCTTTAGAATGTTCAGTTTGCCTGTCTTAAAATGCCTCTCGGAATGCTTCAATCAGAGCCACTGAGTCTGAAGATCAACGTAGCCATCGACTTTCCAGAAGAGCACACCTGAACGATCAAAGGACTCAATGGATGAGAAACACCTCTTCAACTGTTGCTGTGCGTGAGGCTGAAACAAGGTTGAGAATGCAAAAAACGGCCCTTTTCAGCATGATCTTAATAAATAAATGTTTTCTATTATCAAAATTGTTTAATTCTTTTTGTTACTATAAAGTGATTTGTTTCCATTCTCAGATTTGAAAAGAAAATAGGCAGAATAGGTCACTAAAGATTACCTGCCTTATATAGAACTGGTTCCTGGAAATCTAGGATGCCACCACTTTTTCTCTGTAGACTCAAAGGATGAATTTTCAAATTAACAAGTACCATTTTTGTGTATTTGAAATTTATTTATTTTATTTGTTTTGTGTGTGTGTGTGTGTGTGTGTGTGTGTAAAATACTGTTCCTTTTTGATCACTATCAAAAAAAAAAAAAAAAGAAAACTGACATTTTATTGATTTATTGTGTATAATTTTATTTTTCACCTTTTTGTTATATTTACAGCAAGAGAAGAATTGAAAGAGCTCACAAAGCAGTATGAAAAATCAGAGAATGACTTAAAAGCACTACAGAGTGTTGGCCAGGTACAGTGTGCTTGTTTTAAAAAGATTTTAAATTCTTGCATCCTTAGACCCAGAACAATTTCTTTGTATGATAATTCATTATCTTATTAATTAAGACCAAAGATAATTAAGAAATTCACTTATGTGTAAATACCCTTGGGAAAGGTCCATCTCTTCTCTCCCCAGCTAAGGGTCCAATAGCAGGACAGATTGGATCCTATAGCCTTGATTGGCATCTGGTTGACTGCAGAAAGAAATGGCAACTGACTGCGGGGCATTTTTCTGTCTAGTCAGTCATGAATCTAAAGAGACCTGATCGTCTAAGTGTATATCACATATGGCACTTAACTGACTTGACTGACATTTCTTGGTAATTTAATAAAAATGATACCTTGTGAACACACTCATGATACCTTATATATGTATTTAAAATCAATTTTATCTATATATGTAAATAAACTGAATTTGAACAGATTTGATGTTAAATAAAAAAATTGACTAACTTTGAGAAGAGCTATTCAGATAGTCAACATTCTTTGGATAATTGAACATTTCAGATAAATTGCTATTGACAGCAACAGTTATATGAAGAAGAGATTTAATGTTTCAGAGGATGTTGCACATATATATATCTATATATATATATATATATATATATATATATATATATATATATATATAGGACATTTATTATTGTTATAACTCACTCTTAGTGATTATAATATATCTTGCTTAGGCCACTCACCATGATGTCTGTTAGAAATTCTCCTGACTGACTCCAACAGACTACCCTGATTCACTTGAAGTTCTTTATTTAAAGTGTCTTGTTTAGTTCATTTGTGTTACCAAGGATGTCTTATTTACTCCGCAACACCACCCCACCTTTTGAGATTTTTTTTATTGGTAAATATTTTATTTTATTTCTTAGTATTCACCCACTCCTTTTTCTGGCAAGTTCACCAACGTACTGAACTTTGTATTTCTTTTGTTTTGGGTCACTCTCCAGTTACTCTTGTTTCTTTTTTCTAGTAATCATACTTGTATGTTCAATGAATTCCTGGTGTTGGTACATCAAAAATTTCATAGTACTTGAATAGGTTTTTCCTTTCTTGGAGGACTTTCTTTGGTAAACCTTTTTTTTTTTTTTTTAACTGATTCCAATGCCTTTTGTGTTCCCATTTTTTTTCCTTCTACCATATATATAATTTTTCTGATTCATGACCTCATTATGCCATCTTACCAAATTTCTTTTTCTATTTTTATATACTATGAAAAACAATTTTTCAACAATTTTGAAAAATGTAGTCCTTTTTGTTTTCCATTCTTATTCTTTTTTAACTTAGTTAAATTTAATTTTTCTTGCAAACATTAATTCTGCTGGCAGTGTATTGGGATTTGGCATTATCTGGTATATTCTACAGAGTTTTTCTTCTTTGCTCACTTTTTCATTACTTGCTTTTGTCAAAGCTCTCTTAAAAGTACTCACAAACTGTTCAACTTGTCCGTTTGACCTTGGGTGATATGATGAGGAAGTGATATGTTCAATTGAGACGATTGTACAAAATCTTCATAAGCAGTGACTTGTGTACCGTTGTCTAAGATTATGGCATCTGGAATGTCTTATCTTGCAAACAGTTTGTGTAAAAAATTCACTGTAACTGTGGAAGTTGTTTTTTTGCACTTAAAATTTCAGGCCACTTAATAAAGCTATCCACTACCACAAGATAATGTGATCCATTTATTGGACCTGTGAAGTCCGTGCAGTCTTGACTACAGAGTATCTGTTTTTGGCCAAGATTGTAATTTTGTGGTAGATGATTTTACTGCTTGAGCACAACCTCTGAAGGCTTTTACTAATTTCTTAATGTCTTGATCCATTTTGGTCCAGTATACACAAGAGATTTCATCCTTGAAATTCTCAGATGTCCACTATGAAATTCATTTAAAATCTACTTTTGCAATATGATAGATATGTGCAAACATTAGTACTCCGTTACATAGTGGGTAAGTATTTAAGTCTGGATTGTGTTCATCTTCATTATTTTCTTTTAGTTGCTTTTTTATTTTTGAAATAAACATGTCTTGTTCTGCTTTTACTTTTATTTCTTCCAGTGTAACTTGTAGTTTGTGTACTACATTGCATAATTTTAATTTCTATTTTACTTTTTAATGCTGTAATAAGTGCCCTCAAATGGTTCAGTATTTTTTGGTATCAATCTTGATAAACTATCAGCATGTCCTAATTTTTTGGACAATTGGTATTCTATCATGAAATTGTAATTTAATAAGATGAAACCCTAGCATTGTAATCTATTTGGTGTATGTATAAGAGTTCTCTCTCTTTTTTTTTTTTTTTTTTTATTTTTTTATTTAAACCATAAATTGATAATAGAAGTTGAAGGTCTGTGTGCAAACAAAAACTCCTTTTGTGTATAAATTTTGAAATTTTTTCACTGCAAATATTATTGTTAATGCCTCTTTTTCGATCTGGCTGTAGTTTTTTTTTTTTTTTTTTTTTCTGCTGGTACTATCAAATACAAAGCATGTGCAACAACCTTCATGTCACCGTCATCATATTTATGTAGAATTACTACTTCTACACTATAGTCACCATCATGTGAAGCCAATACGATATCCGCTTTTGGATTGTAGTGCACTAATGATACATCTGACACTAGTATTTTCTTGATTTCTTCAAACGCCCTTTGACACTTATCAGCCCAGTTTCACTCGACGCCATTTTGTTCAGTGGAACTCTTGCATATTTGGTATATAAATTCAATCATAGTTTGCTAATCCCAGAATTGCCCAGTAATGTTGTTTTTTTTTTTTTTTTTTTACGCGTTTCACCCCAAGCAAGGCGGGAAGCCACTAGGACACAAGGGGTTACAGAAGATTTGGAGCAAGATCAGATAGGAGTGATAGAGGAAAGGATGAGGAGAAGGATAGTGGATAGATCAAGGCAACTGGAGATGTCGATTGGCATTACATTTGAATAGTTGGAGATTATAGCTCTCGGGGAAACTGGAATAGGGGAGGGAGTTTCACAGGTGAGATGTGCGAGACATGAAGCTATTGGAGTAGAAGAGACGGCTACATTTATTAGTTTCAACAGTGAAAGAGTGAGAGCGGGATGCCAGCCTCATAGGCTGTTTGAATTCATGAAGTCTGGGAACCAGCGAATGCAGCTCCTCGGAGCAATTACCATGAAAGTATTTGTAAAAAAGACAGAGGCGACGGCACGTGTGTGAGAGAGCAACTGTAGACGAGATGCCAGAACAGGGCCAATTATATTGCATATCTGCTTCTGGAGCTTATCAAGAACCCTGAGACGAACAGAAGGGGCTCCAGACCATATATGGCAGCAATACTCCATGCAAGGGCGAATTGTTGATTTATAGATCTGAAGGATCGATTCCAGGAAGAAAAATTTTCTGCCGCAGCACAAGGAACCAACTTTCCTTGCAGTGGATGAAGCAATTGACTCAATGTATTTGTCCCATCTTAGGTCAGCAGTCAACTTGAGACTGAGCAGCTGCAGAGAGGTTCTCTCGAGAAGTTTAGCGTCAGACATTCTAATGGAGGGCAGGGAAGGATCTCTGTGGTGATTAATAGAGAGCAGTTTTGTTTTTGAGGCATTAAAGTTGACCAGCCAATTCCTGCCCCAGTTCACAACCAATTGGAGGTCCTTTTCGAGATGCATGACCAGGTTAGTTTTGTCAGTGACACTAGATTTGTTTTTGAGGGAGGAGTAAATTGTGGTGTCATCTGCATAGATGCCAACTTGGGAATTTATGGCGTCAGGAAGGTCATTTATGTAGATAAGGAATAGAGTGAGGCCTAGGATGGAGCCTTGAGGAACACCTGCGTTCGTGGGATAGGAACTGGAGGAGAATCCGTTGAGAACGACCTTCAATTCACGGTTTGACAGGAATGATTGTATTAGGTCAAACAATTGACCCGTAATGCCATAACCCTGGAGCTTGCGAAGTAGGCCGGCATGCCAAACCCTATCAAACGCTTTGGACATGTCTAGGGTCACGGCATAAGCTTCCCCATTATTTTGAAGAGCTTAGTAGACAGTTTCAGTGATGGCCGTAAGCACATCAGCTGTAGATCGGGCAAAGCGGAAGCCATATTGCTTGTCTGAGAGCAGATCATGGGATGTAAGGTGGTTAACCACTTCGGTATTGATTAGGGCTTCAAAGAGGGGTAGGAGACTGATAGGACGGTAAGTAGAAGGGTCAGAAGGGTTGCCAGAGTTCTTGAAGACAGGAACAATCGAAGAGGACTTCCAGCAGTCAGTGCACTTGCCTTTGACGGATCTGGTTGATGACCATTTTTGTCAATGATTTGTCCTAGGTACTTGATTTTTAGGCCAAAACAATTCGCTCTTTTCCTCACTGAGTTTGAACATGTACTCTTGTATTTTTTCAAAAACTCTTTTCACATGCCCAATATGTTGTTCCTTAGATACATTTTTTTTTTAATATATCATGCAGATAAGCAACTGTGAAATCACAATCTGCAAGCATAGTATCCATAGCTTCTTGAAATATAGCTGAAGCCAAAAGGAACTCTGTTGAAATTATACAATACCTTGTGTGTTTTCATAGTTGTTAACTTTGAACATTCTTCTTCAACCTGTACTTGTGAATGTGTTTCACAAAGATCCAACTTTGAAAAATTTTTTCCACTGTTTAATTTTGCAAAAATTTCTTTTGGACTTAGTAATGGGGGGGGGGGTCTAAACATTTGTTTAACCCTTTAATCAGCACAAATTTTATTTTTTTTTTATTTATATACACCTGCTGATGCTAACCATTTTGAATGGTCAGTCTTTTCAATTACATCTATTTTTTTTCAAGTCTGTCTAATTTCTTTGTTGACTTGATCCATTGCTGTGAATGGTACACCACATCTTGGTTTAAACACTGGCGTCGACAATTTTTTCACTAGAAATTTTGATTTGACTTTGTATCACTGACCCAGAACATCCAGAAAACATTTTTTTCAATTCTTCCTTTAAATTTTTACCCTGTTTTTTTAACATTTCATTTTTGCAATAAATATTTATAGGTAAATCCCACAGCTCAAATAATTCCATCCAGCCAGTACTGAATAAGTTTGTAATATTTTTTTAACACATAAGCCTTAGCTTTTATACACTTATGAAATGAGATGTTACAAGTCATTTCACCAGTAAAAAATAATTTCTCACATGACATGCAATGTGTGATTTTCAAAATTTGTTTTAATATAGATTTTCAATTTGCTTTCCATGTGGCTTTGTTGATTATTGTGATATTACTATCAGTGTCACAACCATGTGTACAAAAATTTTCTCTGAGAACTTTTCTTTGTTTTAGTTTTATAGTGTGACTTTTTATGCCCTACTTTTTCCACATTTGTAGTACTTAAAGGGACAGTCAACTCCAAGATGTAAACTTCCACATCTGAGATATGGATTAATTTTTCTTTTTCCACAATTTTTTTTTAGTGTGTATATACGCACAATTTTTTTCATCAATTTTTTTTGGTATCAGGTCTTGGATTTAGGATTCTGACATTCGTCAGATATTTCTTTTAGAGATAGTTTTTGATTCTGTTCAAGTTTTGTTGGAATTCTCACACATATTTCTGCATCTTTTTTCACCATTTAATCCTTGAACTAAAATTAACCCTTTAAACATATCCAGAGTCAGTTCATTTAATTTGAATCTTTCACATTCCTTTTTAACAATTCAAGCATATGTGACAATTTTTTTTTTTGTAAGATTCATACACTTCCAACATGTATTGAATAACAAGTTTTTCTCACTGAACATCTTAGTCAGAATATTTACTGTTTCTTCAAAGTGAATTTTTCCTGTTTTCTTTTTTTTTTTCTTTAAGTAATACAAATTACAGTATTTTCCATGTTCTACCAGTGCTAACTTTGTCAACAAAAATCTTGTTTTTTTTTTTTTTTTTTGTTTTTTTTTCTTGTCTTCCCAGTCACTGCATTCTTTGAAAATTTGTTTGTATCTTCTAAAATATGCAGAAAAGGTAATTCCATCATCTGAATTGTATGTGAATTCAGATATAGCATTTGTCACTGCATCGGGAGTGAAAGAACTTGAGGAATTTTCCATTTTCTTCTGTATTATTTCAATTAAATTTTGCTGTTGTTTTTGGAGTTCCAAAACTGCTGTTGTATTTTTATTACTTGGGTTAATAATTCATCCATATTTGAAGAAGATCTGCTTTATTTTCCCTTTTTCACTTTTTTTTTTTTCTTTATTACACATACCAAAAAGAGAAAAAATTTAAACCCATGTAGTTCTAATTTCTCATTGTCACTGTTATCATGTACACTGAAGCAAAGAGTATTTTTTCCCTACTCGTATGAGTTTCAATTCCTTGTTTGTAACTGTTATAAGACTCACTCTTAGCAGCTATAATATTATGTCTTGCTTATGCTACTCATTGTGACGTCTGATAGAAATTTCCTGATTGACTCTAATGGATGATTCTGACTAACTTGGAGTTTTTTTTATTTAAGGCATTTTGCCTAGTTCATTTGTATTACTGGGGGGGGGGGTGTTATTTGCTCCACAACAATTATTCTATCTTTGGATGGAAATTCTAATGTAATTATTGAATCAGAAATAAAGTTAACAACTTATCAGTAGTCAACTTTGAATTTTGTGATTTCTTTCTTGTCAAGACTTTATATAAGAATGTATTAATTACAAAATGTTTATTTTATTATTTTATAAATAATAAAATACACATTCTGTTTATTTCTGATTATTTGGCTTTTTATCTGTTTATTTCTGATTATTTGGCTTTTTATTTGTTTATTTCTGATTATTTGGTTTTTCAGTTGTTATAGAGGACTTGCAAGTTTGGCAGTTAAAAGTATAAATTTTTTTTATGAATCTGTAATTAATACAATCATTCTTATCTAAAGTTCCAATGAGTGAGAAATCATGAAACTCAAGAGCTGACCTCCAATACGAATTGAACTTTATTATTTCTGATTCAATAATTATTGCTTTAGAAAAATATTGAGCACTTCATTGGCAGAAATTCTGTTTACCTTGATATACATTGGATTATATTGTGTAAAGAAAAAAGAAAAGTTGTTTAACCTTCTCTAGATTATTATCAAAATCTGGATTTGTTCATCTGCTATGAATAGAATGTCTGCTCATGACACAGTTTCAAAGTTGGTTGCTAAATGTAGCATTTGTGTTGTATGCTTTGCCACACTGGACTACAGTATTCTTTATTACAGTTTTATTAATCCATGTCTCTTGTGATTAAACCTGTTCTTCACTCAGCATTTGTTTCAGTTTTTCCTTAAAGTATTATTAACCAGAACTATGGCCGTTATAACAATTTTATGTATATATCAATCAGAAGGATTATTATCATTATGTTGTATATGCAGATGCCTTGGTCATGAATAATATTCCTATGTAATTTTTAATTTTAGATTGTTGGTGAGGTTTTGAAGCAACTAACAGAAGAAAAATGTAAGTTTTTATTTTTATTTTATTTTTTTTATATTTACAGTGTCAAGTTGATTTTAGTATTTGAATTATTATTAATAAAATGATATATATATAGTCAATCATGAAATTATTTGTACACCCATCAATTTTGAATATTTTTTATCCATTTCTCAGAATTAAAGCTCGTATGATGCTAGTTTTTTTATGTTAATAAGCACAGCAAAATGAATATAAAACTCAAATTTCAGAACAATAGGTTAAATACAACAAATTTTACAGGCAAATTATGCAAAATGGGAAAGATAAAATTATTCGTACAGTAGAAAATATTTTAAATTGATTGATTCATATAAGTAATTTACATAATTATTTTATTGGTGAAGACTTCTAGACTATTTATTCAGTAGAATGTTTGTGATAATTCAGCAAAGAACGTCACGTGGTGCATAGTGTCACCATTGTTACTCTTATGTTAACAACACTATGGGGAAATTAACCAATAAATAATATATAATGGACAGTGAAAGAGAGCAATGGATTGAATAAAGTGTTTTGTTCAAAATTACAAGACATTGTAACCGAGGGTTTGGGTATACCTGGTCTTGTTCAAACTGTTGATAATGCTAGATGATGGATTCTCTCTCCCAGAAACTCAAAGGGTCTTTTGTTCAGCATAGTTGCAGTATAAGCCACAGTTGGGCTCTGAGTGTTGAACAAAACACAAATGTGCCTGAACATGAGTCTGCAACAGGGATTGGTTAGCTACATAGCAGACAGTCATACTCAGATATAAGTGGCCAGCCATTGATATATTTTTTATTTCTATACAAATATTTAACCATGCCAAAATGTAAGAAGAAATGTAAAGTCCAAATATAGTAAAATGATGTTATAATTTGGGGGTGGGGGGCTTAATTTCTTGGCTTCTTGAATTGTCTTTAAAATCAAATTTTATTTATAATGATATTTTATAACATGCCTGTGGTCTTCCTTCACTCTTACGTTTTTTTTATTTTTATGGGAATTGGTAAATTAATAAATATATCTCAACACATTAAGTGCAAAATCTTCAAATCAATAAAATATTTTACATTAATTTGTAAAAATGTGAATTTTGTATCAAAGTTTGTATCTACAAGAATACATGTTTGTTTAATGGATAAACCAATTTACTCTAAATTCCTCTAAAAAAAAAAATGCACCTTAATTTATACAGCTGCAAGTATTTTGTTCTACAGTCTAATGACATGAAGTTGACAAATGTATATTACAAATCAAGTTTCCTTTTTAAGGGTTGAAATTGAATTTGTTGTTTGTGTATAAAATGTGAAGTTTTCTTCCTTTCAGGGCTTAATAAAACTTTTGACTGAATTATGTACTAAAAGTATTAAAAGATAGATATACTTTGATATTATATCTTTTTGAATACACTAAAAATACTTATCAGAAGAAACATTAAATAAGATTATCACCCCTCTGTCTCTTGAACAGGAGTAGAGGTTTATCCCTTGTTTCCTGTTTAGAATTGGGTTTTCAGTTCCTTCTGAAGTCTCTTTCATTTTCTTTCACTCTCAGTAGCCCCTTGCATCTTAGTGGCATTATTGCCTTAAAGTGAATTGATTAAAAAAAAAATTGCAAGATGTAAATACGAGAAGTGACTTTGTCATTGTATCTTTTACTATAATTCACCAAATGTGTTTTTTCTTCATCTGTCATTACATAACTTAAGGGTAACTAGTGCTATGGCCAACATTTTCTATGGCTACTGAGGAATGTTTTTAGCATATTAATTTTTAAAACTTCCAAAATTTTTAAATTTTTTTGATAAGGAGATTAGTTTACAATGTAAGTATAATTTTTAAAGTGTGTCCTTTCTTTGTGTCTCTAATGTTAATTAAACTAAATCACTTTCAGTTAAATCTATATTAGGTTGCATCAAGAGTTTTTCTTTTTTCATATTTCCAGTTTTAATAGTTCAAACTAGATACAAAAAAGTTTTAATTCATCAAAATATATCCCATCATATTCCATTGTCTGTTGCTATCATTGTACCAGAAACTCAATTCCATGCTTAGACTAGTTGGCTTGTTTAATGGCAAAAAAATTCCCTGCACATGTTTTCAACCTCATCCATATTGTTGAACCTCTGTCTCTGCAAGAAATGAGCTACGGCTTGGGAAAGGTAGTAATCTGAAGGCACAAGGTCTAGACTGTAGGTAGGTTGAGCAGCACTTTCAGACCCTTAAGTTCCTCATATTGGTAGTGTGTGCTCTAGCATTTTCATGCTCTAGGGGTGTGTCCTTGATTGACCAATGCTGGGTAGCAGGCTTTTAAAGCATCATATATTCATTGCAGTTGTTGAGCATAAAGGTCAGTGTTCACAGTATGACCCCTCTGGGATAAGCTCAAAGTGTAACACCCCCTCGAAATTCCACCAAACACACAGCATGACCATCTGTTCAAACTGCCCTTGTTTGATAACAACCTGGCCAGAATGAACTACTGATTTCACTTATTAAGATTTTGAAAATAGATCCATTTTTCATTCCCAGTTACAATTTGACACTAAAAACGGACATCTTCAGAATTTGTCAGCAGTTGTTTACAAATGTTCCTCCATTGTTGAGTCTGGTCATTTCATAAAGAAATTCTCAATTAGCGTCTGTTCACAAGGCTGAACTTATGAAGGTGTTGATTGATGGTTCTTTGTGAGGGGCCGAGTTCTGCTGATAATGTATGTGTGTTTATGCTTGGCTGTTTAAGCAAGGCCTCATCTTCCACAACAGAAGGTCTTTCTGGCTGGTGTCACCTTCTTTGAAATGTCTGAACCAGTTTTGTGCCACACATTCATTGACAGTTTTTACACCTTTCACATCATTAATTTCTTTTGTCACTGTCCTTGCATTCTTTTTTTCACAGTGTAAAATGGCTCGAGTTACAATTTTCCAATACTCCTTACCAAAGCTGTAGAATAAAGAATAAGCAATGTTTATTGTATATGAAAATAGAGAATAAACAATTCAGCAATGATTGGACAAGTTCAGTCAAATTAAGTTGTCAAAATCTTCAGTGGGTGGGGGGATTGATTCATTCAATCTAGTAAAACAGATATTGAGTTTAAAATTTACTAACCAGAAACTAGTTATAAACTTTTCCCTATGATTTTTTTTTTCTGGTAAGCAGAAAATCAGTACTTAAAAATAGTCATGTTACTTAATTTACATTTATAGTACAAGCAATAGCCTACAAGAAGGCTGTAATATTAACCCCTTGATGATGTTTATTAACTTATAAGTCCTTATAAAAACAATTTGGTGTTATGCCTATATTTATTACTGTAATAAAAATCCTGTAAAAAAAAAAAAGAAAAAAAAAGAAAATTTTAGATTTCTAAAATGTGTGATACTTGAACTCTTTTGTGAATCTTATCCTAATATTTAAATTACCGTATTTTCTGGCTTACAAGACGCATCCTAATATTGGAAAGAAAAGTCATGATTTGTCTGATTTTGTTTGTATGGCAATAACATACTAATTAAGAGCAGAAAGGCTCCTGCTACTGCTAGCAAACAGAGCATGTTTAAGCTTGTAGCTTAGCTCCAGGAAGGTTTATAATCTTTGAAATACTTGTAACAGCTAAGTACAGAGGTTACATCATATAAAAGGCTGAATTAGATAGTTGACATTATAGTGTAATGACTCAACATACAAATCCATGTTCATATCAGTTAAGCCAATTAGGTGACCATCCAAGCTTACTTGAGCTTGGGCATTTCCTTACAGTTGTTTTGGAAGACACATGTGTATTTTTCAGGGAAAAAGTGTCTCGTACGCCAGAAAATACGGTAAATATGATCCAAATTATTGGTCACATTTTCTTTTGGTTATGGTTTGGATTCTGAAAGTGATTGTATATAATGCTGCTGCTTTGGAATAACTGTCTTAATATATTAACACTGTTGAATTTGGTTCTTCTCCATTGGTAGCTGCTGATATTTATGTATCTAATTAGTCAGTTATTTCTGTGGACATTTCCTGTTGATATCAATTGTTTTGCTTGGCATTGAAGGCAACCCACAACTTACTAATATAGTATTTGTGGTTGGTGAGAATTGAAGTTCAGCAACTGCCTGTTAAATATCAGCTTATGTCTTCAAATCTATGATTTGTTTTGGCACATCAGTATGTCTAGAAGGATCCATTTATTTTCTTCCTTTTTACCAAAACATGAAATGATCTTATAAAGTTCATATGATTCAACAAAGCTTACCTGGTAGGATCAGTGGCATTTAAGGATTTTGACCTGATTCTGCTGTCATTAAAGACATCTCTTAAAGTTTATAGAAAGGTTAATGAAAGTTTCCAGCTCTTTGTTTTTAACATTAAATCTTTATATAAATTCATAGCATAATTATTAAGTTATCAAAATATTTTCTGATTTTCTATCACTTTAGGAATCTACTTTTCAAGTAAATTGTGTATTCCATCATAAAAGAACAATTCTGGTTTTGATTTGATAAATTCATCAAAGAATTTTCCAGTATCTTAAACTTATTGAAACTGCTGACCTGATAAGAAGCATTGCATAGAACAGATAAAATGATACTCAGAATCCAGTTTGGAGAATATGCTGCATGTTGGAAAATTTCCGATCCTAGTAATATGAGAACTGGTTTTGTCATGCAACACAATCACAAATAAACTTTAGTACCCAGAAAAAGGTCATTCAAACAAGGCAATTGCTCATAGCATTAGGCAGAAACTGATATTAGAATTCTCTTGAATTTCACAAACCTGAAAAATTATTTAACTCTTCTCTTTTGATATTTTCATCAGTAGATTATTTGTAGATTGAAATGTTGAAGGCTATCCTAGACATAGTCCCAATTTTCTTTCATTAGGATTCTGTAAATCTGTTTTTCTTCACCAATCAAATATATTGGCAAAAAATGACTTTTAAATGCTGATCAAGGTTCCTTTCTATAATTTAATGTGGAGATGATTTTCTTAGCTTCTGAAATTTTCCTACATAAAAAGCCAAGTAAACTTCAAATGTACTTTCTAAAATTTCCTTTACATTGTGCAAAAAATTGCACTGGGAACTTTGCAACAATCTAATAGATGTTTTCTGCTACAATTTATTATTGAATCACTTTTTTTTTTTCTTTTTTTTTTTGTTATATTCTTATGGTCAATCTACATGATATAATCAGAACAGAATAGAAATATTGCAATTAGCTTGCAGTAAATTGAAAACTTTATTTTAAATTCTCTTGTACTACATTCTATTATAGAAAAAGGTGATTAATGACTAAAGTTTATTTTAATACCATTTATTTTAAATTTCACTGTGCTCGGCTCTTTAATACTTTATTAAAATTTTTATATTTAATTTTATATAGTTATTGTAAAAGCAACAAATGGACCAAGATATGTGGTTGGATGCCGACGACAGCTTGATAAAACCAAGTTGAGACCTGGTACTCGAGTGGCCCTCGATATGACTACTCTCACTATTATGCGGTAAAGTATAAAACTTTTTTTTTTTTTTTTTTTTTTTTTTTTTTTTTATGAAATATTTCAATAATGTTGTTCATGATGTGATTAATATGAATTTCAGGTTATCTTTCTCTTGTTATTACTCATAACTATATTAAGAATTTACTACTTGTGTTCTTAAAATATTTAGATTTATGATTTTATTGAATCTAAATAAGGCAATCCTTATACCAGACATGGCAACCATGTGACTGGTAGGGGTGAACATGTGGAGACCTAAATTACTACCAAATAACAATTACAGAAAACATTTTTAGCAAGGAACTTGTTAGTAATATTCAGTAATTAGTTAATTAGCAACTATATATTAGGTTGGTGCAAAAATAATGTCGTTTTCTCTCATAGTAACATATGTGAGAAAACAACATTATTTTTGCACCAACCTAATATAATATCAGGAAACATCTTACAATTATGGACTTATTTCCATAAATTCAAATGTACAAAGAAAGAACAAGAATACCATAAAATAACTAAATGTACAAAAATCACTTTATTCACCATAAATTAGACATTTTTTTTGATAATATTGCAAAAAGAATAAGTTAATTTGTTTATGCTAATTGATTACAGAAAATATAATTGTATAATACAATCAGAAAGCAATTTCATTATTTTACAAAATTGTGTATCTGAAAATACTTTACAAAAAATCTGAAGTTCAGAGAAACAATAATTTTGATAATCTTCACAAAATTTGTGATTTTTGTTACATGTACAATTTCACAGAGGATGAAGAAAATAATAATAATTTTGCTGTGATACAATAATAGATATTACCAATACACATAGTTTTAAAAATTAAAATCAATTTACATTAACACAAAATTAATAAACAGAATAATTTGGGGAGTTAATCAATTAAATATATATATATATATAAAAAGAGAGATAATTGAAAACGAAAAATATGTGGTATCCCTGTGATATCCAGTGGAATTTTTAAATTGCCACACTATTTCTTTCAAAGATGTTCATATTCTTGAAAATAAAAACTCTTTTATGGACAGTCTTTTCTTGTAACATAGCTTGCTATATACAAAAGTGACATTGTAATATCTTTAGGGATCCTAGTTTCAAGGTCTGGTAAGTTATCAAATGTTTGGCATCACATTTCATCCAGCAAATGTCCACATTTTGAGCAATTATGGCCTGGATCAAAGTTGTATTCTTTGACTTCACTATTTAATTTTAAGAAGTAGTTTTAGTTTTTCAATATTATTTTGAACTGTTATAAAATATGCACCTTCAGAACTTTCATTTTCTGAATATTCTGTGGTAAATTCACCAAGCATAACAAAATTAAACCCACTATCGAATATCTACAAACATCAATTAAGCCTTTGCATGTATGTTCAATGGTTAAAGTAATTTTTCTTGTTAATGATTTCATTCTTTTTCCTGTTCTTTTTTTTAATTTTTACAGAATTAGAAAGAAATAACAGATGTTCATCATCTAAATCTGATATCACCTTTTCCAGTGGATCGTTTTTCTTAGTATCACTATATATTTCTTTGACACAGACAATTTTCCAAAATTTTAACTTTTTCAATGAAATTAACTGTTTTTACAGTATCCCCCCCATTTAATAATGGGTGTGTTTTAATGCCAGCTACAGTTTGATCACAAAAAACTTTTAAACAATGGGAAAAATTGTCACTCAACAGGTTTTGATTAAATTGCTACATCAGTTTCAACAACTTAACAAATTTATTTTTTTTTTTTTTTTCATACTTGAAAAGACCTTTTACAATTTCCCATTTTGCCGTCATCGTTTTGCCTTCAAAATAAAACAATAATTCAGAGTTAGGTCCAGTAATCCAATTATTTTGAATATTTTTGAAAGGGTGGACATAATCAAAAAGTAAATACAAGCCATTTTTAGTTATCCAAGGCTTATTAAAAACAGTGTCAAATTTTGGGGAAAAAAAGATTACTGGGTCTTGTTATTGTCACATACAATTAATTGCAATTACTTGACCATTTGATTGTCTCAACAATATATAAAAAATTTTCACATAATAATAAAAAGTTGCCTGTAATTTTGCAAATGGGATCATTTTAAAAATCATCTAATTTTTAAACTTCTGATGCCAAAGCTGGTAATGTTCTCACACTGGGTAACTTAAAATCATCCTGAAGCCTCTTATATAATGACAGATGTTACAAAGTATTCAAATGCCCTGATAAGAATATCAGAATCATAATGTTTTGTCTCGATCCTTTGCAGTGACATAACATTAATATACTCTTTCAAAAAGTTTTCTTATCAATTTTTAAGTTACTAAGATAAAAATTGCTTCATTGATTTGTGACCAGTGCTGAAACTGATAATCAACTCTTTTTTGAAAGAGAAAAAATTGGATATATACCAGCATAGTAACATTCAAATCTCGAGTTTTCAAAGATTTTAATTAAAAACATTGGAATAATTCCAGTGAAAAAAATCAGTAGATTAGATGAACAGATGATTATTTGATTTATAGCATGTAACTGCTGAGACAAAATCCTGTTGATCAATATTCTGATACAATTTTTCAAAAAAGTGAGGATTTTGCCCTTTTCTAGAAACTCTGCCAACTCGTCATTTTGCACAGAAGTAGAAGTTTTGTTTGTTGGATTTTGGTTGAGGACTAGATAATACACTTATGATCAAATATTGAGGTTTGATTTCTGGATTATACTGTTTCATAATCAGATGGAAAATGCCTTTTACAAACAAGTGTTTGATTTGTCAGGGGTGTTGTCTTGAGATATCACCTTTTTAACCATTGTTTTCACTCAATCTGGTCTTGGGTAAGACAAAATACACAAACCTTATTTTCTTAATCATAATTACCATGACAACCTGTTACACAGTACTTTTTACCATTTTGAGAAAGATTTTGGGGTAGTGAAATTAAAAGATATTAACTTAAACTATTATTTTGTAAAAATTACATGGTGCTATAAAAAGTATATGAACCTTATTCTAAAATCTGGAGGGTTTAGCATTCAGAATTAAGTATTTTAAAGTTTGTATGAAAGTGGGAATTTGTCATCTTATGTTACTTCTTATTGTCTTTAAGGAATTATGTGGTTCTAAAGGATTTCCAAATTGTTTCACTGGTCAGGGTTCATTTTATGTTGAAGTTACATAGTGAACTGAACCTCCCTCATTAAAATTTTTGATAATTGTATTTTGCTGATTGATCACCTCCTACCCCATAAAATATAATTATTTAAACAAAATTAACCAGTTTAATAGTTTTGCATTATATTTAAAAAGAAAACAAAAACAAAAAAAAGATAAACTGGTTAATTTTTATTTTACATTTTTAACAACAAAAATTTGTAGTAAAATTCAACATCATATTTTTTTTTTTTTTTTTTTTTTTTTTTTTTAAATAATTTTAAATCATTGTTTGTTATGGCAAATATACAAAAAATATTGAATTAAATTTTTATTCAATTTTTCAAATGTGCAAATTTCTGTATGCGAATTTTGGAAAATTAGCAGAGCAAAAGGTTACATTCGTTTTTTTATTTTCTTACAACAACGGTATCAACATACTTCACGTTAAAAAAAATTATTCCTTAAAAAATGAATTTTATAATAAAGACATTTGTTATTATGAAAAATAATAGCATAAAGAAAAAGTAAATTAACTTTCTGAGAGAAAATTCTTAATGAAATTTTTATTTGTGAATTTCGCTGTTTAAGATAATTGAAAAAATGTAAAAAAGAGAAAGATGATATTGATAAGACAATGTCTTCTCTTTTACATTTTTGTGGTATATTTTTAATAGTTGTAAAATATTAAATTTATTGAATTTAATTTTTGACATTAACTTTGTGATAACTTAAGTATCATTTTTCATTAATTTTGCAGTGAAAAACATTAGCTTTGTTTTTAATGTCTTCTGTTTATTTACAAATGATAGAAAAATTCAACATACTCTTAAAAAAATATACCTGTTTGTTTTGTTAAAGAAAAACAAATTAAAAAATTATTTTATACTTAATATTGTCATTGTTGAAGATCAATAGCATAGAGAAAAATATCTCAACTTTTTATTTTTATGTGATAAAATTCTTAATGACATTTATGAATTTTGCACTGAAAAAGTTTGTTTTAAAGATGCAAATTCAAATAAAATAAACATTACTTACATCAGTAAAAAGTAAAAATTTCTTTAAAAAAAAATTTAATTTCTTAATCCAATTCCAGCAACAAACTTTCATGTGTTAACAATTGGCCCCCAGTCCCTGAAGATTTACACGCGCTGTTAGGCTTGAGTTAAGGATTGTCTTGCATCTAACCCAAACTGTCTTGTTGAGGTGAAACAAAAACAACCAATTATATATCAGACTTAACTGAGATGATTTACCTAATTTTTCTTTGAAGAGAAAAATATATGTGAAAATTCTAGAGTGGCTGGCCATGGTTAAATGTAAAATAAACTGAACTGTCCAAGTTTGCAATAAGCAACAACAATAAGAAAAAGAAAAGAACAAGGCAAAAAATAATATAAAGCAAGCAAACAATATATGCAAGGCAAAGCAACAATAATATGGCAAAAGGTTCTCAAACTAAGAATTGGGATTGACACACAAGAGCAAGTTTGGATAAGCGACTAGCATTCTGACTTCAAAAGATGACCTGATCTACTGTATTGATTAGGAAGAAATCCCAGTATGCATTTGTATGTTTCTGCCTAAAAAATTGTATTGTGGAATGTTTTGCAGTCAATCCTATCCACGATTGGAACCAACAAAAACTTTTTTTTTTTTTTACTTTCTCGTTACATCATCCTTTCATAAGGGCTAATCACTGATTTTTCTTTTCTTTTACTTAAGCAATTTTTATTGTAATATAGTGACACTTTCTTTATAATGTCTAAACAGATAAATACTTGTTACAATTGAGTTTTATTGAAATTAACTAAGCATTAACCATAAGAATCAACAATGTGTGTTGATATGTTTTTTTTTTTTTTTTTTCTTAATTTTATTTTACTATTGATTTACAGATACCTTCCAAGGGAAGTTGATCCTTTGGTTTATAACATGTCTGTTGAAGATCCTGGTGAAGTTAGTTATAATCAAATAGGTGGACTTGGAGAACAGATCCGAGAACTCAGAGAGGTAACATTTTCTCTTGGTCTTTTGTTTGTGTGTGTGTGTGTGTGTGTGTGTGTGTATATATATATATATGTCAGAAATCTTACATAATTGTTGGTTGTTTGCCTTTTGAGCAATACAAGTATAGAAAAGATCTATATCTATGTTTTATAGATTACACAAAAGCATTTTATAAAGTGCCACAGAAGAACTTAAAATGTTTAGAGAGTTTGATTTACATGGAAAAGATTCAAATAATCTGCAATCTTTACTGGGAACAATTTTTTTTTTTTTTTTTTTTTTTTTTCACTCACAGGAATTAAGAAGACAGAAGATAACAATTGTCATTGCATTTAACTTTTTGAAGATCAATGTTGACTGGAAAGCAAGAAGCCAGAAGAGTTACACAAGTTAGAGGTGTGATAGAAGAAACTGTTAGCATATTTTATATTTTTTGTTAAGTTACATGTAACTATTTCAACTGTAAAATGATGAGATCTTGGCACCAATCTATTATTGTGCTTAAATCTATTAAGTTTTGGTATCATAGAGTTCATCAGATCAATTACCATACAAAATATTTATAAAACAGGCACAGGAAAGCTGTATTATGACTGTGAAAAAGTGACTGAAGCCGAGATGCCTGGTCAGGTCTAATAACATTGCAGGTGTTCATGCAGATGGAGGATCAGCTTAATGAATACACAAAAACAGAAAATAGAATATGAGAAAGGGAATTTTTATTTTTTTTTTAATAAACCTGTGCAGCAAAATGATTCAAAGACCTACCAGAATTTATTATCAGCAGACATAACCTTTAACGACATGCACTATGCAGATGACTCTGTTGCTGGAAAATTCATAAAGAAAACTGAAAGGACCTGTTTGTAATAGTTTGAAGAAAGCAAGAAAGGACTAAATATTAACTAAAAGAGTTGTCAGCAAAAGTGGTGTGAGTTATGTGTTGGGGTTGCCAAAATCAGGCAGATATGAAAATTCAAATCTCTGTCTAGTACAGAACAGACAGTGGAAAGTGTAACACACAAATTTGCAGAGAAATGGTAAAAGATGCTTTTAGAAAGTGGGCGAAGTATTAAGAATTTAGGAAATATCCTTAGAATCTGCTTTGTAACATCTAATCTATGTGGCAATTAATGTTAGATAATTTCCTCACAAAAAGATTGACAGATGTGGTTCTACCAATGAATTAGGAAGATGCTATGGAGAGAGTCTTTGAGAAATTAAATTTTAGAGATAGTAGTAATGGTAATGGATATTATCCATTTCCTTAAGGAACTACGAAGAGACAGCTGAAATTTTGGCGATATAATGTGGGAAAAGGCTTGAAGAATTTAACATTTACAACATATATTGAAGACAAGAGAAATGAGAAAAACTGCAAGAAACCTTGACAAATTTGAGTAAATGGATGTCATAACAAGTACCAAAATATAAGGAAGTTGGGTAAAGCAGCAAGAGTTACTTAGAGTAACAAAAAGCAGGAAGTTGTGGAGAGCCATGATCACTCACATAAAAGTACATGAAGAAAGAGAATAATGTAAATAAGCTATGACAAGATTTAAATTTGTCTTCTCACAGTTAATAAAAAATCTTTTTTAACTACATCTGTTAAGAGATTGCAATATGTTCTAACAATTACTTTTGAAACTATTTTTTTCATATATGTATACATTGAATTAAATTTTTTTTTTTTTTTTTTTTTTTTTTTCAAATGTTTTATGAAAGAAACAAGAAAAAGATAATCTTATATATTAAGGTTCTTCAGTCTATTTTCTAATATTGAATATAACTAAAGTTTTTTTTTTTTTTTTCTTCATAGGCCATTGCTATTTTATATTTTAGTTTAAATGGGGATATGGACAAAACCGATTTTAGAAAGTTACTAGAAAACTGAAGATGAAGTGTTATTTAAATCCTGTTGATAAAGATTTTGTAAAAGGTAGGAAATAAAGTTAGTTTGGTAAGAAAAAATAATTTTGAAAGAAAAAGGAGTGTTAAAAAAATATGTGGTTGGAAATGAGATGGCAGGTACATAAACATTTTTTCCTTTTTCTTTACTCCCTCTTTTGCTAAAAAAGAAAATGTTGCTTTTTAAATTTCTCTAATCGTCATTGAAATTTTTTATGATTCATTTTTGTCATACTGTTAAAATTATAATTGTTGCTCTTATACTTATAAAATTTCTAACATTTTTTTTGTATGAAGAGTTAGAATTGTTTATTTTGAAAAATATTTGGGTTTTATTTCTTTCACATGATTCATCAATTTTACATGTAGCTGAGTTATTCTCTCATCTGTAGATTTGATTGCAGTTGTCAATCTAGATTTAATCAGTTTCAGCTCAGCATGCTTATAAGATTGACAAACTGGTTGATGTATCTTTCAGGTTATTGAATTACCACTTATGAATCCTGAGCTTTTTCAACGTGTTGGGATCACTCCACCAAAAGGCTGCTTGCTTTATGGACCTCCAGGAACGGGCAAAACCCTTTTAGCACGTGCTGTGGCTAGCCAGCTTGATGCTAATTTCTTGAAAGTGAGTCAAATTTATAAAAATATTTTTCTATATCATTCAATGATATCAATAATTTTGTTTACTTTACTCTGAGGTTATTTCTCTCAGTTTTAAACATTCTTTTTATTGCCTTTTAAAATAGATGAAATTTTTTTAACCACAGATCAGGGTTGCCAGATTTGACTATATCATTTGAGTTAACTTAGCACTACTAAATTTTAAATCAACTATCTTGTTAGTAGCTCAAATTAGCCACACTTAAAACTTAGTAGCACTGGGTTTTCACAAGTTCTACACCCTGTCTGAAGTTATTAAACAAATATAAACTTCAATAATTCAAATTTGGTTTGATAGAAAAATTGTCAAATTTTAAACAATCACTTTAGATGTCAAAACAGTCTAAGTTAAAATTTTAGATGGTATCAATATATTTTATTGAAGTTATTTGATGTATTCTAAAAATCTGCCATTTGAAGTTATTAGGCAAAACCAAATAATCACATTTTACTTCAATAAAAAGGTAATAAAATCATTAAAAATTGGTTAACACTTATTATAGAACAAATAACACATATGATAAGTCTTTGAATTCTTTACATTTTAATATAGTGACCCTTCTTTTCAATAACAGCCAGTAATCTAGCATCCTTTGATTTTGTTAATTTTTTTTTTTTTTTACTTCAGCAGGTTCAATTTCAAGCAGGGTAGTTTTAATTGTTTCCTATGGGGTCTGCTTTGCTGTTATATTGTTTACCACCTTTATATAATTTCATCTTCACAATTTACAATAGGTTTTCAATCTGATTCAGATCAGGACTTGATGGTGGCCATTCTATTATCTTCTCTCTTATTAATTTTTTTTGCCCAAATAATTCACAGTTAAGTTACATGAGATACATGAGAAGGAGCATACTGTAAGACTGGGACTTGTACCATGAAAAGAAAGTCTTGTTCATAAAACTGCAATAGTTAACACTTCAGTTTAACTGTTTCATCGACTTTGAATGGCCCAATAATGTTTTGTTTGACAATTCCAGCCCATATCATAACACTACTGCCTCCTTGTTGCCTTCTTTTAGCCACGGTTGCATCTGAATTGGATAAAATCCATCCTTTGGCTCCTCTATCTAAATGTCAACTGAGATTCGCCAATGAAAATTACTTTAGAAAAGTAAATTTTCATGTATTTCTTGGCCCACTTTAAAATATTTGCTTTAGTGAGAGGAAGTTGCCTTGTAGATTTTCTTTTTACAGATCCCAATTCACAAAATATTTTACACCTTTTGTCCTTCTTGACCACCCCAATTCTAGCCTTTTCGAAGATCTGAGTGCTGCTCAGATCTTTTAAAAATAAACATCATTGTTTTTTTTTTTTTTTGTTTTTTTTTTCGTTTGTGACTAACATAAAAGGTAAATAATTTTAAATTTAACTTTTATTGAAGCAAAAAACTATAGCGAGCCTTATTTTTTCAAAAATTAATTTAAATATAGTTAAATTCATAAAACAAATATTCAACACGACTGATGTTAACTGTAAGTAATGTTTGTTTCTCCCAATTTTTCTTTAACTAAAGTTTATCTTTTTAAATACAAATATAACTTGAAATTTAAACATAATCACTTTTCAAAATTAAATTCTCAATATATCTTGCTTGCTTCTACTTTCTTTCAAAATAGTAATTAAATTTATTTACAGAGAAATGTTTGCTTTAATGTTAAAAGTAAAACTTTACTTAAAAAAATCTAAATCCCCCCCCACCAATAAATAGTAAATAATTATTTTTTGAAGAAGCAAGGCTCATTATAGTTTTTGCTTGAAAAAATGATTAAATTAAACGCTTAAATATATCTTAATTTATTTACTTTTTTATTAATAATAATTTGAAAAAAAGGTTAATCAAACTTTTATCTAAGTTTGATTTGTTTGAAAACAAGATTAACAGAGTATTTATGTTAGTATTTAAATTGAAAAATAGTGTCTTTTTGAATAAAAATATGGGGATGATCAACCTCCATAAGCACCCCACCCTTGAATGTGGTATTGGTAGTGTGTTTTTGTTAATTTACTTATTTTGTAAATTTACTTATTTTGTAACAAACCAAAAAAAAAAAACAATGAAGTTTATTTTTTAAAGATTGAATAAAAAAAATTATTTTCCATAAGATGGCTGAAAAATATCAAATTGTCAATAATAAACTATTATTCAGAGATCTGCTAGTATTTTACTAAGGGTGGAAATGGACAAATTTAAATTTGACAAATATTGGTTCAGAACTTTTTGAATTATTATGGTTTATTTGATTTGCATAATAACTTCAGACAAGCTGTAAATTATAAGAGGTTTTCATGTTCCATTAAAGTATACAGTCTGCTAACAGAATATCTTGACATTTTTCTGCAAATTCCTACTTGTAAGATATGAAATAAACCAAATATTCATGCATCCTCATTTAAAGCATTTATCTTTATCATTAATTTTACTTGATAATTGAAATTGCTAGAACACATAATGAGAAAAGAGGGCTTGGAGAACTTGACACTGACAGGAAATATGAAAAGCAAGAGACAGAAGTAAATGATGAATGATGTATCTAACAAGCTTGTTAGCAGAACGAGGGGTGGAAGGTTGGTGAAATAACATTACTAAGAGCTGAAAAGGATAAGAAATCGGAGAGCCATGATGACTCCTGTCTTGAAGAGACATGATGACTCCTGTCTTGAAGAGACATGACACCTAGAAGATTAAAATGTTATTCAACTACTTATGTAAAAAGTATTTTTATTGCATTAAATAGTGAACACATGATAAATGTATTAATTTATATTTTAATTGCCTCTCCCTACAACTTGTATTCATGCATCAAAAATGGAAATGATTATTTGCATTTGCTTACATAAATGGACCAATATCTAGATTCAACAAAATTCAATGGATAACTTATTCTTAATCAAGTGAGATTCTTTTTAAGAACTGTCTGTGACTTTAACATCAAATATATCTTGACACCAATTATTTCTTGTGGTTCAGTGGATTTTTTTTTTTTTCTCATGTCTTTGAATTTGTTTTCTATTTGAGTAAATTTACTCAGACCTGCTTTATAGTTAATATTACTTTTTCATTAT
The DNA here is from genome assembly GCA_963932145.1 of Acanthosepion lycidas. Classification (NCBI taxonomy): domain Eukaryota; kingdom Metazoa; phylum Mollusca; class Cephalopoda; order Sepiida; family Sepiidae; genus Acanthosepion; species Acanthosepion lycidas. Next base: position 3,991,531 of record OZ010610.1, on the reverse strand, counting down.
TCAGGTTGTATCCAGTGCTATTGTTGACAAATATATTGGCGAAAGTGCTAGACTTATCAGAGAAATGTTTGCCTATGCACGTGATCATGAGCCTTGTATTTTGTTCATGGATGAAATTGATGCAATTGGTGGACGACGTTTTTCAGAAGGTACTTCAGCTGACAGAGAAATTCAAAGAACTCTGATGGAAGTAAGTTTTGGATTTCATCAGCTTCTTTTAACTTACTCCAATTAATTGCAATTAACTAGCATATATTTACCTTCTAATTATAACATGTAGATGCTACTATTCATGACCTTTTAACTCTAAAACTCAATTTGGTGTAGAATATATCTTCATTATTTACATTATTCGGACTATTGTGCTCATCTTTGTTGCCATGTTTATTACAACATTTCAGCCGTTGTACACTCCAGGTGGTTGGAATGTCGAACTGAACCCTTTATTTCACTCACTGGGGTAGACTGTTCTAGTTCCATGTGCCATGTTTAATGGATGTCAGCTGTCAGTTATCACCTGTTAATTTCCTTCAGAAAGTTCTCCACTGCCTCAAGGACACATGGCACAGTGGATAAAGGCGTTAGTTAGATCCAGTGACAGGACCCAAAGAATGAGAGTTCAATACCTGGCTAAGGCAGTGGAGAACTTTCATAGGGAAATCTGATAACTGACATCCATTAAACATAGAACTAGAACAGTCTACTCTAGTAAGTGAAATAAAGGGTTCAGTTCAACATTCCAACCATCTGAAGAAGGTCGGAGCGCACAACAGCCGAAATGTTGTAATAAATATGGCGACAAAGATGAGCACAATAGTCTGAATAATGTACATAATACCTCATCTCGGAAATATAGACAGATACTGAATATATCTTGTTTTGCAACACAATATTGTGAACATTTATTTTGAAGTTTTGAATAATTTTTGGTTACTTTTTTTTCTAAACTTTTTATATTTTAACTTGAAATGATCAGTAAAGTTTGTAAAACAAATATGTAGCAAGGTGCTGGTTTGTTTAAAGAGATGTTTCTTTTAAGCTTTAAGGTTATTATATTTCCTGTTAACTTTAATCAGGATGCTGCTGATTCTTTTGCTCTCCCTCTTTTTATTTTGTGAATTTTATGTATTATTCTTTACTATGATTTTTTTTTTTTTTTTTTGGCTCAGTACTTTACAGACATACAATATAAATTTATGTAAATCTCCATTTTTTATTATTTACACTCAGACTATTGTCCTCATCTTGTTATTATCAGTGTTTCAGCCATTGTGCACTTCAGCCTGCATCTTCAGAGAACACAGTCACTGAAATGTTATGACAATAAAGATGAGGACAATGAGTGTATATAAGTCCTCATTCCATAAATTCAGACAGAAAAATCCATCTTTTTATGTTTTGAATTTTCATACTTGCCTGATCCACCTAAACTTGAAGTTGCAGAAAAAAGAAACTTCATGTACTTAGACAATCCTTCTATTCTGCTGTAGTTGTCTAATTCTCTTTACCATTTGTTTAACCTGTACTGCAGTATCAATTGTTATGAGTAGGTACAATATTTAATTTCTGTTCAAATATATAAAGCATTGTAAATTTTTTTTTTTTCTGGTATAATTTATTTAAAGGAAACAAGGGTCTATAAATTGTAATTGAGTGATTTTTCTCTCTCTCTCTCTTTCTTTTTTAGTTGCTCAACCAGATGGATGGGTTTGATGCACTTGGCCAAGTTAAAATAATCATGGCAACTAACCGACCTGATACACTTGACCCAGCTTTATTACGTCCTGGGCGTCTTGATAGGAAAATTGGTAATTGCAATTTTCTCCTTTCACCCAAAAGTTACTATTGGGTTGAGTCACAGATAATTTCAGTTTTTGCTTGTCAACTTTATTCTTTAAAAAATAGATTACAATTACATTTTATTCAATTATATATTCACCATTATTTGCAATGACTTGTTGCCACTTGCCAGGTAGCTCTTTGATACCTTTTGATTAAAATTTTTGAGGTTTCGGTGTAACAAGGTTTTGAATCTGGTTTTCATTCGAGAAAGTTTCCCCATCAAAGCATTTTACAATTTTTTTTTTTTTTTTTTTTCAGGTGAATAATCAAGTTACAAAATTTTTTTTGTGTATTCTTGCATTGTCATGGAGGAGAATAACAATTATCCTACAGATGAGAGCAGGCTGCTTTTTGACAAAACCTTTATAGACATGTTGCAACTGCTGGATGTATAAATGTGCATTTAGCATTTCATTGTATTTTAAGAACTCTAAATGAATAATAACTGAATGATCTCATTACATGCAAAAACATTACTTTTCTTCTGTGAAGCTCAGTTTTGGGGGTTATCCTTGCAAATCCACTGCCTTTTTCTTTGAACATTGTCATATGTCAATGTACTTTGAATTTATTCATCTTATGGCCATATCACATTGAAACACCAGTTCTCATTCGATCACTGAAATTAAGGAACATCAAGTCTGGTCAAAGTGGGTGACTGCTTCGGTATACCAGGTACAGTTAGCTTGTAAGTGCAGGAGGTGCAATTGATGACGGCTTGGAATTGGAAATTGGAGAGACGGGTTCCAATTTCAGTTGGGTTTGTTATATTCATTTACATACAAATACCCTTGGGAAAGGTATGAATCCACTTCTTCACCCCAGATATGGGTTAATTAGCAAGACTTGTATCAGGAAATTATTATTTTCCCTAAAAATAAATTTTTACCATTTAAATTTATTTCCTGGATTTAAATAACCTGCAAATGTTTAAGCTGTAAAGAAAATAAAAAATCAATCCAAATGTATGATTACTAATTATGATGATACATTCATTACAATTGATTTCCAAAAACAGAAATTACTTATGACTCAATCTAATAGTTGCATAATTTTAATCTTGAATTCAGAAGTAAAATCGCTTATTAGTTTTTCAAAACCTCAATGCGGTTTCCGTTTTTGTTATTGTTTTAATGAGAAGACTAAAAGGAACTGGAAACCAAATCCTAAATGAGGCAACAAGGGATAAACAACCCCTCCTGTTTGTATATACAGTTGTTTTTCTCCCTCAAACCAAAGCAATATCTGCCCAAGAATTTTGATCTGGAATTTCCATAAGTGTTAACGACTAAGACCATCCATTATCTGATGCTTCTACTTTTCTTGCCAAAATAATAAAGAATAAGATAACTTTTTTTTTTTTTTTTTTTTTTTTTGGAATGGGATATTAAGCAGTAAAGATGCTATTTCTTTAACTGTTGGAGATTCTTTTAATAAAACACTGTGATTATTTTCTTTTTCTTTTCTTTTTTTTTTTCCAACTAAATAATTGATCTTGTTCCAAACAATACACACCTATACATGTGCTAATGAAATTGTAAACTGATTTCCAGTTATTCTTTCATTAGCACTGGTGATAAAATCTCAAAGATAATCTTTTATTAAAGTAGATTTGAGCTGATATTTAGCCATGACTGTAAGTAACTATGAGAAGTTAATTTCACTCTATATCAAGCAGTTGAACATTTTCGCCTAATGGATGTCATATGCTTTTGAATATGCATGGAATTTCCACAGGTTTAGATAGTTATTAAATAAGATTTTCAAGTTGCTTTCAGGAAAGTATGTATACCATGACAATGCCATTTTCACAAATTCAAAATCTCTTTATATACAATATTTTTTTTTTTACTGTCTTTTGCATACTTGAACTACTCAATCATTCAAGATTTGTTGATTAGTTAACTGCTATCTATAGGGGCTATACTGTAGTTCCTGTGGACATTAATTGATTCATCATTATCATCTTTATCCACTTTAATAGATCAAAGGAAGAAAAGAGTAATAAAATTCAATACAACAAACCTTTCACTTTCTCTTTGTCTCTACCCCTTCTCTCTATCCTTTTACCTGCTTTTCTTTTCATTTTTCTCTAGCTTTCTTAACTTCCACCATTCCTTCTCTGTCTCTCTCTCTCTCCCTCCACTTTTCCATTTCTCTTGTCATGAAGAAATGAACAGAAAGGTGGTTGATAGCCTAGATCATGTTAATTAACATCACACTGATCTACTTAGAAAAATCCAGAACATCAGTTGGAGATCCCATGTAATACTTAACACAATGGAGAACTGAGACCAATCTCTCTTGAGCTCAAACAAAAACGATTACAGTTTGCCAACCACTGCCACTGAGTGGTCAGGGAAATCATCTCATCCTTACTCCTATGGCATCCTTCTGGATGTGACTTCTCATGAAAATTGATTTTCCCAGACACCGTAGCTTTGGAAAATTGGCCTAATCTCCACAATGTTGTTCATATTTTTTTTTTTTTTTTTTTTTTTTCAATGTGTATTAAAATTGATGTTGTTTCGTTACCAGTTAGTTATTTATATTGATTTGATATTATTATTTTGACAGTATTTGTTGTAAACTGAAAATGACATTGACATTTTGCTTTCAGAAATTCCATTACCTAATGAGCAAGCTCGTCTTGAGATTCTTAAAATTCATGCACAACCAATTGCAAAGCAGGGAGAAATTGGTAAGATTTATTTTTATGTATTAATGTTTCCTGAATTCTTTTGAAAGAGAACAACTTGTTCTTTTTATGTAGAAGTCGGCAGAAGTTATACATTTTGTGATAAAAACTGAAAATAATTAAGATAATTTATAGAAAATTTGATCATATAGACTTAAGGGACAAAGATAAATGTATATATTTAACAAGGACTTTTTTCTATTTTTTTTCTTTGAGGATTTTTTTTTTCCCACAATGTTAGGAAAGTTTTAGAATTGTCTTTTGAAGTTATTCAGTTGTTACTTTTGTAATCGGTCAACTGTAACACATTTACAACAAACATTAGAAAAAAAATTTTGAAGCTAGGAAAATGAACTCCTGATAAACTTATGGAAAAATTGATATTCAAATACTTTATTTACTTATTTTTCTAAGAATAGAAAGATATTTGAATATAAAATAATTACCGTTTGAATTATTTTCTCTCCAGTATAGTTTCCCTTTTACTTTCTTTTTGTAAACTGTTCCATCTTTCCTGGTAATTAAATTTAAATTTTTATATTTTCACTCATAATATAAAAATTTAAATTTCTACTGTTTTCATTCCTTCTTTAGACATATCAAAAACTAAATTCAGGATATTGATGTTATGAAACAAATTAGATGTTTTTTTGTTTTAGAAACTTTGTTAATCTTAATTAGTTAAATTGTATATGTAGGTTGAACAAGATTATTGATAATAATTTATCATAAAATTCCCTATTGTGCAAAGATTAGTCTAATAAAAAATGACAACCATTAAAAACTTGAGACTTGCTAACTGTGACTATTGTTGTTATTGTGCTAAAGAAAGTAATTCATACCTTTTTTAAATTCTTCTTTCTTCTGTCTGATTATTACAATGTCTTTCAAATAATCTTTTCATTTTAATATCAAATTGTAAAGATCTTGTAGTTTCAGTGGCAAATAATGGATATATTTGTATCTGAAATGAAGTTACTAAAGAAAATTGGTTGCTGGAACTGGAGATATGTAGAATGAAGTTAGATTACTTTTAATGCAGTTTTTCCTGATTTTAAGCCTGAAATATATGTAAGAACAGAAACTCAAAATACTATTTTTTGAATTTATTTTTTTTTTATTTTTTTTTTATTTTAGATTGGGAAGCTATTGTAAAACTTTCTGATGATTTCAATGGAGCAGATTTACGAAATGTGTGTACTGAAGCTGGTGAGTATGTGTGTGTATATATATATACACACACACACACACACATACATATATCTCCTTTAAAAATTAGGAGATCCGTTGACTCCTACCTTTTTTTTTTTTTTTTTTTTTTTTTTTTTTTTAATCAATTGACCTCCCACTTTAAACAAAAAAAAAAAACAAAAAAACACATGAGCGCTATATTATTTTTAAAAAAAATAAATAAATGTACAGTTTTGGGTGTGATAAAAAGGGAGCAAGAAGATGTGAGGGAAAAAAGCAAGGGTATTATAAATGTATCAGTACGGGGATGTAATTGAAATGTACATACTTTTTTAACCAACCTCACATGAGCTTAAGGGGAATATTTTTGTATGTATGCAATGGCTCATGACTTGATCTCTGGTTCAAACGGTTTTTGGGAATTGGAAATGTCATTATTACTAATTTTTCCTGTTCAAATGTTGTGGTTGTTGTAAGGCTTTGCTTTTTTTTTTTTTTTTTCTATCTTACAATCGGATCCCTGCTGTTATTTTTTCTTTTCTTTTTTTTTTTTTTTCTTTTAAGTTCCACACATGGTTAGCTAGCTTGGTAGAGCTCCTAAGACTTACTAACTTGAATGACAACCTATGATTGTACCATCTTCATTTGAACAAACTTTTAGTACATACTATGTACGTTTTATTCTGACCATTAATATCTTTAACTTTTGCTTTATAGATTACTGTTTCAGTTTTACAAGCTCCATCTGATGGATGTCTATTTTTATTTCTATAGTTGTATAAATTACTAGTGTTAACTATATCTTATTGCACATTAGTTTTGAAATTTCTGGAATTTTTTTCAGGAATCTTGAAAGAAACTTACCAAATAAGTTCATGACACGAATGTTTATAAATTTGCAAGATTTTGGAATGCATAGCCTTTTTTTTTTCTTTTTTTGTGTGTACACACACACACAATCTTGGATATATTGTATTCATTCATATCAGTCAAACAAACATTTGAACTTAAAGAAAACAATTATCGAATAGCAAGTAACAAGATTTGTTTAAAATAAGTAAAGAGTTTTATTCAGTCAAAAGTTTGTATTGGTTTAAATGTCCTGTAGATGAATCTTAGTAATCCTAAATTAAAAAAGTAAATTTTATTTAAAACGGGCTTTTATTTAATTTTTCTTTCAGGTATGTTTACCATCCGAGCTGAGAGAGATGCTGTAATTGAAGAAGATTTCATGAAAGCTGTAAGAAAAGTGGCTGAAAACAAAGTCTTGGAATCTAAACTTGATTATAAGCCCCTGTAAACTCCTTAAATGACATCTACTTTGATAGTATGTCACCATTTATTTTAACATTAGATATGTATTTCTATCCAATAAACTTTTTTTTTTTCATCTATGGTGTGTTATATTTATTCTTCCTATTAAAGGATAGATTTTAAAAAGACAAAGTAATTTAGATTTTGGGACCAAACATCTGGATAACTGATATATATATATATATATATATATATATTCTGAACTCAGGTAAAAGTGGATGAAAAAGTGAACAATAATTAAAAGTGACTTGGTTTTAAGACATTGAAAATAATGAGGTCAAATAGTAATGTTTTAAAAATAGACTAAAACATAAATAATATACTAAGTTTAATACTGGAGCATGTTTATAAAAAAAAACTATATTTGCCTCTTAAAAAAATTGTCAGAGATGATTCTCCCAATTATTTTAAGTGAACCTATAGGGATAGATGTCACCCCCCCCTTTTTTTTTTTTTATATTGTTGAGGCATGTACACTTTCTTGGTATTCTAGAAGGAAAGTTGAATATCCATCTTCCTGGTGTCTACATTTGAGAAATTTTTCCAGACATGTCCTTAATCTCACTGTAAATATAAAAGTGGCTTAGGTACTTGTTTTTGTTACTTTATTTTACTTGTGCATGTGTATAAAATGTAAAATAGGTTGGTTAATAAAACAAGGGCAAACGAAAGGGTACCAATGTGATCAGTACAAAAAATATTTATTAATTATTAACCACAAGACAAAAATGAAGCATGGAAATTAAAGTTTTAAATCTGGAATTTTCAAGCATGCCTGTGTTCTTCTAATCATATATATATATATATATATATATCCAGGTAAGATGAGAATGAATAGAGTACAATTCCAATGTCCGTAACATTTAATTTAAAAGAAGGCTCATTACAAAGTAGAGCAATATTATTTATTGTAGGATATTACAATGAAAAGCATGTCAAAATCGCTACACAATTGCGGTCAGGTTTCAATGTGTATCAATGCATCTCATCAGGCAATACTGAACTCTCCATATATATATATATATATATATATATAATTTCTGTCTGAATCAAGTTAGCACCTAGACCCTTGAACCAATAGAGGAAACTTTGCATACATGTTAAACTAATATCCAGTTTGTTACTAGGCTAATTGTGTGTGTTTTTTTTATAAAAACCTATAATGGGACCACTAGGGCCCCTAAATTGCAGCTTGCTGAGTCTTATGTGAAATGTTTACTCTGTTTAAGCAAGGCAGATAATTGGTTTTGCAAACTCTTTAGAAATTAAGATACATGTGTTATGAAATAACTTTCATAAAGCTTAAGATTCCAGACAGATATGGATCTTTCAATTTTAAAAATCGGGGGCATGTGAATGAATTGCAGGTTATTTTCTAAATAAAATCTTCATTTAACACATTAATTCAACATAATCTTTATTTGATTTATTTGAATACGATCTCCATGGTATGTTTACATTGCAAAAAATTAATTTGTTTCAAGTTCTGCCATGTGTGTCATTAAATTTGCCAGGTTTGAATTTATTAAATACAAAGAAATTGGCTTGATCTATTTGGTCATTTAAACATAAAATAACATTTAAATTGAGCTTATTTGTGAGCAGAAACTTTACCTAAGCTCATATTCCAACCTACCCTTAAAAAGGTATATCATGGTAGTGGTGGTTGTCTGTGGAATAACAACTTGTTTGAAGGACACTTCTGTGCTATACACCATCTGTGTATATAAAAGAGAAAAATCTAAAATGTGGAAATAGACATCCTTCTTAAAAAAAAAAAAAAAAAAAATCCAAATGTCCTTAGCATGAGCCATGTGACCTTCCCTGTTAAGTTTTGATTACAGCAGTTTAATTAGACAATTGAAAAGCAAAACTGAAATAAAGAATTCATTTTAAACCTTAGGTATTGTTTGTTTGTTTTTTTTTTTTTGTGGAGGTCCATACCCCTTAGGTCAGTGCTACTATCAAGACTTTGTCAAATTCAACCTTATGATCTTATAAGAACCTATCCCTCCCAACCCTTGAGCCTGACTAGATTTTGTTTCTGATTTGTTCCCTAAAGGATAACATTATGCACCAAATTGAATGGAACACAAGAAAATTTCTTTATATTATTGATCATAAACAAGTTGTTACAATTTATATTCTTAGCTTGATCAAAAAACCCTTTCCCACAAAATTCTGGTGTTTGACCATTTGGCTAAATTTTTAATCATTCCCTTGTAAACTACAACAGTATTATTGGAGAATATGACAATTTTTTACATCAGAACAATGCTAAGCAATTGAATGACAAAGTAGAGAAGTTTCTGTATAAAGTGGCTCATCCTCTAAATAATATTCAGTGATTCACTTTGGTGTACAAATATAACTAATGTTTATATTTTGTGTAACTTCCTTTTTGCACCTTTTATAAATATTTTCATGATAATTGCTCTGATGAATTTTCTTCTATGGTGCCTAGACTTTATTGATTTAAGCACATTACTATATTGACGTTAAGGTCTCATCATTTTACATTTAAAATGGCTAGATGTAACTAAGTTCTATGCTAACAGTTTCTTCACTTGCACTTCTCACTTGTGGAATTCTCTTCTAACTTCTTGCATCTTAGTGGCTTTATTGTCTTAGGGTGAAATGATTAAAAAAAATTGTAGCAGAAGAAAGTAAATAAAAAAAAAAAAAAAAAATGAAATAAAGTATTTCAATGGCTGGGCAGGTGTTTGAATAGACTGCAATTTTGACTGAGAAATTTTTTACAAACGATACCCATGAAAATTTCAGTTTTCCTGTTTGAATTTTCTGATGAATCATCATTCTTATGTTAATGACTGAATGTTCCATGAATATAATATACCTGTGGAAATTTTATTTGTTTTTTTGCATTGTGACATATTTGAGCTTAACAACTTGCACACCAATCATAAGTATGAATGCAGGTCATTAATTAAAGAAGTAAGAGGGTACAAATGAAAAAAATTGAAATTGACAAGGTTTTCCGTTTCACTGAAGAAGACATTAGATTCATGAGAGCATTATTAGCTTCTCTATCTTCCCTTTTTTCTTTATGTATGTGTTCTTTTTCTCACGAAAACCAAACGGTGTCATTGATATATCTTTTTCTTTCTTTTGTTGCAATCAAAACAATCGTCCATTATCTATCTGAGGTAATGACAGGGTATAATGTGCATGCTAACTCACTAATGGAAGAGAAAACAAAATTATAATAATATGTGCTCAGTTATAGTCAATAAAGAGAAAAATATTTTTTTCATACTGATTTAAAAAAAAAAAAAAAATGAACTTGGTGGTCAAATGAATGCAAAATATATTTTCTCAAGTAATCGTCCTAAAGCTGAATTGCCAATCCAATATTTATTTTAGTTTGGTAGCAAGGTAAATTTAGATGGTAACATGATTAAAAGAAAGGCTCTGGTTGGCTGTTTGGTGAAAGGCAAACAAAATGTTCAGGAGTTCTTGATTGGCTGTTTAGTTTGGGCTCTGATGGATGAGAAAATGGAAGTTTTTTAAAACTTCTATTTAAGCAGCTGTAAGGAGAAACCCTTCATTAGCAATCAAGAACCTATGACAGTAGCAGAAGCAAAGAGACGTAGAGTATGAATGTGAACCTTGTCATTCAAGCATTTTCCTACTGTCTACCAAATAAAGTTAAAGTATGCAAAAATAAGAGATTTTCAGTCTGAATTTCAGGGATAAGGAGTTATTATTTAGACTATTGTCCTTATCTTTCTTATCATTTCAAGTGTTGTGCCCTCTGGCCTTTTTTCAGATGCTTGTTGATCCAGGTAATCTTCAGGAAATTTCAAAATGAACTCCTTATTTAATCTCTCTATAGATTGTTCTTGCTTTACTGTCCATGCTTAAAGATATCTCACTTAGTTCTTATCTAGTACTAAAAGGATTTTTTTCAAAGCAATAGTGTTAGAAGATAGAATGCCACCTCTCTTAAGCCGAATATTGAATAAGGTGTATATGAAAACAAACAAAACTCAAAACTTCAATGTAAAATTTGAAAAAGACAGATTTATTACATTAACATAAAATACAATAAAGCAGAATACAAGTTTTACAAAAAGACTTGCACGAAAATTTCCTTTTGTGCATCTTATTATTAAAGGAAAGATAACTAGTTCATAATATAGAACTATTAGCTTGTGATGGGCGACTTATTATTATCAGGTTTTATAATTGAAAGAATAAATTTTGGCTGCGTGTTCAAAGACCTGTATCCTCAACATATTTATATTATACTTCAACAAAAATAAATAGAAAAGCATAGAACAATACTCAGAAAAGACAAAGGCATTTATATTGAATAACAATCAATTTTCATTTATATTGTATGAAGGTTACAATATGTACTGTAATAAATGTAGATTTTTGATTGAAATCTTGTTAGTTTGATTAATGTCAAACTATATATATGTGTGTGTGTGTGTGTGTGAATGATGCATGTGAGTTTAACTGAGAGGTTAAGTGTTGCAAAATTTGTGATGAAAGTTTCACAAAGTAGGATGTAGTAATAAACTGTTGATAAGAAAATTAAACAGTTTGGGTCAAATAATAAATTCACATTAAATTTCTGTAAATTTAGTTTGAACAAAGTTGTTTTCCTTTGACTGCTCTTGATGAGACTTGAAGCTGGAAACTTAGTAAAAGTTGGAAGATGATTTCGTTGTCAAAAAGTTCTTTGCTTTGAACAAAATTGCAATGTTTATTCACTAATAGGAATGATTATGAGCTGGTGGGTGAATGAATTGATGAGTGAGTAAAATTTCTGGAAGTTTATCTGTTCACAAGTAACTTTGAAAGCTTCAGATGAAGTGACATAGGTTTGTGTAGCAAATAGTTTGAAATCACAATGGTCACTGGCAAAGTGAATTAGTGTTTTGTATTTATTTACTTGAGTCAGCTCCAGGGAAATTGACACTAAAAATTTTAACTCGATCCCACAATGAAAAAAACTTGTGTGTGGGTGGATAGCAATGCCCACTTGTATATTTGTTGACCAATTAGAACTTGAATATTCAAAAAAATATGTGTGAAGTCTGATCTGTTCAAAACACTGCTGTGATCCACTTTTTGTATAGACATTAAACAAGCTATTTTTAGTAATTCATAAAGATGAAGAATTAGGATTCTACAAGCTCATAAAAGAGATATACATGATGTAGTAAGCTTTCAATAATCAAAAAAGCTTTGACCTTGTATAATCAGTCAGTTATGTGTGATACACGCTTAGGTGATCATGTATGTATGCCTTCATTGGTCAATAAATCCAAAGGTGTAAATCTTTTCAATTTTGAAATTAAAAATACAAACTGTTCAACTTTAACTGAATTAGTTTCTGCTGATTCTTACCAAGACATTCTATTTTTAAAAAATTTAACAAACAAAAATGTTTTGCATCAAATTTATTTTTTTTATTAAGTCTAGCTTTCTTTTGATTTTTTTTTTAAAGACTTCCCTTAAAAAAGCAAGTGTAAAAAATAAACCTAGAATATATTTATTTTTTTTTTTTTTTTTTTTACCTGCACCTTTTATTAATCATTTAATTTACATTTTTTTATATAAATTCTTATTCTCCCCTCAATAGGAAGAGCAATAAACAAACTTAGTGTATCGTATTATTTTTTAGGTAAATTTGCTTTTAAAGCCCCGCGCTAAATATTTATTATAAATTTCCCAAATGGTTATATTTCCGTGTCAATTGACATGCGGGACTCGAAAATAACAATTAAATTTTGATAAAATCTACTGTTTTGGAGTTATTGACAATAAAAGTTCGGATTCAGTCACGTTCAGTCGTCGGCCATTACTGGCCTTGTTTAACAGTAACTACATTCGTTGCGGAACATTTTGCGCGCGGAAGCTATATTAACGGCCCTTTTACTGCTCTTAAACGAAACCCCTTTTTCTGTGCAGAAAAGCAATGACAACTGTTGTAAAGCTTTTATTTTAAATTAAAAATAAGACAATTAATGAGCAAAATTTGTAAAGACCAGTGTGAATATTTCCAAAATAAAATTACAAAGTTTGCGCATTTTTTTTATTTTGTAATTTTATTTTGTAGATAGCCATGCTCTTTACAAAGTTTGCGAACAGGTGAAAAAAAAAAAAAAAAAAAAATTACCTTTTTAAACTAACAGAATACTAATTTATAAAATTATTAATTTTTTATGAGTGGACAAATCTAATTTTAAGTATTAGTCAACAAAAGTTATCACTCAGAGCTTTTTTATTCTTTCAAGAATCAAAAAAAAAAAGTAAGAAAAAGAAAAATTTAGATGATTTAAAAATTCAGACTGTGTATTACTAAAAAAAAAAATTAACGTCTCTAACGCTTTAATGCTAATAATTTATACATTTCCCTGAAATTTGATCTTAGCTTCATTGAGTCCTTCTTTATAGCTTTGGAAAGTAATAAATCAGAAAATAAAAATAAAAATGCTGTCAGAAATGCAATATAATTAAAAAATTATTAATTTCAAGTATTAAGTTAAAAATAAATAAATAAATAAGGGGATGTAAACAAATTAGATTCTGGTATGCAGAAATCTTTTGTAACGCTAAAAACTAGTGACATCTAGGAAACGAAGTACAGCTATTTTTTTAGTCATGATTGAAATAAAATTTCTAACTTAGTATTAAAAAAAAATCTTACAAGCATCAGCCTTCCCTTTTTCAATTCTTTTCACTCACGGGCAAAAAGCACTGAGTCAACCGACCAGTATTGTTTGCAAACAATTTGATGCAACACAGTAGTTATACCTGTTACTATTATTATTATTACTATTAACTGGACTTCTCCCCAGTCAAAAATAAAACAATACCAAAGTCACTTATCAACTCAGAACACGTGCGTACATAGCAGAGGCAAAAAGTGACGTCATCAATAAAGAACTCTCCACACAGAGGTTGTCACCAGACGGAAGAAGGCATTTCCAGGTTGCGGTGGAATGTAGTCTTAGGTATTTTACCTGCATATACAACCAGTTGCCGTTCTCTGTATATATGTTTTTATTCATACAAAAGTCGTGCGTATGGATTGTTGTAGATTTAACTTTTCTCTGAGTAAACTTTGTACTTGAATCAACGAGAGGGACCAAATAATTTAATACGCCCCGCCTCTCGATTTTTCTAAAGTAAACTAAACACGATGAAACGAGAAACGTTTAAGAACTAAATTGTTTTCTTTGTTGTTTTTTTTTTTCTCGTGTGACTGGGTGTTAAGGAAACAATGTCGTTTTTAGGCGTCGGGCGAAACCGGTGGAACACAGAGGAAGATGATTACTGGTCCAAGTCACAGATTGAGAAATCAACAGGGAAGTATAACATGTTTGATGATGATATCTCTGTGGACAACGCGTCAGTTTTTGCCTCAAAGATTTTGTCCTGTCGCCAGTATGAAGACGACGACTTCAGCGAAAGTCTAGAGTCGCACTTGGACCACGGGCTTTCTACTGCTACTACTACTACTACTACTGCGACAACTACATCGTCGTCGTCGCCTTTTCCCGGGGGTGGAAAACTGAAAAACGAACAGGCTAGTCTCATCTCACGAATTGGGACCCCTGCTAAAGCAACAACAACGACAACAGGAAGTAGTAACTTAAAAAAAGGAACGGATTACTACAAGCAACCTTCGTCCACTCCAGCTACCCCAGGTGATGGAGTTCAGTCTGGGGCCGCCTCTTTCCACCATGCCCGCACTTCTTCTTTCGGGCATGGCCGATCTAAGAGCGATACAGGAACAACGGGTGGCAGCTTTAGTGTCTATAATACTCGGACCGAACTCAGTATGAATACAAGCCGCAGAAGTAGTCAACAAGAAGGAACTTCCGATTACTCTGAGGGATCTTACTCGAGCGATGCATATGCCAGTATCGAGGACATATTGCAACGGTCCACACCTAAAATATCTCCTGCTGCAACAATTAATAAACTAGAGGCCGAAGTTCAGTTTCTTAGACGTTCATTAAAAACGTCAGATCGAGAGCGATGGTCAAGGCCGTTGGTTACCGACACCGTGAAAAGAATTCGAGATGGAGAAATCCATACAGGTTTATTCATGTATCGTACCCGTGAAGACAAACTTGAAATTATGGATAAAGCAATCGAAAGTAATGATGGTAACACCATCACGGCTGTTGTACTTTTTCTGAGACAAACTCTAAGTGATGAAGTTTTTCAGGAAGTTTTGGAGACCCGTCCAATAGCAGTCAATCATTACATTAGCCATCTTCGAACAGAGGGTAGCTACCCTGAACTCGTGTCTTTCCTAAAGGCGATGCAGATGAATGAAGAAGCAGCTATGGTTATGTACAAGCAAGCGGTTTGTAACAAAGATTTAGCGGTAAAATTTGATAGTCTCAAGAGGTGTCTACGAGAATACAAGTCACACTGTCCTAATATGTCATCAGAAACGTGGCTTGTAGAACAACAGCTCGCATTACTTGAATGGCAAAACGCTGTAGACAGTATGGATAGTAAAAACGCAACGGACACCCGTTATTCAATCTTCCAGGAAGTTCCTCGTCCACTCAATCTAGTCACATCATCTGTTATAGCATCCGCTTATTACAGCTGTTTGTATCATTATAACAACAAAGAAACGGATTTCGCCAGTCCATTACATTTTCGAAAAAAGCATGCCCTCACCGAGAAGCAGTTCCTGTGGCCAGCACTTGCTGCACGAGCCCGGGTTAAGGCCTGGGCCGATGTTGAAGATTTACTGACCACCAAGGGAACAATGTTTACAGGTAAAAAAATAAAAAATGTAGTTAGCCTTGATAAAGTGGCCGAACTATTGTTCAAATTTGGTGCACCTGAAGATGAAATAAAAAAATGTCTGCTAGCAATGAATAATAACGAAAAATGTTTGCAACTCTCGCAGAAATTTAACTGCTATCGCACTTTTGTTGAGACCTGTGTGGCCATGAAGGACCGTCGAGAGTTAGAAAACTTTGCTCGAAAATTCCCCAGCAACAGCGAACCACATCGTTTAGCAGCAGATGCCCTCAGTGTTTCAACTATTAAATGGAAATGATTTTTTTTTAGTTTTGTTTTGAATTAACTAAAGAAAATGCCTCAAAATTTCAATGATTTGATATTTAAAGCTAAAGCAATATTATTATTATTATTTTTTTTTAACTTTGTTTAAATTAAAATATATTTTATTTTGAGGTATTGCCAATCAGACGAAGGAGAGTGATGTAAAAGTTCTTCTAGCACTGGTTGTTATTAACTCTCTTTGTCTGTTGTCTATTGTATTTGTAATCTAACCACATACATTTTTACATAGAGATGCAATTTACATCTTTCTCTCTCTCTTTCATATTTTGACAAATGGAAATGTTTTAATGCATTTTTCGCCATTCAAGACTTCGTTAGATCCGGAAACGAAAGAATAAAAATGTGTATTTGTGTGCATGCTTCCTTAAATAATGAATCTTAGTATTTTTTAGAGAGCATTCACATAAATACGCATTTCATTTTTTCGTTTTTGGATGTGATCGAGTCTTGAATGGCGAAATGCATTATCAAATCTATTTCATTGAAACGTTTTCCATTTATCAAACTCAAAATTTAAAAACTATATCGGGATTTCTATCCTAATAAAATTTAAAAACATAAGCACATTGTCACTGATGAGTAATGACATTTTTAGAGTTGAATTTCTATTTTATAATAATTTATTTACTTTTAATAAAATTATCTAAAAATTAAAGAAAATGGTAAATTTTCATTGTAACACCCGAGCACTAATATCCCTTCAAATTTTTCCAAAATAGTCTTATTTCCGTGCAAATGTATATGCTGAACTCAAATCAACAATTAGATATTGAAGAAACCTACCTTTTTGGATATTAACGACCAGAAAAAATCGAACTTCTTCTCGCTCTTTTTGTCATCCCTTACCGGCTTATTGAGAGGCATTCGCTGCTGAACCATTTCGCGCACTTATACAATTTTGTTGGCCTATTTACTCCCTTAAAAAAATTAGTACGCGCTTTTTTCCTTTTAAAGTTAACCTTCTCCGTTTTTTATTTGTACTTAATTTAAGAAGAAAGTTAACATTCAAATATAAGTGATAAGTGTAGTTTTTACTTAATTTTTTAATATGAAAATATCAACAAATAAAAGAATAACAAAGTTATTTTTTTTAAAGAAGAAAGTTAACTTTCAAATGTATGAAAATAAGTGATGATAAGTGTAGTTTTTACTGAATTTTTTAGTGATAAGTGTAGTTTTTAATTAATTTTTTAGTGATAAGTGTAGTTTTACTTAATTTTTTAAGAAGAAAGTTAACTTTCAAATATATGAAAATATCGACAAATAAAAATAACAAAGTACTTTCAAATATATGAAAATATTGATGAAAATACTTGTAAATTATAAATAAATTGAAACAAGTGAAAAAACTAAGAGTTATTTGTGTGTATAAAAAGTCGCGATTTGTGGTCCCCAGTCATGATACAGACATCTGTCAGCAGGGTTGACGCCAGTCTATTTGCTCTTCCGAATACTGTCCACATCCTCATCTACTCTACACGCTACCGCAGAAATGTCGAATTGCACAAATTGTTCGATCAACATGTACGAAGCAATTCAACGCTTTCGAATGAATGAAGAGGCTTCAGTAGAATTTCTTTGACTACACGGAATATTACCGTCCTCCGTGGAATGCCATTCACCTTCCTCGTTGCGTGCCAACCTGAAAGTATGGCGTTGCAGAAAACCTGTCTCCAGTCCTAGCAGTTCGAATCGTCCTAACAGCTGGAAAACAAAATGTGGCTTCAGTGTTAGTGATAGGAAAAATACACTTTTGGAGAAGTCATGCTTGCCTGCGTGGAAAGTGCTACTTTTTGTAACACATTTCCTTGTTCTTAGCTGGTGCCACAGGATAATGTTCAAAAACTTGGACATTTCAAAAGTCACTTCAGTGAATTGGTGCTCCTTCTGCAGTGAGGTGTGCCAGTTTTGGCTGGAAAATGTGTAGGAGAAGTTGGGTGGACCCGGTGTTGAGGTAGAAATCGACGAAACAGTTATCTCAAGGCGAAAATATAACCGAGGACATCAAATGAAAACGGTTGGGCTATTTGGCGGGATCGAAAGAGTCTCGAAGAAGACCTTCCATGGTACCACTTACGTCCGATTGCGAGGAAGGAGAAGCCAGGGATGCCCATACCCTTGTTCCCTTGATTATACAACACATCCGACCAGGATCAATCATTTACAGTGATTGCTGTATTAAAACAATACATTGCTCGTTTTTTATTCTTAAAAGCAGTCCCTTCACCTTTTCCTGATATTTTCATATATTTGAAAGTACTTTGTTATTCTTTTATTTGTCGATATTTTCATATATTTGAAAGTTAACTTCTTAAAAAATTCAGTAAAAACTACACTTATCACTTATTTTCATACATTTGAAAGTTAACTTTCTTCTTTAAAAAAAATAACTTTGTTATTCTTTTATTTGTTGATATTTTCATATTAAAAAATTAAGTAAAAACTACACATCACTTATATTTGAATGTTAACTTTCTTCTTAAATTAAATACAAATAAAAAAAGGAGAAAGTTAACTTTAAAAAGAAAAAAGCGCGTACTAATTTCTTTGAGGGAGTAAATAGGCCAAAATTGTATAAGTGCGTGAAATGGTTCAGCAGTGAATGTCTCTCAATAAGCCGGTAAGGGATGACAAAAAGATAGAGAAGAAGTCCGATTTTTTCTGGTTGTTAATATCCAAAAAGGTAGGTTTCTTCAATATCTAATTGTTGATTTGAGTTCAGCATATACATTTGCACGGAAATAAGACTATTTTGGAAAAATTTGAAGGGATATTAGCGCTCGGGTGTTACAATGAAAATTTACCAAGAAAATATACAAAATAATTTTTATGATGTGTATAAGTTTGTGTCTGTGTGTGTATAACCGAATGGGTAAATATAGGTAGGTATATGAGCAAGCAATTAATATAAAATATTACGTATATTTCTTGTATATAGCTTTTTTGTACAATTTGGGGTGATTATCTATCTGTTACCTGCCTACCTACATATCAGCATATATTTATTGTAGAGGAGAAGTGGGTATGTATGTAGGTACCTCCAAAGTTTCGATAAAAATGTCCCAAACCTAAAAACAGAGTTTGAAGTTTAAGTGTCAAAATTTTTGTAAGAGATCAGGGGATTTTTTGATGTGGAAATTATTTTTTTTAATCTTTTTTAGAGACCTTTGAAATGTTCGTTAAGATTCTTATTTCTCTGGCATCAACAGGGGACCTTAATTTAGTATGCGAAATTTCAGTGCTGTGAAAAACACTGAATTGGAAATCCTTACAAAAATAGGATAATTGTCAGATTTTGAAACTTTCAGGGTTTATTCACAAATTAATTAAATTATTTTTGAAATATTTCCTTTTTAGAATATTCTTGATAATTTTTTTTCTTTTTTCTTTACATTTGTTATTCCACATTTATTTAATTTTATGAAATTTTGAGAAATTCTTTTTTGTAGCACTTAGTTATATAGACAAGTCCTTGGGGAATTTAAATCATCAAATGTTTTTGGTCAAACAGGACCCCTAGTTACAGAAAAATCTACTCTGTATCGTAAAATAAAAATGCAATCAAAATAAGACATTATTTAATTAGAAAAGCTTTTAATTGGTTTTATGAATAATGGACACTATTGCCTTAAGAAAGAAGTTTGTTTTTTTTAATGAATGAATTTTTTCAAGAATTGTGTTAAGTTTTAAAAAATTTTAGCTAAAGTAATTTATAATCTTTTAAAAAACTTTGTCGCTGTCAAGTGATGTTATTAAATAAAAACTATATTTACTAATCATAAATTCAGTGACTCATAGTATTTTAAAAAGAATTTTGAATTTTTTTGTGTGTATAAATCTGCCCATTTTTGTAAATATGGATGTCCATACACAACATTATCAGAAAATAAAAGTGGTAACTATAGTGAATTTAAAATTTATTGGTAATTTTCT
>OZ010610.1:3896457-3961457 GCA_963932145.1 Acanthosepion lycidas | reverse complement strand
ATGCAAGTGTCTAGGGACACAAATGTCCAGTATACAACTGTCTATCCACCCTGAAATATAGAGATCACTTGCTGGCATTTTATCTCCAATGTAGGCCACCAGTTAATAATGTGAACATATAGAGGAGGAAATGGAGGTAAAAGTTTGCTTTAAACACTTGTGACAAGGCATCATGTGAACACTTGTGACATGGAATCATTTAAACACTTGTGACAAGGCATCATGTGAACACTTGTGACATGGAATCATTTAAACACTTGTGACAAGGCATCATGTGAACACTTGTGACATGGAATCATTTAAACACTTGTGACAAGGCATCATGTGAACACTTGTGACAAGGCATTTAAACACTTGTGACAAGGCATCATTTAAACACTTGTGACAAAGCATCATGTGAACACTTTGCGGCAAGGCATCTTGTGAACACTTTTCAGCATGGCATCATTTAAACACTTGTGACAAAGAATCATATGAACACTTGTGACAAGGCATCATTTAAACCCTTGTGACAAGGCTTCATTTAAACACTTGATACAATCCATCATGTGAACACTTGCGACAAGGCATCATTTTAACATTTGTGACAAGGCTTCATGTGAATACTTGTGACTAGGTATCAGTTAAACACTTGATACAGACCATCATGTGAACACTTGAGACAAGGGATCATTTAAACACTTGCATCGAGACATCATTTAAGAAAACATGTTTCCATTTGAAATATTTGCTTTTCCTTTAGGCTTAATTTTAACCAAGCTAACATTTATTGACACCAAATGAATATTAATATTTTTTGCTATCTTATATACTTGAGGATCTTTTTATAATTCTATATTTTACAAATGTATTTGAATTGAAAAGTAGGACATGTAACTAGATATCTTTATTGCAAGCCTTTATTTACATATGTGTACATATCAGGGAACAGTTAATAAGGCTAGGTCTATAAAGATCCCAACGCTTACAAAACACTAGGCATAGAGGATTTCCTTTCACTAGGCAACTAGAAATAGGTGAATCCATTTCACTATATAACGCATATGCAATCGACTGATTTAGCTGTTATTAACAATGAAAGTGAATAAACATGATTTATACTGATGTAAAAGTTCTCTTTTTAAAAATTTGATATATATAAATTCATAGTGTTGTTATTCAATCATCAAAGAATTTTCTGTGGATTTCTGTGAACTTACACAACCTTTCAACTAATCTAGATTCCTCAACATGAGCCTCTTTTAAAAGATTCCAGCCTTTTTCAAGCAAATTCTTTTATTCAGTCATCAAATTATTTTGCTTGGATTTCAATGAATTTTATGCCACCTTTTATATAATTTCTGAATTCTATCATCAAAGAATTCTTCCAAATTTCAATTTTATATTGAGGAATTTATTGGTACCTTGAATTTATTGGAACCATTCATCAAATAAGGTTTGCATGGAGTGAAGCAAATTTGATGGTGGCAGGTTTGGAGAATGCATGGTGCATGAAAGAACTCCCCCTTCCAAATTCACAATTATTTTCTGTACAGCATTTGCAACTTGAGGGCAAATAGGATGCTGTAATATCATCACTCATCTTCCTTGTCCAGCAAAATGTTTTCTCTTTGTCCCAATGTGTAATTCAAACTAGCCAGTTGCTCACTATATCATTAGGCATTAGCAGTTAATACAGGTTTCATAAATCATTCCCTTTGAATTCCATTAAACAGAAAAGAGCAGTTTTTTCTCTCTAAGTGAATTTCATTAAAGTTACAATATAGAAGATGTTGAATATAATCCTGAGTTTAGCTACAACTTTCTTTTTGACTCTTAGATTTGAGCTGTTTTTCATTAACAGTGAAAATCTTTCCAAAAATGATTTTTGTTTTTTTTGCCTAACACAAGACAGACAAATGTTTAAACGTGAACTGATATTCTTTTCCATAAGTTCATGATGTTATATAAACACGCATATGATAGCATGAGAGAACAAATGAAACAACAAGTACAGCGGGTGAGGTAAAAAAGAAAAAAATGACAAGAATTGTTATTTTTTCTATTGTTGATATAGAGGATCAAAAGGTAGAATATAAATTGGAGGAATGGGTGAGTTGGTTGGTCCTGAAGTTAATGCATGTGTCAGTTGACCAAGGTCACTGGTGATTACATTGACAGCTTGCCCATTTGCCGTGACTGCCTAAAGCAGATGGGGTGGGTCATGACTCATTATTTTTGTGTTTTTGCTTTTATGGCAATGTTCATGATTGGCTTCTTTTATATTTATTCTATTTTATTTTTTTTTTAGGGGATTTTTTTATGAGCTGGATGTGATGTTTGGAGCCTCTGTGCAGAGAGTGACTTTTTATTTTTAGTTTTGATTTCTTAGTGTGCACATTTGGATGACAGGTTTTGATGTAGAGTGAATCAAAAAGAAGTCTAGTTTGAAGCTATGTCTAATTATGAGGAACCTATTTGTTTAACTTCTAAAATTTTGTTATGGTTTTGAAACAATAAATGAAATGTAACTAATACTAAAATGGAACAATTATAATAATATAATGTACTAAAAGTTAGGTGATAAGAGAGAAAACTTGTTCATACCATAGATCGCAATTTGGAATAATAAGTGAATAACAACTATAATAACTAATACTAAAATAGATCAATTATAATAATATACTTTAATTAAAGTTTTTACTGGAGATCTGGTTAGGTGCAATATTATAATTTGTTCTTTACTTAATGTCTATAACTTTCCCCTTTTCACTTAACAAAAGAGCTTTACAGATTCTCCATGGCTAATTTGGATTGCTAGAATTTGAAATCTTGTGCAGTGGAACTATTATTTCGTGAAATTGGTGAAGATTTTTTTCTCTTTGTAATCTTACTTATTATAAAACGCAGATTGTGTGTGTGTGTGTGTCTGTACGTTTATATATTGGATCGGATTTCCTACATTTTTCAACCGATTTCAATAAAACTTCACAGGACTACATAAAATTACCTTGCGGTGGTTCTGACAGCGCCCAAAATTGGAAAAACACAATTGTTTTTGCACGAAATCAATTTGAAAACACGATTAAGAGGCATTAATGAAAGGGGGACAACTCATATCGAGTTATACTTATTAATATCGAGTTATCGAGTTATACTTATTATAAAAACCAGGTTGGTTGTTTGTGTGTGTGTTTGTTTATATGGGATCGGATTTCCTACATTTTTAAAAAGGATTTCAACAAAACTTCACTTTTTTTTGGCAGGTAGTGTTTCTTATTGTCTTGCACACTTTTTCTTTTATTTTTACATTCAGAATGCTTTAAAAATTCCATTTACAAGACAATTGTTTATAATAAAATTCAATTCAATCGATAGACTCATAACGATTGAAAACAATGTTTTTGTTTGAGTTTAGGTTTGACCAATTCGTAAAAAAAAAAAAAAAAAAAGAAAAAATAATTAAGACATGCGTGTCCGTCAACCTTAAACAATAATCTTTGTCAATTTTATTTTTCAGTCTTTATAATGGTCGATACTTGATCTATCTCTTACTGTTACATCCCCGGGCAACGCCGGGCTCTCCTGCTAGTAGAGAATAACTGAAACTATGTAAGACAGAAACATTATATTAAGGGGAGGCAACTATGTCATAAAAATGAATGCAAAAACAAATACTTACAAATTCCAGATTGAACAAAACCTTTTTATGTGCCTACCCTTTCCAAAATAGAATGTGATTGCTTGAAGTTATGGAGTAAACTAATTTTTATTTATTTATGGTTTATTTTAGCATCACGTTCAATCAGTTCTAGGCTAATCCCATCCTTATTTTAATCTTCCTTATTTTCTCTTTCATGGTTTTGTTTTCTGTCAAGTTATCTCCCCTTCGTCATAAGTGTCAGTAACCGGTGTTTGTCTCTCTTTAATGCATTTCCTAGTACTGAAAACTGGATATAGTAAAGTGTACGTCCTGATGTGTGCATCAGACTTCAAGGAAACTAAACGTTTGTATTTAACTTGATCAAATTTGCCTAGGGGTTGGGGAAGCTTTTTTTTTTGCTGCTACTGATTGAGAAAATAAAGTAGTTATTGGAGAATGGTTTACTGCTCACTTATCTACACTCCTTATCAACTATTTTGACAAGTCATTAAGAAAGATATTTGTTTAAATTGATGATAATTATTGACGTGACATAGCACATGGAGAACTGGATTCGTGACTTCTTAAGAGTATTATGTCAGCTATATAATATGCACTGGAAAATAACACACAATTATAATTTGTTAAGGAATTTATAGGGTAAAATATTTAATTGAGATTAACCCATACTAGAAAGAACAGAAAATTCCACGGTTTTCCTATTTGAATTTTCTGTTGAATTTTAATTCTTAAGTTAATGACTGAATAAGCTGATAGCGAGTTTTGCAACAATAAAATATTCGTAGAAATTCGTCTATTGCATTGTTAAATATTTCAGCTTCTTTAATAAAATATTGCAATAACAATCATAAATATGAATGCTGGTCGTTATTTTAAGAAGTAAGGGGGTAAAAATAAAAAGATTTGAAATTGACAACTTTTCCATTTCACTGAAACAGATATTAGACACTTCTATCTTCCCTTTCTTTCTTTCTTTCATTTTCTTACTGAAACCAAGTAGCATCAAGTCTTTTTTGTCTTCTCATGTGATCAAAACGGAATAGAGACCATCATTTATGCGGTATTGGAAGGACACGTTAGACACTTCTATTTTTCTTTCTTTTTTTTTACTGAAACCACTTGGCGTCTCTGATATCGTTTTTCTCACGTGATCAAAATGAAATAGGCCATTGTTTATGTGGCGTTGTCACTCTAATTATCGAAGGAGGTGGGTGGAGAAAAACTCAAATATTATATGATACTACAGTACAGTCTCATGGCCAAGTGTGGTCGTAGGGTCGCTGTGTAGTTGAGCACCTGAAGACAAGACAGAGAAAATTACCACTCCAGCCTGTCAGAATAAGCTCGGCAATGACTGCTTTTCAATTTGGAAATATAGGAGAATCGGTAAACGCTTTTTTCGTGTTTCGTTGCAACTGATTAACAATAAAAACATAAAAAACTCAGAATTCCAAATCCAGACATCAACATAGTTTCTTTTTACAAACATGGTATTGTGGGAAAATGAAATAAAATCTGCGTA
The DNA here is from genome assembly GCA_963932145.1 of Acanthosepion lycidas. Lineage (NCBI taxonomy): Eukaryota > Metazoa > Mollusca > Cephalopoda > Sepiida > Sepiidae > Acanthosepion > Acanthosepion lycidas. The sequence continues at coordinate 3,956,292 of OZ010610.1, read as the reverse complement.
AGGAAAACTCGGAGTTTAGTTCGGCTTAATGTGCCTATATTGAACGTCACTGAAAAGTCTTGCCGTTTTGGCTAAGACGGCGTGTCTTATTTATACAAATCATAAGACAGGGGAGATAATCGGGTTGTCTTATCACAATCAGTAGATAAAAGAATAATAATAAATAAAATAGGAATACATTTTCCCATGATGCTAGTAGTCAAGGAACCAGAAATATGCTTCTTCTTCTTGTTCCAAGATGTAGCGCAACGCGAGACAAAAGAAAAAGGTCCTGCTTAGTAACGTCTCTTTACCCCGGTCGACTGTCGATTGAACTCTAATTTCCATCGAACACTCCCAGTGTCTTTCAAAACCTTCACTCATGAAATAAATAATTTGTTTTTTGTTTTTTTAATATCAGATGCGTTTGATATGATTGGATTTTATTTTTACATCAGTCCTCTGAAACTAGAGAGTGTCACACCAAACGCCTCCGATAAAACAAACAAATAGGCGGACAAACATTCTATTGAGTTTTGGACATTGAAAGTGATAGATTTTTGATTATTATTTATTTTTAGAGATCCCAAGGCATTTTCCCTCACGTACAGTTTTGTCTTTCTTTCATTCTAACTCGAGAAAGCCAAAGAAAGCCGATACTTTTGCGAAACGCATCGTTTATAAATTTCCACTTTGCGTCATCATCTTCACTTTTGTTTCGGATCGTATACATCCTACAAACACACACACACACACACACACACACACACACACACACACCTAACAATGATAGTTAAAAAAAAAAAATTTAATAGTAGAAGCACAAAAATTATAGCAAAATGGACGCAAAACTTTCATTGTTTTAAATCTGGTGTTCAAAATAATCTCATTACTTTTCAATGGTTGTACGAGTTTTGGTAAAAAATATATAAATCTGCTCTACAATTACAGACTTTACTAGTAGTTCAAGGGAAGTAACTCAGACATTTTCAGTTTGAGTTATTTCCCTTACCATTTAAAATATTTTCAAAATTATTCGTGGAAATTCAATATATCTGATTTTAAAAATAAATCCTGATTATTATTATTATTATTATTATTATTATTATTATTATTATTATTATTATTATTATTATTATTAACTGCTGTTCGATACACATTTCATTCCGGGACTCAACCGGAGACCTAAAGTCAGAACACATGACATTTTCACCGATCATTTTTGTAAAAAAAAAATAACCCCGAAGATCACACAACATTTTGCATAGAAAAGAAACCCTTCGTAATGTATGAGCTCTACTGGTGAGTACATTTTTTTTGTATTTCTTTAAGGGATGGGCTACCAGAAATCCATTCAATGAGTCCATCGGAATCTTTCCCAATCAATCCGAAGTTTCCAGCTGCAAATGGAATTATTGATGTCCTTATGTACCACATTTTTGAGATTTCCACTTGAAGATCTTTGTGTTTTGATAGATCTCTACAGGCTTTTACTAATTTTCAATGCCTTGATCCATTTTGGTCCAGTATACATAGCTTCTCATATGAAATTTCACCTTTGAAATTCCAGGATGTTCACTATGAAATTCATTTAATATCCGCTTTTGTAATATGTATTTTGCTAATCTTTGTATAAGTCATATAGCGAGTAAGTGTTCAAGTTTGGATTGCGTTCTAAAAAACATCTTTCTTACTGTTCTTTTAGTCGTTTTTTATTTTTCGAAATAAACATGTTCTGCTTTTAATTTTATTTCTTTCATGGTAAATACTAGTTCGCGTACTACATTGCATTATATATTTTTAATTTCTATATTATTTTTTATTGCTGTAATAACTGTCCTCAAACGGTTCAGTATTTTTTGGTATCAATCTTGATAAACCATCAGCATGTCCTAATATTTTGGACGGTTGCTATTCCATCTTGAAATCGTAATTTACTAACATGGTACCCTAGCGTTGTAATCTATTCACTGTATGCGTCCTTTTTTTTTTTTTAAATAATATTTATTGATACTAGATGTCTGTGGACCGTCTGTAACCGAAAATTCCTTCCGTGTATACATTTGTGAATTTTTTTCACTGCAAATATTATCTGGCTGTAGTTTTTTTCTGTCGGTAGTAGCGAACGCGAAGCATGTGCGACGGCTTTCATGTTACCGCCATCATATTTATGTAGAATACGCTCCGACCTTCTTCAGGTGATTGGGATTTCGATCCGAACCCTTTATTTCGTTCACCGGGGTAGATTGTTCTGGCTTCACGTGCCATGCCTCTTCCGGATGTCTCAGTTGTTTCCCTTTAACTCAACTCTCCTAGTCTTGGTTCACCACAGCCGTGGCCTGGTATTGAACTCACGAATCCTTGAGAACACATGGCCTACTGGATAAAGACGTTGGTTAGATCCAGTGACTAGACCCAAAGAGTTGTAAAATCCATTTTTTTAATGAGTTCCTTAGCGATTCTTCCGCTACCCTGTAATGGGATGGGGGTGATATACACTATGAACATTGATTTTTTCACTCATATTGTTGTCGGTAAACGAAGAACTTTGGTCGAAGTCACTGTGGATTCTCCTGTCTTTTATATGTAAGCTGTGTGAACTTTTGTTTGAAATTATGTTTTAATTTTTTTTTTTTTATTTTACTTCAATCTTTCTTAACAATGTAATAACTCCAATGTAAATCACCCTCAGATCTTTCATTTGATAATGTCTATTGCAACTTATACTAAGTTAAAGCTTATAATACCATTTCTATGTCTTTAAGTTACCTCCTTGAATGCCGGTACTAGATGAAGATCTCTCGAACACTGGACATTTGAATGTAACTCCCCTGTTTCTCTTGAACGGGACGAGATCTTTAATCTTGGTTGACAGTCGTCCTAGAGCTGGTATCTTGAACAAAATAACCCTTGGCATTCAAGGCTAAAAAACAAAACAAAAAAAAAAAAAACAGCAATAATCTCAATGCTTACAAACAAATACTCATACCGGATCGGTCGTCACGCGGGTCAACAAGCGCCGCCTCCCGCAGAGAGAAACTAGTCTGGGGCCGAAAAAATCTGTCACTGGAATAAACTTCTTCCAGTAACGAGACACCTGGTCACAGTACTTGAAAAAAAAAAATCATCATGGATAAGACATAGTATAGGAATTAAATTGTATATATATTTTTCAACTAATAAGATTTCATCAGAAGGTTTGTTTTATAAACAGTCATTACAAGGGAAAATACAGCCAAAATACTTGCGGATGTAGTTGTAGACATGTTATTTTGGGACCATTTAGAAAATAACAATAATAACTCCCTTCACCATTACCGCAGTTTTGAGGAAAAGATTTTTGTGAATCAGTGTGAAATTATTTTCTAACCAATGAAAACCTTGTATTCAAAAACTTCACACCTCTATGTGAAATTAGATTTTGCATGGATATAAAAATAGAAGCATACTTCTTCTCGGGGATCAAAACAATTTTGAAGACCGGTTTGATCTACAGATGCGTATACACACACGCACCCTCATACACGCACACAATGAACAAAAGACAGCCAGGTGCCACTAAGTACTTGTCCACGAACACAATAGTAGAAATTAACCAGCAGCTGTCGACTAAGCCTTTTTTTTATGAACTCATAAACACATTAGGCTGACCGTCATAAAGTAAGTCTGTCCACACATTTTCTACTTTGCTAAGTACACTTAATTACTTTATAAAACAAACTTCACTGCAAAAAATTGAATATTTTATTGTCATTGTATGTTTCTGAAAAGAATATATAAATGTTATTTCAACTGAGGTTCTACTTCTACTTTCAGAAAATAACCTTTTTATATTTCATTTGTGTTGTTGTTGTTAAATATTTGGAATCCCGACACTCGGATAGCAATAAAAACATGCGTAGACGAATCCCAATGGAGAGATATGGTAGGAACTAAAATAAAGCCCCATCTTAACTCAAATACACTTACCAATGTCCGCAAGAATATCGTGAGAAATAAAAGACTTTCAAATGCAGAAATAGATCAGATACAACTACATATAAGACAAAATACAATAACTCATCACTCAAACAAAAATGTGGTAAGAGTAGAAATAAATAATATGATAGAAGATGAGGTAAAAACTAAAATAAATGAGATAAGAAATAAATAATGCCTCCGGAAATAAAACGGAAGAACCTAGCTGCGACAGAAGCAATTGCAGTGATTCAGATTCTGTCACTGATGGAGATGAATCAAACGACATTAACAAAGTTAAAATAGCTGAAGCGAACAACCTTATCATTCAAATGCTCATCAGAGTAACTCGAACACAAATGAACGACTCCCAAAAATGAATGTGACAAAGTCCAATAAACATAAACTATGCAGACACTGTTAACGGTCAAACCACTGGAAAACATCACAGAAGTAAATAGGGTCATATATACAACTATAGCAAGTACTGTGAAAATTAATGTCAAGACAAAGGAAAAGATGAAAGAACAGAGAAAAGGAGCCAGCTTGGAAGGCAAAATTAAGGCGGGAAATTGAGGAAATCAAATTTGAATTATCGATACTAGATGAGATTTCAAGAAATCCAAATCCTTCAACACGGAAATGCAGGAAGATCTAGCGGAAATATTAAATTAAGTTACTAAATGAAATTTCACCAATCAAAGAAATACTTAAACAGAAACTACAATTAAAGACACAGAGAACATGACAATATGAAAATTATTGCAGGTTATATCGACAAAATAAAATATTTCAAACGGGCTTCAAGAAGTTTTACAGGGAAATTGGGAAATCATTTATAATCTCATAAAAACGCCCTCTATTTAAGATATGCAAAAATTTTGGGAGAATATTTGGAGCAACCTAAAGGAATATCCTTAAATATAGTATGGGACCGTAGAAAACCATATTATACCTAAATCACACCAGGGACAGCGCCACTTCCAATCGCCTGAATATCTGAAGAGGAATCTTTCAAGGAGACTTCCTGTCACCCCTTCTGTTTTGTCTGTCGTTAATCCCTCTTACCCATGAACAAGATCTATGGATACAAAATAAACAAGAAATTATTTAGTCACCTGCTCTACATGGATGAGTCGACCAAAGATGAGTTGAAGTGTATCCTCAATACTATAAAATGTTTCAGTGACGACATAGGTATGGATTATCAGATTAGATAAATGTGTAAAAATAACATTCATGAAAACAAGAATTACAGAAGCATAATCAATAGATATAGATTTTGTCAGGAAGATTAAGGAACTGGAACAAGAAGAGAAGCCTATAGATTAGCTAGGAATTATCGAAGGAAATGAAATACAGCAAATGAAAGAGAAAGTAAGGAAAGAATACTATAGATGAATGCCTCTGGTGTTAAATACGGAATTGAATTGACAAAACAGAATATCACAAATAAACACCTCGGTTGTAGCTGTAGCACAAAACAGTTTCAACATCCTTAACTGGACCATAGGTGACATTAAGCGAACCGATGCCAAAACGAAAAAGCTTCTCACTTATCATCGTATGTATCATCGTCTGTATGTGTCCAGATCCGAAGGAGGTAGAGGATTAGTTCAACAAATATTGTCTGACAAAACTACAATAATCGCTTTTCAAACATACCTGGAAACTACAGAAGACTAGTGTTGTGGATTCCGAGATGAAATTCGGTCTCCAATGAATGACAAACGCGAGAATTAAATATAAGAAATTAAATGTATTTACACAATAATACAATGGGTATATTGTTAGTAAATCCAGGAACGCGGTTAGTCCCAATATATATATATATATATATAGTCTCGAAGTAAAACTTTCTTAGAGTCTACGTGCTTGTAACTGACTTGTACAAGCAGTTACCTCACACTATTACTCTACCTCCAACTCAATCACAATCTCTTCTCACTCTCACACTCTCTATATTCTGACTGACTCTGGGTATTTAACGGCAACAGTCCAAGTAACACTCTGGTCGAGTCCACTTATATGAAAAAGGGGAGGACCCCCATAACAGCTAGATGATGATCTGTGTCAAAGAACAGGAAATAAGTAAGAAACTGTATTCAGTAATAAAGGAAGCCAAACAAATTCAAAATGGAATTTCAAGTGGTTGAAGAAATGCAAGTAAAACTTAATACATCTACTGCAGCATAAAAAACAAAGCAAAAGCAAATGCAATGGACTTGATACAGAAACGATGGCAACATAAGCCTCTTCATGGACAATATTCTGCCCGTACCCCCACAAAAAGATGATATAGACAAACCCCGTAGCCATCAGCTGAAACCGAAGGCATTATTCTTTCTGCGCAGGACTAATGCTTACTAACTAGAAATTACCAAGCACAAATACTGAAAAGTTGTGTTAGTCCAAAATGCAAATTCTATAATAAATATGCAGAAACAATTGACCATCTTGTATCAGGTTGTGCGGTATTGTCACCCCCTGAATTTAACACGGCATGACAGAGTGGGTCAATATCTGCATTGGAAAATCTGCAACTTTTACGGGAAGGAAACTACAAGGAACTGGTATGAACATCACCCAGACCTGGTTACAGAGATAGGACCTGTAACAATTCTATGGGACTTTACAAGGCACACAGACAGAGCAATCAAAGTTAATCGCCCACACATCGTGATTAGAGACCCGCAAAGACAAAATGCTTATTAACATCGCAGTCGTCTGCAGACTTTAATGTATCTTTGAAGATCTTCAAAACAATAACAAAATACAAGGACTTTGAAATCGAAATCACAAAAATGTGGACCACGAGGACATCAGTAATCCCAGTTGTAATTGGAGCCCTCGGATTGATTGGAAAAAATTCCAGTAGACTCATTGAAGGGATTCCTGGTAGTCCATGCCTTAGTACAAAAAATTGTTCTCACAATCTGACGAAGGGCTTTATTCATATAAAATATATGTAATTTCTTCTTCAAAACTGCTCAGTGGAAAATGTCATGATGCCCTTTCTGACCTTAGGTTTCTTGTGGTGACCCGAGAAGAAGTATGCATACCTCAGAAATCAAAGGAAACAACAACAACAACAATAACAATAATAATAATAATAATAATAATAATAATAATAATAATAATAATAATAATGCGAGGATCACGGACCTCCTCTATTAGCTTAGACCCTGGGGTAACAATCAAAGATTTAGGGCAAGAAGAAGCTTATTAGTTCCTCGGTGTAAATGAGAGTGAAGGAATTCACCATAAAAAATGAAATAAAGAGTGCGAAAAGATTGTTGTAGAATGGTGCGACTGATATTAAGAACTGACTTCCTGGTAACCCAAGCCTTAAAAAAAAAAATGTACTCACAAGTACAGCTTACATCTTACAAAGAGCTTTAGCAATGTAAAACGTGTGTGCTCTTAAAGTTGTTTATTTTTTTTTACAAAAACATTCAGTAACAATGTCATGATGCTATTTCTGACCTTAGGTGTCTTGTTGGGACCCGGGAGGAAATGCGTATACAACTGGGCCTCGTGCGAAAAGGAATAGACAATTTTACTAACAGTGTCTCAGGTAACATACAAGTTGCCCAGATGATCGCCCTACTAGGAACAACACATATACTAAGAAAAGTGCTATCAATTAAATGACAATTCTCCTACAGGGACTAAAGACAATAGTCTGGACCCGGCTCTACAGGATACAAAGCAGGAAACATAACATACACAGATAATAATAATAATAATAATAATAATAATAATAATAATAATAATAATAATAATGATAAGAATATAAAGGAGTAATATACAGTGATGTTCGATAAAAGTGACTCACCTGATTTCTTTTACTTAAATATTTTTTCGCCTATTGTTTTTGGGGGTCAAACTAATTTTTAATCTTACTAATATAAAGACCCCTTCCCGACCACCTAGTAAAAAAGTTTACTCACCCTAAGGTATTCTATTGATAATTATAATTTTGGATATAAATGAGATTTAGGGAAAAACTCTATGCAAAAAAAGTGACTCAATTATTTAATGCAACTAGTAATCAATAGAAACATAATCAAACAGCTTTAAATAAAGAATAATAGAGGTATAATTTATTTATAATAGGTCATATAGTTCGAAATATTTAATAATCTATGGGTCTTTCTTTATTTTGAATAACCTTTTCAACCTTTTTTGGCATTGACTTGATTAGGTTCTGGCAAATCTCATCTCCAAGCATTGAATTCCATTTGGATATGAAATTCACAATTAAATCCTCTTTGTTGCTCAACTGCTTTCTCGAGAGCCTGTACTTTATAATGCCCCATAAGGTTTCTATGGGATTGAGGTCAGAAGATTGGGGCGGTCATGACATAACAATCACATGCTTCTCATCAAAGTATTGCTCGCCACTGAGGGTTTTTCAATAGGTTTTAAGAAACCATTTCCATGAAAAGAAAAGCATCCCCAGAACATTATACTGAACAGATGCTTGACAGTACTTACTGCTAGATTCAAAGAGCTTTCAAAGCTTATTCTTCGGATTTTAGATCGCTTATCCTTTGAATTTAGCTCAACTTTCGTTTCATCGGCTAAGAGAACATTCTTCCAGTCTTTTACGGTGACATTTTTGTAATAGTGAGGCCATTCAAGTCTCTTGGCTTTGTTGGCTTTGCTTATTAGTTGCTTAAACCTTCGTGTACAAGATTTGTAGCCTTGTTCTAACAGCCACCGACGGACTGTTGAAGAGGCAAGACTAACACCTTGTTCTTCGCTTAGACTGGCTGCAATTTCTTGGCTAGTTATAGTCCTATTCTTTGCAACTTCTCTCTTGATTACCCTGCCAGTCCTATCGTCGATCTTTTTCTTTCGTCCCCTTGTTTCCTTCCTTGGAGCAGGAGTGGCATCATTATGTGCCCTAAGCACTCGAGAGACAGTTGATTGCGAGGTTATAGCAATTTCTGCAATTTCTCTCGTAGACTTGCCTGCTTTTGAGAGGGCAATAACAGACGCCGTAAGTAGTTCTGAGTGGCTATTTCAAGCTGTTTTTATACTGTATGAGACTTTCTGGAATATTCTGGAATACTCTAGATTTAATTTAAGCTGTTCTAGAATTCTCTAGAATTTTGTTCTGAGTTGATTCTAAAATAGTTTTCAATATTTTGTCAAAAGCTCCTTAAATTTACCAGTTTAATCATTAGAATGCGATATCTGAGTCACGTTTTTTTCCTGAATATCATTTATATCTAAATTTAGAATTATCAATAGAATACCTTAGGGTGAATGAACTTTTTTCCTAGGTGGTCGGGAAAGGGTGTTTATATTAGTAAGATTAAAAATTATTTTAATCCCAAAAACAATAGACAAAAAATATTTTTTGTAAAAAAAATCCGGTGAGTCACTTTTATCAAACAGCACTGTAGCTTATTTTCCACAAGTTCATGGAAACATTTTGGTCATTTTTGGGGGGAATGTTCTTTAACCGACATTTGATATATTTTCGAAAAAATTGGTTTTGCCAGTGCATAAAAGAGAAAGGCTGAAATCAATGTATGCAAATATAGTTAGGATGATGGCGCGAAGGCTGTGAGCAGGAGAGAAAAGAAGAGAAAATATCATTGGAAAGAACCCCCCCCCCGAACCTCCCCCCCAAAAAAACCAAACAAACCGTTTGGTTGCTTACACAAAAGCACAATAACAGAGACGCCATTGGTTGATCAGGTGACTCCCAGTTATCCAATGGAACCGATGGAGCATAATATGAACAGCAACAAGAACGACGAAACAAAAACGTAACATCTCACAGAAAGAAGAAACAGAAAGAGGCAAAAAGCAAAACAAATACGTGAGAAAGAAAAGAAAAAAAAAAGAAAGAAAAGAAAGCGTCCTTCAATGTGTCAAATAAACGTGACAAATGGTAAAAATAACATCTTCAATGTGATTTGTATAAGTTCAAGTATTCAGCGCTGGCTAAAAACGCCTAACTTGACCAACATCGCCGACATTCACACTAATGTTAACAACGTTTCTAAAAAAATAAGATAAAAACACTTCAATGAAGAATACCTTAAATATATCATTCTAAAATATTTCATTCTACATTTGGAGGGGGGGATTCTTGTCAGTTCTTCAAAATAGCTAAATCACAACGAGAACCCATAATGTTTTTTTATGCTATCTATTTTTTAAATTCTCACAGATGTTCCTGGGTAGTTCTTGAAAAGGTGATCTTTTGTAGTGCTGTATATTGCTTATTTGGAATCTACTCCAGATTGCGCCCCGACGTCAAATAGTACCGTTCATATACAGGGTGCGATGCATAAATTGTCGTCAAAATTACGCAAAAATAAAAATTATACTGACAACTCATTTTAATAGATATATTTACCAAAATGACACAAAAAATATCTTGAAATACTAAAGGGTAAATTTATTCAATAAAATCACCATTAGCTTCAACCACGGTCTCTAGGCGACTTCGGAATCTCCTGCAACTCTTCTAGATGGTCTACTTGTTCCAGTTGGTGAATGCTGCTATAATCATTGCCTTCAGTTCATCTTTGTTGGTACAAGTTTTGTTAGTCTCTCGTTTAACTGCGCCCCACACATATTAGGTTGGTGCAAAAATAATGACGTAATAATGTCAGTTTTTTTACGTAATTTTTAACGTAAAAAACGACATTATTACGTCATTATTTTTGCACCAACCTAATAATAATAAAGGGGGTTGCAGTCCGGGGCGTTAGATGGCCAGATGTAAAGGATGATGTGGTCACAGAAATTGTCTCATCCATGATTGGGTCCTCTTGCTTGTGTGGCATGGTGCAGAATCATGTTGCCAAACATAGGGTTTTACAACAGTCACCCTCTTGACCCAGGACAGCACTACCTCCTCAAGGCACTTGATGTAGGCCTGCGTGTTGAGTCTGTGTCCCTCACCAACAAATTCGGGAGTTCTTTTCTTATCAGAATGATCAGAGTGAATTTTCCGAACTGTCGTACTTTTGTAATTAACATTAGACTCATCCAACTCTTTCTGAATCCTCTGCACTGTCCTCAGATTGACACTCAAACACTCTGGAATGTTCGTATTGGGACTTCCGGTGCGAATTCCAAGCAGTGCCACATGACGTTTCGAAATTTTTAGCGAAGTGAATTGCACCATGATGATTTTTTTTTCTCACAGACGGTGCACAACTGACCGTACGATAATGTGAAGTCAACAAAATAAAAAAAAACAAACAACACGCATGCGCAAAATTAAAAATATAAAAAATGGCGGTAATTTAACCACCGCACCCTGTATATATATTCCAATACACTTGATTTCTCCTCCTCCTCCCTCTCACCTTCTACCACACCTCACGTCACGCACTTATCCATTAATTTATTTATATAGCGTTTATAAATTTTTATTAAAAAAAAAAAAAATACATTAGGAAATAAATTGACCAAAATCACCTGAAGATACCGAATGGTTGAAACCAAGATGGCGGACTCGGCTGATTTTCTAATTTTCTCTACTTGTTAAATTTTTATCTTTTTTATATGTGTATTGAGCACCTTAAAAAAAATGCTATTGTTTCTTGGTTTAATTCAACGCTGACCATTAATTTCTTTATTATATAATAAAGAAATTAATAGTGTCTATAAAGTTCGTGTGCACTTTCAAAAATTCATAAATATAATAATTTGTAAAAAGGATTAGAAAGAAGTAAATCTATATTTTTTAAAGGTTTTATTGACATTTTCCACATGTCCTCCATCATTAGCAATACAAATGGTAATAAAGTTGGCAAATGTTTGCACGGAACATACACGCAAATAGAAATAAAGTTATAAATTTTTTTAAGTTCACACGAACTTTATGGACACCCTGTATATCATACATATATATATATATATATATATATATATATATATATATATATATATATATATATATATATATATATAATTATTTATTTAAAAAAATAATTTATAACATAAATATGTTATAAAATCACTACAAAAATAGCCATTTTGTTTCAACACCTCTGGTGTCTTATCAAGTGATGGTGTTAAACCTCAACGTCATCACTTGATAAGACACCGGGGGTGTTGAAACAAAATGGCTTTTTTTGTAGTGATTTTATAACATATTTATGTTATAAATTATTTTTAAAAAAATAAATAATTATATCTGCTCTACTTTGCATTGAGCACTCTTTTAAGTTGGTTATTGGAATTCATTCCGTATACACCAATTATATACTTCGTACATACATATATATGTATATACATACATACATACATACATATATATATATATATATATATATATATAAAACTGCCCTTCAGGAAGTACTTACTAAAAGAAGAAAACAAGACCCCCTCCCTACAGAAGTTATCATAAAACTCATGGAGCAAGTCCTCACATTGAATACTATGAACTTCAATGGAGCACACTACCTTCAAGTAAGAGGTTGTGCCATGGGTACCATTGCAGCTCCATCATATGCTACAATATTCATGGAAAATTTGAGGAGACCCATATCTATCCCCTCATTGGCAAGACTGCGTATTCTATGCAAGATATATCGATGGTATATTCTTTGTGTACACGGGTAGTGATGAAAAACTTATCCAATTCCTTATGACCCTAAACACAGTGCACGACTCAATTAAGTTTGACTATGAAAAATCCACAACATCAGTAACATTTTTAGACACCCGCATTTACATAGATGAAAACAGGAGACTACAAACGACACTACACACTAAAATCACCGACACCCACAACTATCTACACTTTAAGTCTTCCCACCCTAAACACCTCAAAGAGAACCTTCCCTATTCACAAGCACTTAGAACAGGAGGATATGTTCCAACAATGAAGAATTAAATAAACACATTGAAAATCTGGAGCATCAATTCACAACACGTGGCTATAAACAACACCTAATCAGGGAACAAATAAATAAAGCAATTTCCACACCTAGAGAAGACACCCTAATGTACAAGATTAAAAATAAATCTAGCCGCATTCCTCTAGTAACCACTTTCAACCCCACTCTGCCTCCACTATCCCAAATAACCAAACGTCGCTGGCAAATACTACATCTCAAACCAGACCTAAAAAAATGTTTAAGGAACCCGGCCTTCTAGCATATCGCTGACCTAAGAACCTAAAAGAAATCATAGGTAGTAACCACATTTCAGGGGACAAAGTAATCCGTAATAAACTAACAACAGGAATTTTTCCAACCATGTATTAGGTTGGTGCAAAAATAATATCGTTTCTTGACGTTAAAAAATACGTCAAAAAACGATATTATTTTTGCACCAACCTAATAACAACAAAAGAAGTTTATGCTGCAACCACATTAAACACACGAATTCATTCACTGGCTCAGTCACTAAATCTACTTTCAAAATCTACCACGATTCTAACTGTAGAAGTCACAACATAATTTACCTCCTAGAATGCACACTATACCAGAAACAATATGTAGGAAAATCTGAATGGCCCTTTCACTATAAAATTAACAATTATCGTAAACGAATTAAGTCGACTCCCCATGAAAAATTATTACCTGTAGAACAACATTTCCGCCTGGAAAAACACGATTTCAAAACCCATGCCAAATTCTCTATAATTGAGAGAATAGAAAAGTTCAGAGCAGATAACATTAGAAAGATTTTAGAGTTCCATGAAAATAAGTGGATACAACGTTTAAAAACACACTATCCAGCCGGGCTAAACCATAAATTTAAGAATATAGATAGTATTAATATATAACCCTACAAATCAAAACCTACCCACATTTCTCACCCACACAAGACAGACATGCTGACGGAGGTGTTGAGGCCTCACACTTATACACACACCCACACGAACATACACGCTTACACATATCATATTCACTTACTCCCTAAGAACCAAATAACACACACACACACACACACACACACACACACACACACACACACACACACACACACACACACTTAACAGAGACACATCCCCTCTCCAGGAACCAATAAAACTGTCAAACTGACCAGGGGAATTCAGAGCAACATGTATCTATCCAGCTCTTATCTCAAATAACAACTTAAAAGAGACTGTTTGACCAACACAAGGAATGTTAAAAGATTCATGTTAAAAAGATAAAAAAATAAAAAAACAAATGAAAACTACAGACAAAAGTTCATTTTCTCCATCAAGACATTCATTTCTGTAGTTCACTGCTACCAGCAAGCAGAAATATTTCTTCTCCTGATGATGGCCATTTTGACCGAAACTAGTTGAGGAATCTAAATGAAATAATAATAATAAAAACGAAAGAATATTAATCTACAACCGAGTGTGTCTGAAGATTTTAATTTTTTAATATTTTTTATTGTTCAATATATATATATATATTGGATGATTTTCAGACACTTTTCAACGGTACTGCATGCTAGTATTGTCTCCTCAGTCCGACAAGAATTCACCTCCCTGACAAGTCGACCATGGCGAGATTTGAACCCAGTTCTCATAGTCGGAAAACGAACGTTCTTGTCATTCCGTTAGTCGTCTCTATGTGGCATGCATACATACATACATACATGCATACATGATGAATGCATGTGCGAGTTGTGTAATGGATAGTGGCTCGGAATGAGAAATCGGAGAGACGAGTTCGAATTACGGTCGAGTATGTTTCATTCAATTACTCACAAATAACTGTGAGGAAGCTATGAATCCATCGCCTTCTCCCAGCTATGAGTTAAATCGTAAGACGTATCTGGAAAAACCATTGTTATTCTCAAAAATTGTTAACGCTATATTCACTCACAAAAAAAAAAGAAAGAATTATTATTATAATCCGAAATCTTTCGGCTTTAAATAACCCCCAAAATGGTTGATAAACCGTAAAAAACAAAATAATCAATCAATCAACACGATGATGATGGTATTAGATATCAACTCGCAAATCGAGTATGGCTATTTCCAACACATTACATTGCGCAAAAGGCCAAATAATTCAGAGACAAATGTAAGCCGGCTATCTGACTTAAACATACGAGTTTCCTTCTTCTAGTGTTTTTCGTACATATATTGGTTATTGCCATATCTTACTCAGATAAGAGCTGCCTTCTCACCTCTCCCACATTATTTGTGATGGGTTTCGTCTCGTTTTGTCGTCCGTGTTTCCTACTAAGTTGACTCTTTAAACCAACATTCAATTTCACACATATATATCAAGGTATATATGACAGATAAACTCTGTATTCGTGATTGGTTGATTGGATCTGAATGCACAACAACTCTCATGTCGACCACTATGTACCTCCCCAGTCCAGATGATGATTTGCAAACCTTGTTACAAACAACACAGGCATTGTCGTTAATGCTTCTTCGGAGATCACTCTTTAACGTCACGATATTGAAGCCTCAGAAGCATTGCATCCCGCCCTAGTAGCGAGAAAACTCCAGTACGCAATTTAGTAAATCATTTTTGATATGTCCAGTCTTCTCTAATATCTCACTCACAAACTGTATTTTTTGGTTTGAGTCATTAATAAACGAAAATACCAAAATTCTGTTAATTAAAAAAAATGAACACTCTATAGTCACAATACAATCAAAGGCAACTATTTTGTAAATAGTTAAACAACATTAGTACTATTAAGCTTGAACAACCTTCTAACAGCATGGCTAATGCTAACCTCCAAGAAAGTGACTCGTTGCGTCTTATCAGGCTAATGATTTCCACTGACATGAAGTGGAAAGATTATATCGAATCAATTGTTAGGTCTGCTGCTACGAAAGTTGGTTTCCTGTGTCGTGCTAGACAAATTTTCTCGCCAGAATTTATCTTACATATTTACAAGTTTACCATTCGCCCATGCTTAGAATATTGCTACCATATATGGTCTGGTGATCCTGCTATATATTTAGAGATCCTTGATAATATCCAAAGAAGAATCTCTAATGTAATTGGTTCTGATCTGCTATCTGGGTTTCAGTTACACTCCTACCGCTGTAACATAGCTTCCCTCAACCGTTTCTATATAATTTTATCCCGTGATCCGTAGAGTCGTAGGGGCACCATGTGTAATGCAGCTGCAGTAGAAGTGGTGTTTCTTGGGCAAGATATCCTGACAGAACACAACCCTCTCCAGGCCGGTTTTGAATTCAGAGTTAGTTTTGAATAGTTTCTATAAATACTTTCATGGTAATTGTTCTGATGAACTATAGTGGAACGTGTGTTTAATACGCGTTGTGAAATGAACACGTGTGGTCTCCTGAAATAAAAAGCCCATTACAAAAATATGGCGGACTCAAGATGAGTTCAACCAAAAGAAATGTAAAAGAAAACAACCAATAACGATTTTTTTAATCAATTTTCTACGGTAACCAAGAAATTGATTCGTGGACTCGAAAGGATTTAAACAATAATAAACAGACATAGTATGTCTAAATTATTTAACCATATATATATATATATATATATATATATATATATATATATATATATATATATATATAATTATTTATTCGAAAATTAATAAAATATTAATAAAATAAATACGTTATAAAATCACTACAAAAATAGCCATTTTGTTTCAACACTTCTGGTGTCTTATCAAGTGATGGTGTTGAATGTAGAATAAAAGGTTTTAAAAGGTTCAGATCAGTCAAACATCCCTCGCTAGGGGAAATGCTGTTACATAAGCTGGAATGACCAATCAAAATACAAGTATATGAGAATTCAAAAAACTTGACAACGGACTTTAAGATTATAATAATCATTTAATGCTTTAATGTTAGAGTTAGACTAAAATAGAATTCATTCTAACTAATTAATATTAAATTATACTATAAAATGCAAAATTCAAAATTACCAATTTTAAATTTAATCTATATTAAGTTTGAAATTATAAAATTATTTAAAGAAGAAACTGAGGAAAAATATATATGTTTTTCTATTTATTTTGTTTTTCATTGAAATTAAGTTGGAATAAACGTTAAGATCTAATGCTGCTCTGAAGTCTGTGACAACTTAGATACATTTGAAGCAAAAACATAGGCAAGGGAGGATGAAACCTTGTCTAGCAAACCAGTTGATAACATCAGCTGTGTTAATCCACTGTAAGAGTCCAAGGGTGTTTTTATGGATTGGTAGTTTTTTTACAAGATGGCTTTACTGATTCGGGTTTATGGTCTTTTAATAAAACATAAGCTTCCTTAGTTTGCAGTTTACTGACATGATCACTTATCCGTAGTTTGTTAGTAATGGATTTACTGACACAGTTAATCCAATCTATCATATATATATATATATATATATATATATATATATATATATATATATATATATATGTATTTGGGTAAATTCTGTTCTAATAATTTCTTTTCTTGCACTTCTCGCTTGTGGAACTCTCTTCCGTCTTTTTTTTGCTTTCCTGTCACCTTTGATTATCAAAAATTCAAATGCAATGTCAATCGTTATCTTGTTTTCCTAATTTCTGTTCTTTTATTGTTCTCGCTCCTTAATAATGTTTTGTTTTTTATATTCTTTCAGACTCAGTAACCCCGCGTCTTAGTTGCTTCATTGCATTGAATGGGGTGAATTGATTAAAAAAAATCGAACGATCTTTCAAGTCAGCCAATATTAAAATCTTTATTTTCACTTTTGCGTTCTGTTACCACGTCATTTCTACAAGCATTCAGTACCTGCATAGGTACAAGTAACTTTAAGTGTAGAGAGGTTTTATTTCCTCTAGGTAGCGTAGTTTTATCTTAATTTTTATGCTATGTGTCCCCCCTCCCAGGATGCAGGCAACCACCTTCCCATCAAAAGATTTCCTCTTTTATCATCTGTGAATTGCTATTTCTTGAGTAGTGGTTTCCGGTTGCCTTTGCCACGGTTTTAAATTTAGATTATCCTTTTCCTACACGGGCTGTCAACCAAGGCTAAAGAACACATCTTGCCATTTTTAACCTATAGCTAGTAGCAAAATATTTGTATTAATACTTTGCCTCGCGGGTATTTGTGCGAAAGTAAACGCAACAGATTCGGCCGGAATTTGAAATCGGCGTCATCGATTCCACTTTTAGTTTTGATAAGCTTTACGTTTATTACATTAAGCTTTCATCTTTTTAACATACATTCGGATCTTAAATCAAGGTCTTGTTCTCAGGCAACTTTGGGGCAATGGTAAGTAATCTTGCCTTCTACCCTTTTACCGTTACTAGAATTACAAAAGATAACGTCTAAAGGCACAAGTTTTTAAGTTTAAAACTTTCCGTTGAGATATTTAAGAAAAGTAATTTTTCACGGTAATTTAAACACTCATTCTTTCTCGCCGCTGTTGTTACCACTAGGCTACTCACACATCAATTGCAAGCAACTGATGGCATGAAGACAAACACTAAAAAGGCAGCGAGACTAATGACAATGCATGAATATCTTGTGTTTTTTATTTATTTTATTAAAAGAACTCGACTTGCTTTATTTTTAATTAAGAGTGACACTAAGAGGGTTAAATGGAAAGTGTATGCGTTCGTGTGTAGGCGGTAGAGAAAATACGCTGAGATTTTAAGGAATTTCCATTTAGGATGAATCTGTTAGAAACAAAGCTAAAAAAAAAAAAAATACTAATCCGCTACAAAAGAACAAAACAAAAAAAAAGTAGAAGAGCAACAATAAAAAAAAACAGAGAAAACAAAACAAAACAAACAAAAAAAAAAAAAAAATGAAGGAATATAAAAGAAAAAGAAATAATAATAATAAAAAAAATGGAGAAAAAAAAAAGTCAAGGGAACGAAAACGCTGAGGCAGATCTCGCGTGAGTTGGAATGCTTGATGCGAGAGGTGCCGGGGTCCGAGGTTTGGCTTGCACGCGGGCGATAATAGTGTCTTTATGTATTTGCCTGAGACAGAAGCCGTGCATCACCGATGACATTCTTAAAATACGAACCGAAAGAAAAATCTAAAAAGAAAGAGGAGGCTGACATGGCAAAATTATGCTTCCTTTAGAAAACGGACAAGATTGCATTAAAGAAACATACAGGCTGTGTGAGCATTCAAAATTAATACGAAATCAAAGTTGCACATTCGCTGAACACACTTTTTAAAAAATTTAATTTCGGCCTCCTCTTTTTTCCTCAAGTTCGTCTTCTTCTTTCTCTGTTAAATTTCTTTGTTCTTTCTTTTTTTTTTTTTTGATTTCTGTTTTTCTTACGTTTGTCTTTTTCTTTTCAAATTCTTTGTTTTTTATTCGATATGTCTAAAGCTATTCTTTTCTTTCTCGTTATGTTTTTAATATTTACTAGATTTAGCTTAGTTCAGTACAAGAGCAGATGAGGGTTTATATAAATTAAGATGAGTATGTTGCGCCAATTTTATTGAGTGTACAATGTGTGCTTGACTTTAAAATCAGCATTTTTAGGCTTTATTGGGATTTGAGCACCTAATACTACTACTATTAGGAAATACGAAACTAATATACCAAAAAAAAGGTCATTTTGGCTAGCTTTTTGTAAAAATCATTTCACCCTAAGCAAGGCAATAAAATCATTAAGACGTAAGGGGTTACTGTGTGTTAGAGAATACAAGAAAACATTATCGAGAGAACAAGAATTAAGAAGACAAAAGAAAACAATCGACATTGCATTTAAAATTTTGAAGATGAAAGTTGATAGGGAAGCAAGAATGCAGAAGAAATTTCCACAAGCGAGAAGTGCGATAGAAGAAATTATTAGCATAGAACTTACGGTTACATCTAGCCCTTTTAAATGTAAAATGATGAGACCTTGCTGCCCATCTAGTACTGCGCTTAATTTCATAAAGTTTTCTTCATTCTCTTCTTATACTTAGTTTAATTTTTTTTTTAAAGGAATTCTTCACTTTTTTTTTCTATTTTTTTACTTTACTTCGGACCTAAGCTCATTCATACAAATATGTTTTAGTTTTTATAGGCTGCTTTATATTAAAAAAATATATAAAAAGGTGTAAACATTTTGAAGAAGTCAGAAAGCAGAAACTTTCGAATAGAAGGTTTCAACATTTTGGAAGGTACGGAAGAACAGAAGTCATAAAATTTCGATCAGAAGGTCAAGCTGTTTTAGCTGTAATCAGTGGATGAGCTGGGTTGATTCTTATAGAAGAAGCAAACTAAAAAACGAAGTAGATTCAAAGTGAAGCTAACTTAACTGTGTTCTTGATAAAGAAAAAAAAAGGTTAAAAGTCCTTGTAACGTTGGTGAATTCTGCCAAAGCTTTCTGTTTCATTTTTCAATTAAGTGCAACATTTTTGAAATAGTGTGTATTTTGAAACTTTTTAAAGTGTATTTTGAAACGGTTTTAATACATTTTTTATATCTTCTAAAGGATTTCTTTTATCATTGGAAGTTTGAAAGTTTTTTATATCTTTTTTTGTGAGCCAACAATCCTATATTTTGAACTGATTACCTTGCCTTGTTAATAATAAAGCGCACAAAATGAAATTTCTGTGCAAGCGTTTTTTGTAAAATTTGCATTTTCTTCATTGCTTTTTTTATGTCTATATAATAAATGTTTATTCCGTTCAAATTTTACATCGGAGTTTTGCTTGTTTACGCATGAACTTTATTCAACATTTGGGTTAAGAAAGGTGACATTCTTTCTTCTGCTCACTCCCAGAATAAAACTCCTTTAGCTTAATTCCTAAGCATCTCTTCTCTTTATTTTTTTTAATGTCTCTTTCTGTTTATCCCATCACGCATTCTGATATTTGTTTAAATATATATCTCTTTAAACACAATATTTTTTTATTTAAGCAAAAGCAATTGTTATTCACTATTAGAACTCTCCTGTAAAAAAGGTAAAAATTATGTAAGAAAGTGTATACGAAAAAAACAAAACAAAAACAAAAAACGCTAAATGCTTACACTTCTGCGATATGCTGTGTCATGCCAGTCCAAATGCATGTATATCTCTATTAGATACAAAAAAAAAAAAAAATCTCAGATCGATGTTATTCGTTATTTTAGGCATTCAACGAGAGGCCTTTTCAAAACAGTCAGTATCGTACTTATATGCTCATACAAAGTTCATAAATATTTGCTCACCTAATCATCTGTCGCTCCCTTCTTTCCAATAGCATTGACATCTACTTCCGGCGGAAAAAGTAGTTTGATATTGACTATAAAATAAATTACATATAGAGCTGCAACCAGCGTTAAAAAACACGAACATTTTTTTTTTTGCGGAATGTAGCCTTATTGAATAGACTCATCAAATATCTGTTAACATCTTCATTTGTAAGCGATTTATTTAGATCTATGTGCAACTTTGACGGAATCCAGATTCCATGCAACATAAATTACAGGCAGGTCATTATTCAAGAGTGGGAATTTTTAGCTTAGCTTGAATTTTTATGAAATGTAGCATCGACAATTATTACTTCTTAACTCGTATTTCTTTCGTCGCAACTATTCAGGCCATTAATCTGTGGCCATTAGTAAACAAGCAGTAATGTTTATCCAGTGATAAGTAATTTCTGTTTTGAGGGAATCAATTGTAATGACGAATCATCTTAACTAGTAACCATAAGTAGCAGTTAATAAATTTAAACTACACTAACATGCCATAGTTTTGTCCAGTATCGACGGTCTACACAGAGGATAAAAGAATAAATTTCTTAACTCCACTAATGGAGAAATTGCAAGTGTATTTACATCACATAATGTTATGTGAGTTCAAGCAAGGGAAGAACATTATCGTGGTATAACGATAACGTTGTCGTGGGTATAACGATAAACTACATCCATCAGCAAAAACCATTAGGAAAGGTATGAACCCACCTATTCTCCCTCTATCTATGGGTTAATTAGTAGGAATAAAGAGGAATTCTGAACTTGGTTAGTTTTATTGATTGATTCGTTTTCTATAGTTTATCAACCCTTGCAGCTTATTTAAAGCCAGCATATATTTTTGATTTTAAGGCCTCTGATCGGGATATTGGAAGTTTTGAGCAGTGTAGAACCATCTCTTAGTTGCAATTGACTTCAGGTCCCCGCTGACCTGGGGTGGTAGCACCTGTTAGAGTCTCAGTTATGGGCAATTAGTAAAGCCTCAAACAAAAATAAAATATTATGAAATTATAAAAACACATTTTTTATAGTAAAAATACCAGCAATACATTTTTATATAAAACTTACTAAAAATACATATTTATAGTAGAATTAATAAACTTCTTTTACCCATTTAGACAGTCTTGAATCTATTTGAAAGACTAGATTTTAGTGCGAAGATCCACTTCAACAGAGTCCAAAGTGAACATTATCACTTCGAGGCCGTAAAGACAAAAATCTAGTATTAAACAGAAAATGTATTTGACGCTAAGCTTAGAAAAAAAATCTGACCAATCAGCACGAACTAAGCAATATTTTTCAACCAATAAAATGGCTTAAGGCCATATCACATTGAAACACCGTTTATTTGCTTACGCACAAAACCCATTGGGTAAGGTATGAATCCACCTCTCCTCCCCCCAGCTATGGGTTAATTAGTAGCAATAAAGAGGAATTGTGAACTTGGTTAGTTTTATTGATTGATTCGTTTTCTATCGTTTATTCACCCATTGCAGGTCACTTAAAGCCAGCAAATATTTTTGATTGTAAGAATTTCTTTTGGGAGATAATAATAGTTTAGTGATACAAGTCTTACTAATTAACCCATAGCTGCGGTAGAAGACGTGGATTCATACCTTTCGCAAGCGTATTTGCACCTCAGTGAATATAACGAACCCAATAGAACTTGGAACTTGGCTCTCCAATTAACTATTCCAAGCCATTATACATGTAACCTAGAAAGGGTTAGTGAATGAGGAATAACCAAAACGGTGGTTGAAAATGAAATGGTAGTCGTTATAAAATCAACAAAATATAATACTCGCCAGCGGCGTGAAGTAGGTAAACCACTGCTAGTGGTGGATTACTTAGACAGCATATTACCCCCACTTATAATAGTGCCCAGCGTATTTATGAGGATTGGGGCATAACCATTAGTGTTCATAGGTACGGTATATAACAATACATTACATCATCCGCACATCCAAGCGTACAGAACCTGATATTTCTAAACGGTCACCCATATAGATACTGTCCAGGTTCGACACTGCTTAACTTCGGTGATCATACGAGAACCAGTGTTTCAACGCTTAAATTCATAAAATCTAGGTACCATAGAGGAGATTTCATCAAAACATTTACCATGAAAGCTGTTATAGAAAAAAGCACAGGTAAGCTACAGTACGACACTACAGTACGAAGTGACTGAAACCTGGATGCCTGATCAGGACCAATGACATTGCAGATTCTTCTTTGGCCTTACATTTGTGACTTATTACTAAGAGAAAAGCTGAATGAACAACTCTATACTATACCTAATTTTTTACTCTTACAAACGATGAACTCTATAATATTAGTTGTATAAATGGGTAATTCGATGTGGTGTAATAGATAGTAAGCTTATATCGCTAGATCGATTACAACTGAGTAATGAGTTCGATCCTGACTGGGTGCGTCAATGAAAATTTTTTACAAGGAACCGGAAACCCAATCTTAAGTAGGGAACAAGGTATAAACCTCTATTCCTGTTAAAAAAACAAAACAAAAAAAGAAAACAAAAAAAAAAAAAAAACGGGGAGGAAATTGAACCCGGCGATAGGACATCCTATGTATTCCCAAAACTAATATTTAAATAGCCAAATATAGCGAAAAAGTCCGCTTGTAAAGGATTTTGTTACATAAAATGAATCTTATTTTTGTTTCTCCAATCAATGATCCATTTTGACAGAAAAAAAAAACAAAAAACGAATATAAGCAAAGTGAAAGGGAAAAATTTCGTTAAAAACAAAGAAAAGGGTGTTGGACAACTATCCATCCTCTGATATGGCAGTGAATATTGCACAATTTCCCCAGGGATGAGGAAAAAACTATAAGCTGCAGATTCTATAGAAGGATACTGAAAATTCCATCGACTCAGCGAATAATGAACGAGAAAAACTTAAAAAATGGCAACAGAGAGAAAACTTACATTCAGAATCAGGAAATACAGCTGAAATTCTTTTATACCCATAATGAGGAAGGAGAGCATGGAAAACTTAACACTCACGGGCATATTGAGGGCAAGGGAGATATTAGAAGGCAGTGAGCTACGTACCTGATGAGCTTGTGTGAATGGTTAGCAGAGCGGGGGAATTAACAAAGGGAGAAATACTGATGAGAGTCAGCCGATATAGAATGCTGAGCAGAGCAATGACTGCCTATGTCTTCAACGGACGCGGAACATATAATAATAATAATAAAAAAATAATAATGTGGAAAATGACTCATTTTGATGAATTTCATTTTTTAAAGCAAAATTGCGGGAGTTAATCTAACTGAAAATGACCAGTAAGTGAGTGTAACAATGTCTCGTGGCAATAATGATTGACGTTCGTGTATTTCGTCACCCTGAAGTTGAGGCTGAGAGAGAAAAGGTGGTTATAGGCCATATCAAGATACAATATCTCCTGACCATAATGGCTAATGCTTAAATACCACAATGGTTAAAGGCAATCCCAAGATAAATATCCCCTGATTATAATGGCTAATGGATAAATGCCACAATAGTTAAAGGCAATACCAGGATAAATATCCACTGATATAATGGCTAATATTTAAATGCCACAATGGTTAAAGGCAATACCAAGATACAATATCCCATGACCTCAATGGCTAATGCTTAAATGGCACAAAGGTTAAAGGCAATATCAATATACAATATACCCTGACCTCAATGGCTAATGATTGAATTGACAATAGTTAAAGGCAATACTAGGATACAATATCCCCTAACTATTATGGCTAATGGTTAAATGCCACAATGGTTAAAGGCAATATCAAGATACAATATGACCTAACGTCAATGGCTAATGCTTAAATGGCACTACGGTTAAAGGCAATACTAAGATACAATTTCACCGAATCACAATGGCTGATGCTTAAATGGCACAATGGTTACAGGCAATACCAAGATAGAATATCCCGTGACCTCAATAGATAATGTTTAATGGCACAACGGTTAAAGGCAACACAAAGACACAATATCTCCTGAACACAATGGCTAATGCTTAAATGGCACAATGTTCAAAGTCAATACCAAGATGCAATAACCCCTGACTATAATGGCTAATGGTTAAATGGCACGATGGTTAAAGGCAATAATCAGGATACAATATCTCCTGACTGTAACGGCTAATGCTTAAATGGCACAATGGTTAAAGGTAGTACCAAGATACAATATCCCTTAACTATAATGGCTAATGGTTAAATGCCACAATGGTTAAAGGCAATACCAAGATACAATATCCCCTGAACACAATGGCTAATGCTCAAGTGGCGCAATGGTAAAAGGCAAAACCAAGATGCAATATCCCCTGACGCT
The DNA here is from genome assembly GCA_963932145.1 of Acanthosepion lycidas. Lineage (NCBI taxonomy): Eukaryota > Metazoa > Mollusca > Cephalopoda > Sepiida > Sepiidae > Acanthosepion > Acanthosepion lycidas. Next base: position 3,930,917 of record OZ010610.1, on the reverse strand, counting down.
AATGGCTAATGCTTAAATCTCACAATGGTTAAAGGCAATACCATGATAAAATTTCTCCGAATCACAATGGCTAATGCTTAAATGGCACAATGGTTAAAGGCAATACCAGGATACAATATCCCCTTACTGTAATGGCTAATGGATAAATGCCACAATGGTTAAAGGCAATCCCAAGATACAATATTCCCTGACTATAATGGTGACAAGTTAAATGCCACAATGGTTAAAGGCAATACCAGGATACAATATCACCTGACTATAATTGCTAATGCTTAAATGGCACAATGTTTTAAGGCTATACCAAGATACAATATCCCCTGACCTCAATGGTTAATGCTTAAATGGCACAATGGTTAAAAGCAATACCAAGATACAATAACCCTAGATTATAATGGCTAATGTTTAAATGCCACAATGGCTAAAGGCAATACTAAGTTACAATATCCACTGATCAGAAGGGCTAATGCGTAAATGGCACAATGGTTAAAGGCAATAACAAGAAACAAGATTCGCTGACTATAAAGGCTAATGGTTAAATGCCGTAGTGGTTAAAGGCCATACCAAGATACAATATCCCCAGAACACAATGGCTAATGCTTAAATGGCACAATGTTTAAAGGCAATAACAAAATGCAATATCCTCTGACTATAATGGTTAAATGCCACAATGTTTTAAGGCAATAGCAAGATACAATATCCCATGACGGCAATGGCTAATGCTTAAATGGCTCAAGGGTTAAAGGCAATACCAAGATACAATATACCCTGACTTCAAAGTCTAATGCTTAAATGGCACGATGGTTAAAGGCAATACCAAGATACAATATCCTCGAATCACAATTGCTAATGCTTAAATGCCATAATGGTTAAAGGCAGTACGAAGATACAATATCCCCTAACTATAATTGCTAATGGTTAAATGGTTATAATTGCTAATGGTTAAATGCCACAATGGTTAAATGCTGTAGCAAGATACAATATCTCCTGACCACAATGGCTAATGATTAAATGGCACAATGGTTAAAGGCAATGCCAAGATACAACATCCTCTGACTATAATTGCTAATCGTTAAATGCCACGAATGTCAAAGGCAATACCAAGATACAATATACCCTGACCTCAATGGCTAATGTTTGAATTACACAATGGTTAAAGGCAGTACCAAGATACAATATCTCCTGTTTATAATGGCTAATGGTTAAATGCAACAATGGTTAAAGGCAATACAAAGACACAATATCCCCAGACCACAATGGCTAATGCTTAAATGGCACAATGTTTAAAAGCAGTACCAAGATACAATATCCTCTGACTATAATGGTTAATGCTTACGTAGCACAATTGTTAAAGGCAGTACCAAGATATAATATCCCCTGACTATAATGGCTAATGGTTAAATGCCACAATGGTTAAAGGCAATACCAAGATACACTATTACCTGAACAAAATGGCTAATGCTTAAATGGCATAGTGGTTAAAGGCAATATCAAGATACAATATCCACTGACAACAATGGCTTATGCTTTTATACGACACAGCAATTAAAGGCAGTACCAAGATACAATATCCCCTGTGTATAATAGCTAATGGTTAAATGCCACAATGGTTAAGTCAATACCAAGATGCCATATCCCCTGACCGCAATGGCTAATGGTTAAATTGCACCATGGTTACAGGCAATACCCAGATACAATATCCCCCGACCACACTGACTAATGGTTAAATGCCACAATGTTTAAAGATAATACCAAGGTACAATATACCCTGGCCACAATGGCTAGTGTTAAATGGTACAATGGTTAAAGGCAACACTCTTACAATATCCCCTGACCATAATGGCTAATGGTTAAATGGCACAGTCCTTAATGGCAATACCAAGATACAATATCCTCTGAACAAACAAACACTGCTGTTTGTGAATAACATTCTCTTTCTAATTATGCAACTTTGATTGTTAGAGTAAGCGGAAGTACAAAATAAAGATCCGCCACGTATTCAATTTGACATTGAATCTCTTGATACATACTCAAAAAAAAAAAAAAAAAAACTAAGCATAACGAGAAAGAAAAAACTGCTTCTGTGCGAGCATTTACAAATTTATAGCAAATAACAATATTTTTGTTTGCCAATATTGATCTTCATGATTTTGTGTCTATAGTGACTACAATTCAAATACTACAACTCAAATACTACAACTCAAATGCTACAACTCAAATACTACAACTCAAATGCTACAACTCAAATTCTACAACTCAAATGCTACAACTCAAATGCTACAACTCAAATACTACAACTCAAATGCTACAACTCAAATTCTACAACTCAAATGCTACATCTCAAATGCTACAACTCAAATGCTACAACTCAAATGCTACAACTCAAATACTACAACTCAAATGCTACAACTCAAATGCTACAACTCAAATACTACAACTCAAATGCTACAACTCAAATACTACAACTCAAATACTACAACTCAAATACTACAACTCAAATGCTACAACTCAAATACTACAACTCAAATGCTACAACTCAAATTCTACAACTCAAATACTACAACTCAAATGCTACAACTCAAATACTACAACTCAAATGCTACAACTCAAATGCTACAACTCAAATACTACAACTCAAATGCTACAACTCAAATACTACAACTCAAATGCTACAACTCAAATTCTACAACGCAAATACTACAACTCAAATGCTACAACTGAAATACTACAACTCAAATGCTACAACTCAAATACTACAACTCAAATACTACATCTTAAATACTACAACTCAAATGCTACAACTCAAATACTACAACTCAAATGCTACAACTCAAATTCTACAACTCAAATACTACAACTCAAATGCTACAACTCAAATGCTACAACTCAAATACTACAACTCAAATGCTACAACTCAAATACTACAACTCAAATACTACATCTTAAATACTACAACTCAAATGCTACAACTCAAATGCTACAACTCAAATACTACAACTCAAACAATCAGCTGCACATACAGTCTATTGCTTTTTTTATCTATGAAAGTTTTAAAATATTGAAGTTTCAATTCTAACAGGCTGGCATACGCATATCAATTATTTCTTTAAAAAATTGTAAATATTTTCCATCGCTCACAGATTTTGCTGAAATGTTAGACGACCATAACAAGTTAACAACTGATAAAAATCTTTTTAAAGAACACATTGAAGTTATGTACAGTATTTACATTATTCGGACTATTGTCCTCATCTTTGTCCCTATATTTATCACAACGTTTCGGCCGTTGTACGCTCCGGCCTTCTTCAGGTGGTTGGAATTTCGAACTGAACCCTTTATTTCGATCACTGGGGTAGACTGTTCTAGTTCCACGTGCCATGGATGTCAGTTATCTCTCTCCATATGTGGTCAGCCACGGCTGATTTTTCTACCTCCCCTCGCGTTACAGCTTTCTGGTGTTCTTGAAGCCTTACCTTGAGGGGGCGGTCTGTCTCTCCTTTATATTCCTTTCCGTAACTGCACGGGATAGCGTACACACAGTCTTTAGTCATGTTCTCCTCTATGGGGGTCTCACTCGAGAGAGATATCTGCGAAGTGTTGCCAAGCTTTTGAAGGTTGTCCTGATGTTATATGGACCGCAGATCCTTTGTATTTTCTCTGATAATCCCTTCACATGAGGCAGGCAGACTGTTTTCTGAGTGTTGTTGTCCTCCTCCTCCTCTTGTACCCGCCTATCCCAGTTTTGGGGGGCTGCTGCTATGTACCCAGGGTAGTTGTTACGTTGTAGGGTACTACTTATACTGACCAATTCTTTATCTGACGTCTCTGGGTCGCCACTTATGACTTTTGCTCGGTGTTGTAAGCAACGGACGATCCCTTTCTTTACGCTGTATGGATGGTGGGAGTTGAAATTGAGGTACTGTCCGGTGAATGTTGGTTTGCGGTATACGGATGTCTTGAAACCATGCTCTGTTCGAGATGTTAGTACATCCAGGAATGGGAGTGTTATTACTCTCTTTCTCCATTTTGAACTGTTTCGAAGGTCTTATTGAGTTCACATAGTCCAGTAGAAATATGGCGACAAAGATGAGGACAATAGTCCGAATAATGTAAATACTGTACATAATACCTCATCTCAGAAATATAGACAGACATTGAAGTTATGTCACCCAAAATTTTCGGTGCATTTATCTATTTCTTGATATCTATTTCTTTGCATAACAAACTCCGAGATGATGACACACCACCAATCATAAGAACACCATTAAATGTATCTAAATTGAATGATTTTAATTTTCTTGGAGACATAAACGGTGTTTCATTAAAGCGGGTTATATATAATGGTGTTTCATTAAGACGGATCAATGTCAGAAGTAAATAAATCAGTGTTATTGGTGAAAATTTATTTACTTTTCTATTGCATGGTGTTATTTAAGTCATGGCAATTATATCAGAAAAATAATATCACCTAAATATCGGCGACATCTGTAAGAGAAAAAATCATTCGCATTAAAATCTATTCAAGTTATTGGAATACCCTTTATTTAGCAAAATCGCGCAAAATAAAAAAATAAAATTTTATTTTAGTTGAAGTCTTCACCAAGAAAAAAGTTGCAAAACTATGGAAAGGACATAATTGGTTTTTCTGAAAATCTACATTGATTAAATGGTTCGTTTCAACGACTTACCACCCCTTTTATTAAAACTAAAAGGTTATTTAAAGCCAGAAAATATTTTTCGATCGAAAGCATTTTTTGGAAATAAAAATAATTTAAGGATATAAGTAGCTGGGGGAGAAGAGGTGCCTGTATTTTTGTATAAGTGAATATAATGAACTTGATTATAAATAGAACACGGCCCTGTGATTAACAATTCCCGGCCGTTATCCATTACATTAGCAGCGCATCCAAGCTTAGAGCAACATGTATTCCCAAGCGGTCACCGATCTAGGTACGGACCAAACTGGATGTTGCTTAACTTCGGTGATCGTACGACAACTGGTATTTCAATCTGATATGGCCGTGAGCTTGAGGCCAAACAAGAGCATTGTCTAAGCAGTGATTTTAGGTATTGCATCTAGCGACCTTAGAGCTGGATTCAAGCAGCCCTCGAACTTGGTCCAGGCTTGACGTTGCTTAACTTCGGTGATCGGACGAAAAGTGGTATTTCAATCTGATATGGCCGTGAGCTTGAAGCCAAACAAGTGCATTGTCTAAGCAGTAATTTTAGGTAATGCATCTAGCCACCTTAGAGCTGGATTCAAGCAGCACTCGAACTTGGTCCAGGCTTGACGTTATTTAACTTCGGTGATCGTACAACAACTGGTATTTCAATCTGATATGGCCGGGAAGTTGAGGCAAAACAAGTGCATTGTCTAAGCAGTAATTTTACGTATTGCATCTAGCCACCTTAGAGCTGGATTCAAGCAGCCCTCGAACTTGTTCCAGGCTTGACGTTATTTAACTGCGGTGATCATGAGAGAATTGGTATTTCCATCTGATATGGCCGTAAGCTTGAGGCCAAACAAGTGCATTGTCTAAGCAGTGATTTTAGGTATTGCATCTAGCCACCTTAGAGCTGGATTAAAGCTGCCCTCGAACTTCGTGCAGGCTTGACGTTGTTTAACTTCGGTGATCATACGAGAACTGGTATTTCAATCTGATATGGCCGTGAGCATGAGGCCAAACAAGTGCATTGTCTAAGCAGTGATATTAGGTATAGCTTCTAGCCACCTTATAGCTGGATTCAACAGCCCTCGAACATGGTCCAGGCTTGACGTTATTTAACTTCATTGATCATACGAGAACTGGTATTTCCATCTGATATGGCCGTGAGATTGAGGCCAAAAAAGAGCATTGTCTAAACAGTGATTTAAGGTATTCCATCTAGCCACCTTAGAGCTGGATTCAAGCAGCCGTCGAACTTGGTCCAGGCTTGACGTTGCTTAACTTTCGGTGATCGTACGACAACTGGTATTTCAATATGATATGGCCGTGAGCTTGAGGCCAAACAAGTGCATTGTCTAAGCAGTGATTTTAGGTATTGCATCTAGCCACCTTAGAGCTGGATTCAAGCAGCCCTCGAACTTGGTCCAGGCTTGACGTTATTTAACTTCGGTGATCATACGAGAACTGGTATTTCAATCTGATATGGCCGTGAGGTTGAGACCAAACAAGTGCATTGTCTAAGCAGTAATTTTACGTATTGCATATAGTCACCTTAGAGCTGGATTCAAGCTGTCCTCGAACTTGGTCCAGGCTTGACGTTGCTTAACTTCGGTGATCGTACAACAACAGATATTTCAGTTTGATATGGCCGTGAGCTTAAGGCCAAACAAGTGCATTGTCTAAGCAGTGATTTAAGGTATTGCATCTAGCCACCTTAGAGCTGGATTCAAGCTGCCCTCGAACTTGGACCAGGCTTGACGTTGCTTAACTTCGGTGATCGTACGTCAACTGGAATTTCAATATGATATGTCTGTGAGCTTGAGGCCCAACAAGTGCATTGTCTAAGCAGTGATTTTAGGTATTGCATCTAGCCAGCTTAGAGCTGGATTCCAGCAGCCCTTGAACTTGGTCCAGGCTTGACGTTATTTAACTTCGGTGATCATACGAGAACTGGTATTTCAATCTGATATGGCCGTGAGCTTGAGGCCAAACAAGTGCATTGTCTAAACAGTGATTTTCGGTATTGCATCTAGCCACCTTAGAGCTGTATTCAAGCTGCCCTCGAACTTGGTCCAGGCTTGACGTTGCTTAACATCGGTGATCGTACGACAACTGGTGTTTCAATCTGATATGACCGTGAGCTTGAGGCCAAACAAGAGCATTGTCTAAGCAGTGATTTTAGGTATTGCATGTAGCCACCTTAGAGCTGGATTAAAGCAGCCCTCGAACTTGGTCCAGACTTGACGTTGCTTAACATCGGTGATCATACGAGAACTGGAATTTGAATCTGATATGGCCGTGAGCACGAGGCGAAACAAGTGCATTGTCTAAGCAGTGATTTTAGGTATTGCATCTAGACACCTTAGTGCTGGATTCAAGCTATCCCTCGAACTTAGTCCAGGCTTGACGTTGCTTAACTTTCGGTGATCGTACGACAACTGGTATTTCAATCTGATATGGCCGTAAGATTGAGGCCAAAAAAGAGCATTGTCTAAACAATGATTTTAGGTATTGCATCTAGCCTCCTTATAGCTGGATTCAACAGCCCTCGAACATGGTCCAGGCTTGACGTTATTTAACTTCGGTGATCATACGGGAACTAGAATTTGAATCTCATATGGCCGGGAGCTTGAGTCCAAAAAGAGCATTGTCTAAACAGTGATTTTATGTATTGCATCTAGCCACCTTAGAGCTGGATTCAACAGCCCTCGAACATGGTCCAGGCTTGACGTTGCTTAACTTTCGGTGATTGTACGACAACTGGTATTTCAATCTGATATGGCCGTGTGATTGAGGCCAAAAAAGAGCATTGTCTAAACAATGATTTTAGGTATTGCATCTAGCCACCTTAGAGCTGGATTCAAGCTGCCCTCGAACTTGGACCAGGCTTGACGTTGCTTAACTTCGGTGATCGTACGTCAGCTGGTATTTCAATATGATATGGCTGTGAGCTTGAGGCCAAACACGTGCATTGTCTAAACAATGATTTTAGGTATTGCATCTAGCCTCCTCATAACTGGATTCAACAGCCCTCGAACATGGTCCAGGCTTGACGTTATTTAACTTCGGTGATCATACGAAAACTGGTATTTCAATGTGATATGGCCGGGAGCTTGAGTCCAAACAAGAGCATTGTCTAAACAGTGATTTTATGTATTGCATATAGTCACCTTAGAGCTGGATTCAAGCTGCCCTCGAACTTGGTGCAGGCGTGACTTTGCTTAACTTCGGTGATCGTACAACAACAGATATTTCAATCTGATATGGCCGTGAGCTTGAGGCCAAACAAAAGCATTGTCTAAACAGTGATTTTAGGTATTGCATCTAGCCACATTAGTGCTGGATTCAAGCAGACCTCGAACATGGTCCAGCCACGATGTTATTTATTTTCGGTGATCATACGAGATCTGGTATTTCAATCTGATATGGCCGTGAGCTTGAGGCCAAACAAGTGCATTGTCTAAGCAGTGATTTTAGGCATTGCATCTAGCCACCTTAGAGATGTATTCAAGCTGCCCTCGAACGTGGTCCAGGCTTGACGTTATTTAACTTCGGTGATCATACGAGAACTGGTATTTCAATCTGATATGGCCGTGATGTTGAGACCAAACAAGTGCATTGTCTAAGCATTGATTTTATGTATTGCATATAGTCACCTTAGAGCTGGATTCAAGCTGCCCTCGAACTTGGTCCAGGCTTGACGTTGCTTAACTTCGGTGATCGTACAACAACAGCTATTTCAATCTGATATGGCCGTGAGTTGAGGCCAAACAAAAGCATTGTCTAAACAGTGATTTTAGGTATTGCATCTAACCACCTTAGAGATGTACTGAAGCTGCCCACGAACTTGGTCCAGGCTTGACGTTATTTAACTTCGGTGATCATACGAGAACTGGTATTTCAATCTGATATGACCGTGAGCTTGAGGCCAAACAAGTGCATTGTCTAAGCAGTGATTTTAGGTATTGCATCTAGCCATCTTAGAGCTGGATTCAAGCAGCCTCGAACTTAGTGCAGGCTTGACGTTGCTTAACATCGGTGATCGTACAACAACTGATATTTCAATCTGATATAGCCGTGAGCTTGAGGCCAAACCAGAGCATTGTCTAAGCAGTGATTTTAGGTATTGAATCTAGCCATCTTAGAGCTGGATTCAAGCAGCCTCGAACTTCATCCAGGCTTGACGATATTTAACTTTGGTGATCATACGAGAACTGGTACCTCAATCTGATATGGCCGTGTGCTTGAGACCAAACCAGTGCATTGTCTAAGCAGTAATATTAGGTATTGCATCTAGCCACCTTAGAGATGGATTCAAGCTGCCTTCGAACTTCGTCCAGGCTTGACGTTGCTTAACTTCGGTGATCATACGAGAACTGGTATTTCAATCTGATATGGCGGTGAGGTTGAGGCCAAACAAGTGCATTGTCTAAGCTGTGATTTTATGTATTGCATATAACCACCTTAGAGATGGATTGAAGCTGCCCTCGAACTTGGTCCAGGCTTGACGTTATTTAACTTCGCTGATAATACGAGAACTGGTATTTCAATCTGATATGGCCGTGTGCTTGAGGCCAAACAAGTGCATTGTCTAAGCCGTGATATTATGTATTGCATATAGCCACCTTAGAGCTGGATTGAAGCAGCCCTCGAACTTGGTCCAGGCTAGACGTTGCTTAACTTCGGTGATCATACGAGAACTGGTATTTCAATCTATTATGCCCGTGTGCTTGAGGCCAAACAAGTGCATTGTCTAAGAATTGATTTTATGTATTGCATCTAGCCACCTTAGAGCTGGATTCAAGCAGCCCTCGAACTTGGTCCAGACTTGACGATATTTAACTTCGGTGATCATACGAGAACTGGTATTTCAATCTGATATGGCCGTGAGCTTGAGGCCAAACAAGTGCATTGTCTAAACAGTGATTTTCGGTATTGCATCTAGCCACCTTAGTGCTGGATTCAAGCTGCCCTCGAACTTGGTCCAGGCTTGACGTTATTTAACTTCGGTGATCATACGAGAACTGGTATTTCAATCTGATATGGCCGTGAGCCTGAGGCCAAACAAGTGCATTGTCTAAACAGTGATTTTAGGTATTGCATCTAGCCTCCTTAGAGCTGGATTCAAGCTGCACTCGAACTTGGTCCAGGCTTGACGTTATTTAACTTCGGTGATCATACGAGAACTGGTATTTCAATCTGATATGGCCGTGAGATTAAGGCCAAACAAGTGCATTGTCTTAGCAGCCATTTTAGGCATTGCATCTAGCCACCTTAGAGCTGTATTCAAGCAGCCCTCGAATTTGGTCCAGGCTTGACGTTATTTAACTTCGGTGATCATACGAGAACTGGTATTTCAATCTGATATGGCCGTGAGCTTGAGGCCAAAGAAGTGCATCGTCTAAGCAGTGATTTTAGATATTGTATATAGCCTCCTTAGAGCTGGATTCAAGTTGCCCTCGAACTTGATCCAGGCTTGACGTTATTTAACTTCGGTGATCATACGAGAACTGGTATTTATCTGATATGGCCGTGAGCTTGAGGCCAAAAAAGTGCCTTGTCTAAGCCGTGATTTTAAGTATTGCATCTAGATACCTTAGAGCTGGATTCAAGCTGCCCTCGAACTTGGTCCAGGCTTGACGTTTCTTATCTATCTATCTATCTATCTATCTATCTATCTATCTATCTATCTATGTAAGTTTGTTCGTATCTATCTATCTATCTATCTATCTATCTATCTATCTATCTATCTATATATATATATATCTAAGTTTGTTCGTATCTATCTATCTATCTATCTATCTATCTAAGTTTTTTCGTATCTATCTATCTATCTATCTATCTATCTATCCTTGTATTGTTATATCGATATATTCCATTTCGTTCTTTCGTGGTTTATGGTTCAAACACCGGTTCCAGTACGATCACCGAAGTTAAGCAACCTAGTCAGTACCAGGATGGGTAACCGCTTGGGAATACCTGGTATTGTAAACTTGGGTGTGCGGTACGTGTAATGGATAATGTCTCGGAATTGTTTAATCGGTGAACTGAGTTCCAATTCCCGCTGAGTTCGTTATATTCACTTACGTGCAAACATCTTTCGGAAAGATATGGATCCGCCTCTTCTCTCGCAGCTATGGGTTAATTAGTAAGACTCGTATCACTAAACCATTATTATCTAAAAAATGAATTATTACAATCTAATAGTTATTTTTTCCCTTTAAATAACCTGCAAAGGGGTTGATAAAACGTAGTAAACGAATCAATCTTTCTTTTGATCTTTCTTTGCTTATTTTTTTCTTTAGTTTATTCTTTCTTTCTTTCTTTCTTTCTTTCTTTGGCAGCCACTTACTCTACTATTTGTCGCTCAATTTTTTCCCGTTCCCATAATGCATCTCATATTGTGAGCGATTTTCGAAATGACGCTCCAAGACAAATACAAGTTTTTTCAAAAGACGCTCTTTTCTGATTAAACTTAATTGAATTTACAGGGAGAAATTAGTGGAGCCAGCTCTTAGCCATTACAGACGCACTTTCATCAGCAGGTTTACAGACAAAGGAAACGGTTGCACGCAGATATTTTAAACCTATGCAAGCACTTCACTTAGATATAGGTGTAGAAGATCAGACCCCATAATAGCGCCTCAACACCCACCATTGAATTCATATCCACACGTGTGTATGCACAAGAGTATACATACTGACAATGATACACAAGTACATACCCACTCCTCTTGCGTCCTCAAACACACACACACACACACACGCGCGCGCACGCGCGTGCGCACCAACTTTCGGAAAATTTCCTGAACTGTACGTGCTCTGTTTGTAACGTTCACTGGAAATGCGCCTTCAGTTCCCGCTGAATGTTACCCAGCCTACAAATCTTCCAATAAGCTTACCACCCTACTCGTCCTTCCTCAGTTATTAGTTAAGAATATGTAAAGTTGTGCTGAAACGGCCCTGCGATCTTTACGATGGTCGAAATATTTGAGTGAAATCTGTGTTTGGCGCAAATGATGTCAATCTGTAATCAGAACGCCCACATAGAAATGGACGGTAAATGATTTTATCTGAAATGTCCGCTGTTTTATGACTGCGTAGACAATAACATTTACGATGTAAGACCTTCAAAGTCACTACCCACTTACCAAAATAAAATAAAATGAATAGATATATAAATGAAAACTTTCCGGAACAAGTACCACTTGGCTGGAGGTTAGATCTTCCGCTTGAAGGCTTACATAACAATTCACACTCAGGACTGAATGTAGTTCTGATGCATGCCTGTTAGCGAAGTACAGCCTGCCCATTAGTGAAGGCGATATGCGAACCGGGTGTTTTGATGTAGATTGGGCAAAAGGCAGGAGGGAAGGAGTCCTTGCTAGACGAAAGGAAGAACTGGTCCGTGAATCCGTCATGTCAGAAGTAAGAGAAACTATACTCGTCACCTACTTAGCCGCAGATCGTGGGAATTAATCTCTGAATAAACAAAGAAATATGTTGGAAACAGGATCTGTCTTTTCATTTTTCTTTGTGTCGATATTTTCATCTTTCGTTTTCCTTGTTATTGTACACTGAGCATTTCCCAGGTTTTATGCACACCGACGTGGCCTGAAATCGAAACACAACGTGGGGTGACTTGACCTGTCGCTGAAAACATTGAGAGTACCCCGTTGTATGCTTCCAAATGGCACCGTTGACCAGGATTTCGACCCGGTAGAGATATGCAGAATACATGCACAGAATTCAGCACGAGACGAAAGAGGACATTAAAAAAAGAATCCAGTAAGAAAACCCAGATACAAAAACGAAAAGCCCAGGCGAGCTAAGACTAAGGCACACATGTGCACACAGCAAAGAGACCCCCCATCCAAAGTGAAAAGAACGCACACACATAATAAAGACAGAAAGAAAATGGAGATATACACGTGTTGTAGTAATGTATGCACATCCTTACGATGTATAGCGATTTACTAAGCGCACGAGGCTGAAAGAATGAATCACTTAGTAAGGATCGAACTCATTACTCAGTCGTAATGAATCGAGTGAGATAAGTTTGCTAACTTTTACACCACGTCGAAGTGCTCATACCCGTACGATATATAAATAAAAAAAAAGAAAGCAAAAACGGAAAGAAAAAAATGATGAAAACGACAAAGTATCTAAAAATAGATCTACAGCAATCTGTTATCGAGATTTACTGAACGAAGCTTGGATGTGACACAAGACATATCAAAGACGCGAATTGGTTACAGTGGAAAAAAGAAGGAAAGATAGAAGTGTTTACCGTTTCCTGCTAATACCTCATAAATAATTGACTATTCCGTTTCGATCGTGTGAGAATACAAAATACATATGGAAGAAGATACTTGCTTACAGTGGGAAATTGAAACAAAGAAAGGAATAAAATGTTTAACGTCTGCTTCAGTGAAATGTAAAATATTGTAAATTTAAAATCTTTTCATTTGTACCTCCTCACTTTTTAAAATAATGAGCAATATTCCTATTGTTATTGCAATATTTTATTTAGTTGTTAAGCTCAAATATTTAACAATGCGATAGAGGAATTTCTACAGATATTTTATAGTCGTAGAAATCGCCATTAGCTGATCCAATCATTAACTGGAGAATTAAGATTAATCAGAAATTTCAAATAGGAAAACCGTGAAATTTTCACGGGTTTCAACTAGTTTATAGTAATACTCCTGTTTTGGAAGTAAAGAAAAACCCGGATGTTTCAAATTAAAAATAAACCCTTTTACTTCATGCGTCTAAAATTGTTGTTACTTTATATAAAAATTAAATTTTATTATTAGAAAATGAAAAAACATTTGTAAAAAGTAAAGGATACGTAAAATAGAAAATATGAACTTTTAAGAATATTTTGTTATCGTGACATTGTCTATGGATTAATAAGTTTTTGGTTATTAAAAAGGAGATGATGTTTTGGTTTTAGTTGCTGGTAAATGTGATTAATGAAGATATGGATGTTACGGTCGGAATGTACAATTTTCATTGAATTTATTACAAATTTTAATATCAAGTTTAACATGTTATTGAAAGTTAAGAATTATATCAATTACGAAGATTTCTCACTCACTCTCTTTTAAGTAAATATCATAATTATTTTTTTTTAAAGTAAATATTATACTTAAATTTTTTAAGTAAATATTTTAATTAAATTTTTTATGTAAATATTTAAATTAAAATTTTATGTGCAGTAGGTTGCCAGTTCTGTTCTGCGGAAGACCAATTGCTATCCAAGTCTATAGAACCCGATCTCTCCTGCTATTTACCCTTAGCTGGGGGAAGAAGAAGAGGATTCATACCTTTCCCATGGATCCGACTGGAATTCGAACTCGGCTCTCCGATTTCTCAATCCGAGCCAGTATCCATTACTCCGCCACCATTCCTTTTCTTTACTAGAGTTACGGTCATATCATAATATCATATATCTCTTCCAATCACTGAAGTTAAGCAACGTCGTGCCTGGTCAGTACCAAGATGAGTTATGGCCCTGTTGCTGCGTACTTCGCCGAATGCCACATTTACTTTGGTCCGTGTCCGTTGGTTAGTCTCCGGCGACCCCGCTCTGCACCCCCACGTTGTGTTTCAGTATCTGCAGGAATATCGGTGAAGAACTATCAAAGATCAGGCACATAACTGACTGACTGACTTAATAACGGAATACCGGAGGATGTGGCAAGTGGGACAGGGAAGTATGGATTTGAAATGTTTATGTGAATGACTTACTAATTAAGGAACGTATATATATTGGATGTTAGGTGCACGAAGGTCAGACGAAAAGCTCATAGGCTGTTCAGGATATAGAATATGACCAAATGAGTTTTATTTTTCAACATTGTCCCCACCCCTTGCAACTCACACACTTCTTCTATCGGTATTGCAGTGTTCGGACCCCATTGTTAAAAATTGCATCCTGTTGGTTAAAAAAAACAAAACAAACAAACACATGAACTGCAGATATGGCGTCATCATCGCTGCGATACAAATTACCAGCCAAGTGTTTTTCATGTTAGGGAACAGATGATAGTCGGCGTTTGGTCATAATAGACTTTCGTATGTGTTTCAGCAAGTTGACACAGTACTCGCCATTGATAGTCAAACACTATCTTTTAAAGATAGTCAGTAAACACGTCTTTTGCATCCAAAAACGTGGGGGTTATTATTTTCCTTGCAGATGATACGTGCTTGACTTAATTTGGAGCAGGTGAAGAAGGATGTTTACATTGCCTAGATTGTCTCTTTGTTTCTGGCTCAAAGTGATGAACCCAAATTCATCCTGGGTTAGGAATCGTTCAAAGAAGCCAGCTGGATCTGTTTCAAACAATAACAGATTTTCCCGTGATATGATCAGCCTGGTGCGTTTTTGATCAGATGTCAGAAGACGTGGCACCCACCGAACATAAACGCTCTTCATGCCAAGTTCATTGTGCGGAATATTCTCAATGTTCTCATGGGATATGCTAATAGCATTCGCTATTTGTTTTATAATCAATCGCCTATCAACCATTACTATGTCGTGGACACGATCAATATTTCCATCGGTGATGGCAATCGCAGGACATCCAGATCTTGGGTCGTCTGCAAGACTCTTCTCCCCCAACTTAAATTCAATTGCTCATTTTTGTTCCGTTGATAAAGCTGGAGCATCATCCCCTAATGTAGCAACCATGGCAGTATGAATGTCCTTGGGAGCGAAACTCTATTTCTGCAGGCACTTACCACGATGCCAAATTTTCAAGAGAAGTCGGTACTAGTTACATCTGAAATGATCTATGAAGAGTCAGATAGCAGTTTACTTGAAAAAAAAAAACAAAACAAAAAAACAAAAAACAAAAAAACACAACAAAAACAAAACAAAACAGATATTAACAAGAAGATCTGAAATTAATGCATGCAAAATTTCACGGCATCACTCCTTCATCGTCAGTCTATGAACTTTTCGGCCAACTCTCCTATTTTGGCAAATAAAAGAAACGTTGGTAATCGGTTCGTTGTTGAAGATCTGTTTTTGGAGGAGCCGTGAATTGAAGTGGCAGAGAGTCACAGGGAAGATTTGCAGTGTATCTGACTTTTTTTTTTTTTTTTAATAATTTCACTCCAAGCAAGGCAACAAAGCCACTAAGACAAGGCAACAAAGCCACTAAGACGCAAGGGGGTTACTGAGTGGGAAAGAATATGAAAAAAAAAAGAAGAAAAATATCAAGAGAGATCATTAAAAGAGCAGGAATTAAGAAGACAGAAAATAACAATTGGCATCGCGCTTAAACTTTTGAAGAACAATGTTGACTGGAAATAAAGATGCCGGAGGAGAGTTCCACAAGTGAGAAGTGCGGGAGAAGAAAGTGTTAGGATGAAACTTACGGTCACATCTACCAACTTCAATCGTAAAATGATGAGACCTAGCTGGCACTCTAGTGCTGCGCTTAAATTCGGAAAGTCGTGGTACCAAAGAGGAAAGCTCATTATGAAATTATTTAAGGAAAAGGCACAAAAAACTACATTACGGCTGTGGGAAATAGACAGAAGCGAAAATCTACCATTCATCCGTGCATTGAATCCTGCTGCCATATCTGGTCTGGTGCTCCTACTATATATCTCGAGATTCTTGTCAAAATTCAAAGAAGAGTCTGTGATGTAATCGATCCTGACCAGATCCTGACTGGCAGCTTGAGTTCAGTCACTTTCTCACCTTCATGACATGGCTTCCATCTGTCTTTTCTATAAATATTTTCATAGTAACTGTTCTGATGACCTTTCCCCCCACTTGATGCATTGACTCCATGAATTTAAGCGTACTACTAGATTGGCAGATAGGTCTCATAATTCTACTGTTGAAATAGATAGATGTAACTGTATGTTATATTCTAATAGTTTGTTAAAACAGGATCTTGATCAATAAACTGAGTGACAGCATTTCACTAAACAATAGAAAATTTCACCCTGAGAGAAATTTCAATAAGCATAAATAATGCCTAAAGTCTAAATTCACTTTGGCAGAAAGGAAGACAAGCTACTGCCACTGCCTAGAACAAATCCATTAAGCTGAGGAGTAGGAATTTGTTAACCAAGGATGGTGAGTTCAATCCTAGGTATGACCACAAGCGTCAGCATGGTTCCCAATGTCGTCAGTTAACGTTATCAAAAAATCAAAAGTATCATATGGATTTTCCATAAATCTACCATTCGTCCGTGCATTGAATACTGTTACCATATCTGTTCTGGTGCTCTTGTTATATATCTCGAGATTCTTGACAAAATCCAAAGAAGGATCTGCAATATAATCGATCCTGATCTGGCATCGCACCTATTATGTCATATCATGTCATATCTTTGTTTTTTCTACAAATATTTTCATAGCAATTGTTCAGATGAGCATTTTTTCTTCAGGAATTTAAGCGTACTACTCGATTGGAAACTTGTTCTCATCCTTTTACAGTTGAACGAGTTAAATGCAATCATCATTTCTATTCTAATTCTTTCTTTTCTTCTCGTCTGTAGAAATCCTTTCCGAATTTCTTGCTTCACTGTCTCCTAGAATCTTCAAAACCTTCATATGCAACTTCAATCGCCACCTTCTGTCATCCTGAACACTTTATTCCTTTTCTTCACTTCTTCCCACTAAAGTTTTCTCATTCTCGTTCACTCCGTAAACCCCTGCGTCCTTGTGGCATTATTGCCTTACTTGGACAGGCGCCTGATGACGACCGGTAAGTACAACGGCCGAAACAATCACAAAAATGATTGTATCTGACTCTGAACAGGCTAGTTCTTGTGTAACTACGTCGACATTGGCCACTCACTAACCAAAAGAAAAGAAAATGGATGAAGAAATTAAAATTTTCGGTAACTGTTTTGATGGGATCTTGAAATTTCCACTAACAGACGTCTAGAAACACTCACAATTAGATTAGAAATTTGGCGATTACAGGCTGTCCGTTATGGAATTCCGGATGAGAGAGTAGTTTCAAGGTACCCGTGAGCGAGTTACCAGCTGCATTTCGTCAAGTAGAGATGGATATAGAGATGGTAGGAAAATTTCAAACTTTTTACTGATCCTCTAGTCTGTTTTCTCAGAAGTTATACCTACAGTCCCCAGACTGTGCCAATTGAATCCCTAAATAAATAGCCAACTATACTGAAAACAGTATTCGCGCTTTCATTTCTCGACATGGCGATATTTTCCTCTTTATTTTTCCTTGTGAACGTGCAACTGTACTTTGCCTAAATTTTTTACACACCGACGTGAACGAAAACAGAGGTACGGCGTGGGGTGATTTGCCTGGTCAGTGAGAGACTGAAGGAGGGCTTCGTTGTATTTGATTTTGCATGAAACTGTGGGGAAATAAAATAATAACAATGAATAATAAAAAAGAAAAAGAAATGCATTCCCACGATGTTAGTAATAAAGGGACTAGGAGTTTTATTATCTCACTTGATTTCGTTAAACGTCCGTTAAGCGACGGTGTTTAAGTCTATAGAAAGACAAACATTTCTTTCTTCTTTCTTTCTCCCTCTTGCTCAAAGATGTAACAGAACGTGGAGAAAAAAGGCTCCCCCCCGCTGGCACACGTTTGTTTCTCCGGTCCACCAGCGACAGAACACCTTTTCTACTTTCCAGAGCATAGCTTTCGCACGTAAATTAAAGTAAATCAACCATTTTTTGGTCGCTCCAACTTAGTGCAATGTTGACCTGACCTCGTGCATTACAACGATGCTTATCATAACTTGTACGAACTTACTTCGGGACCAGAAAAAGAAACCCTCATCCATTTTCCAACGCATAGCGTTCACACGTGTTTTGTCGAAACTCCACCGATGAAGTAAGATAAGATTTACTTTGTTAGTTCCAACTCAGCGTAAGGCTAACTTAAGGTTGGCCATTGTAACTACCGACGAAGTACAACATTCTTTTGGTCGTTCCAACTCGGCGCTAGGCTGACTTAAGTTCGACCATTATAACTACCGACGGAGTACAACCTTTCTTTAGTCGTTCCAACTCGGCACAAGACTGACGAGTGCGACTATTATAACGATGATATCCTTACTTACCCTAACTTATTGATAAAAAAAAAGGAAAACGGAGATACCCAAGAGGCATTGCGAAATTTGTTTCAGTAGTTTTTATAAAAATATATAATATAGCAAATCTCGCAGAAAATATTTTAACAGAGGACAGAAAATGCGACACCGAAATCCGAAGGCTGGCAAAAATGCCTTTCAAAAACTAAAAAAGATTATGAAAAAGGAATATTTTGTTAGAAACAAAGAAAAGAGTGCTGAACTGCTATGTAGTACCGACCCTCATCTATGACAGTGAATGCTAGACAATCTCCTTACAGATGAAAAATAGACTTGAAGCAACAGAAATATGGTTATACCGAAGGATGCTGAGAATACCATGAACTGAACATGTCACTAACGAGGAAGTTTTAAGGAAAAGGCAAACAACAAAGTTCGCGAATATTTAGATTCAGAAAGAGACGTTTGAAAATAATGAGGAAAGTGGGCTTAGAAAATTTGACACTCACAGCACAGATTGAAGACAAGAGGGACAGGGGACAGCAGCTCATAACCTACCCGACGAGCTTGTGTAAATGGATGGCAGAATAGGTGGAAAGTTAGCAAAAAGACAAATCTTAACAAAAGCCAAAAAAGACAGAATGTTGTGGAGAGCTATGATCACTCACGTCCTGAAGAGACGACATATATATCTAGGTCAAGGGTAGCTACCGTGTTTTGGTTATTTATGTCGTTGGGTAGGACATTTCCAGTGAGTTTGTTCCTCACTGGGTGCCACACTGTTCTATCCATGCGCCAGCTTAGTAAATATATTCACGAATACATTGTTGTGAATCACGCAGATTTACGCACACGCATACACGCAAACACTTTCTCTTACATTTATTAATATATACAAGCAATCTTAGAGATGCTTAATTGCACACATACACGCACGCACATATATGATGATGATGATAATAATAATAATCATCCCCTTCGCTTTTGTAATCATATGGGGGTGGGGACCTGAATATAGAAACCACACACTCTTTTACACAACGGTCTATCAACGGCAGCCATTAGCAATTCTGGTATATTCATCCCTGTTCATTTTTGACATTGTCCGACCAGTTTTTACAGTTTGTTCTCAAACGCTTGAATCCTTCTTGCTGTATCTGTCAAGAGTGTCCATGTTTCACATCGATATAGGAGAATGGAGACTACCAGCGATTTGTACAGTCGATACTTTGTTTGAAAGTTGATTTTGCTCCTCTATATTCTTGCCAATTTGGTCATCGATTCCATGGCGGCTGTAATCCGTGTGGGGATTTCCTAGTTGCAGGTACCATCTTTAGACAAGATTGCTCCTAAGTATTTAAAACTGGAGACTTCCTCCAGTGAATTCCCGTTCATAATAATGTTGGCACATTACTGTTTGCGCTATTCACCATTGTTTTGGATTTCTGGAGAAAATTATATATATATATATATATATGTATATGTTATTTTTTATAGATACAAATATATAAGTAAATACTCTGTTTATAATACACAGTATTAACAACATTTACGGGCCTGAGTATCTGAGAAATCTCAAGAAAAAAAAAATGCGTTCTCCGACAGGAATCGAACCTGTATCTTACACAAAAACGTCATATAGCTTAACATGCTATAACATTTAATGGGTAAGTACATAATTATCAGGCGATTTTGTAGACGAGTTATTTATTAATAAAAATTGCTGTTTCGTTTACTTTTTTTAATAAAAATATTTTATTTTCGGGTTATAAAAATGCGTGTCGATAATCATACGCTCTGGAATTTTAAAGATGTTATTGTTGAATTGTTATGTTACTTTTTTCATAATAAATATTGTTTAAAAAACGCCTGATAATTATGCACCAACCCAATAGTAACAGAAGAAGCATTTGGTTAGCAAAACCAGTAATTTAAGATTGCTAACCAGACGCTTCATCTGTAGCTAAATGGTATAGCACGTCAGGCTATTGAACGGTTTTGTGTTGTTAATACTATTTATTATAAACAGAGCATTTACTTAAATATTGGTCAAAGTAGAGTCCAATAGTGTTATAAAAACCTCGGAGAATTCCAGTAAGATATCTTTAATCACTTCTAAGATACAACGGTTTAGAGCTTAATCTAACTGTTGAACGATTTTGCTGTTACATCCGATATATATATATATATATATATATATATATATATATATATATATATATAATTATTTTTTCATCAATTCACCACAATCGAGCCGATAATGGCACTAAGACGCCATGGGCTACTGGGAGTGAAAGAGAATGTGAAGAATTTAGAAGGAACCGGAAAACCGAATCAGGAACCAAATGCTAAACCTCGACTCCTGTTCAAAAACCGAGGAGGAGTGTAAACTGGACGTTAGGCGAATCTATCTGCTCCTATTGAGGAAGAAAAAATAAATAGTAAATAAAATTTCAAAATTTAGACGAAGACGTAAGAAGAATAGACTTGAGGTAATCTTTAGAAGGAACTGAAAAGCTAATCCTAAACAGAGATAAAATCCATACTCCTGTACAAACGAGCGTGTAGGTTTGTGAACCGGGCGTTTGTTTGGACGATAGGGTTTGTTTGGATATTTCACATCAATCATTTTATTATCTATCTATCTATCTGTCTATCTATCTATCTATCTATCTATCTATCTATCTATCTATCTATCTATCTCATTGGGTTCATATCTATCTATCTATCTATCTATCTCATTCGGTTCATATCTATCTATCTATCTATCTATCTATCTATCTATCTATCTATCTATCTATCTCATTCGGTTCATATCTATCTATCTATCTATCTCATTCGGTTCATATCTATCTATCTATCTATCTATCTATCTATCTATCTATCTCATTGGGTTCATATCTATCTATCTATCTATCTATCTATCTATCTATCTCATTGGGTTCATATCTATCTATCTATCTATCTATCTATCTATCTATCTATCTATCTATCTCATTGGGTTCATATCTATCTATATATCTATCTATCTATCTATCTCACTGGGTTCATATCTATCTATCTATCTATCTATCTATCTATCTATCTATCTATCTATCTCATTCGGTTCCTATCTATCTATCTATCTATCTATCTATCTCATTGGGTTCATATCTATCTATCTATCTATCTATCTATCTATCTGTGTTCTATTAAATGATGCAAAGCTTATGCTTCATGGCTGCAGACAGTAACTTAGTGTTGTGAATTTTTTTTTCTATTTCTTGAAATAAATAAATATCAAATGACAAAAGACGACAAAAGAGCGATCTTGTTTTACTAAAGATATTTAGTCAGCTTAAGTTAGCACGACACGTAAAGGGTAAATGGGATGGCAGGGGGCATCCTTTGAAAATCAATAGTTGAAATTCTGTTTATTAACTCGCTGTCGCCTTGTGATAGTTGCAAAATTACAACTATCTCAGCCACAAGACTGAGTATAATTTATAATATTTTTTCTCCAAACTCTTCATTATTTCTCGTAGTAGAATGTTATCAACAGAAAAAGAACATATAATAAGATACTGGATGACCCATATCGATTTTAATTAACGTTCGTAATTATATAAATAAATTTCTTGATATGACCGACGTTCATTTTGGTTTAGCAGCAAGAAGTACATGTGCCAATTGTTATCTAAATTTTCGTTTCTTTGATAGAACTCAAGAGCTTTGAGTTGAGGGTGGAGCTAAATATTTTATGAGGGATGTGTCTCTCTAGGGCGTGGTTATTCAGAAAGCGAAAAAAAAAATCAACTGTTATCCCACGAAAATCTTTTCCGATGCGGATCCAAATGACAAGAACATTTATCTATCGGCTTTTCGAAGAATAATTTAAGAACCTGTATGTATATCCACTTGTGTTAAAGCCTTGATGATGGGCGTGTCACTTAGGAGGGATTTAGATTCATTTATTTTGTTTTCAGTGATGGTGTGGGCGGAGTATTGACATCGTAGAAACATTCTAATAACACGTGTATATTTTTGTTTTGTTTCTGATATATACAGTTCTTTTTCAAGTTACTTTCACTTTCATTTTTGTATTGAATATCTCTTCATTGAATGTCTATGTTTTATTATTACACTTTCAATTCATTTATATTTAAGCGATGAGACTTTTTCCTGTAAAGTTCCGTATGTCTTTATCTTTTATTCGTTCATTCATTCATTCATTTATTTATTTTTACCACGGTTTTCTATCGTTTTCTTTCCGTTCATTTTTTTTTTAATTTTTTTCTTTCCCTTTTTCATGTTTTGAAATCTCCCATTGCCACATCGTCGTAATTTTACATGCAAATTGATTACTCTCTCTCTCTTTCTCTCTCTCACACACACAAGCACATACTAACAATCAAACATATACATAAGAGTATACAGACATTCTTTTTCTTCTTTCTTGTTCCTCATGTAGACTTTTTTCTTATTTGTAACTCTTTTATTTACATTCCTAAACATTTCTTCCTTTTCAGAAGTTTTCTTTCTTTCTTTCTTTCTTTCTTTCTTTCTTTCTTTCTTTCTTTCTTTCCCCCGTGATTGATAAATTATCTCTTCCTTTTTTTTCTTTTTCCCTATTTTCCCATTAATGTTTTTACCTTTTGTTTATTAGTTTGTTTCTTTCCCGTGGTTAACAAATTATGTCTTTCTTTTTTATTGCATTCTCTTCTAAATGTTTCAGCTTTTCTTTCTTTCTTTATTTATTTATTTCTTAAATAGCGTTCTTTTTTTTCCCTCCATCAAATTTCTTTCTTTCTTTTTTTTTTGTTAAATTGCTTTCTTTCTTTCTCCATTAAATTTCTTTTCTTTTTCTTTCTTTCTTTCTTTCTTTCTTTCTTTCTTTCTTTCTTTCTTTCTTTCCATCAAATTTCTTTCTTTCTTTCTTTGTTAAATTGCTTTCTTTCTCCATTACATTTCTTTTCTTTTTCTTTGTTTGTTTGTTTCTTTCTTTCTGTGGTTGACAAATTATCTCTCTTTCTTTCTTTGTTTTTATTTATTTCTCCATTAATTTTTTTCCCAATCTTACAACCTTTAAACACCACAAACGACGACAACGACACTTTTCCCCGTGTCAATGCACATTCTTTCAGCCTGTACCTCTTTACACTGCGCAACCTCAACTAACCAGACCCGCCTTTACTTCCACCCCCAACATCACCTTCACTGAAGCCCAAACACCCTCACCCCCACTGTCCTCGTACCACAACCGTCGTTACGAAGCCCTTAACACCCTCACAGACCCGCCACCGGTGATAATGAAAAAAAGTACAACATGGCCGCTCAAGGTATGCTGTTATACAACAGCGCCATCTAACGACTGTTGTCGTTGTCTTCACTCTCATTGATTCCAACCCCACTTCCAATGACGTCCTTCTAGTCGGCCAGTATCGTGCAAACATCTGTCAGCGTATCGAATCAAGCGCACAAAAGCACAGGCCCCTTCCTTCCTCATTTCCCGTGCATTGGCAGTAGGCAGAGGGTCGGTAGAGGCAGATCCATTTGGACCGCTAATCAAATTATTGTGTCCATCTAGGCTTGTAATACTTGTCTCTAATTGAAAGTGTCCCCGCGTCCTGTGGGTATATAGAAAGCGTCGGTGAGGGAATAGACAAAGTAAGGGAACTCCACTCCTCGGGCTGACTGGGCCGGTCGACATGTCAGTCGGCTTCCAAGAGACACAATTGGAGATGTTGTTGTGTTTATGCTTCTCTCGCTGTCCTAACTTTTGTCAGGGTGGGCCGCAGTTTTTAAACCCCTGTCTGGTTAGTGTTCGAGTCCCGGGAACAACAAGCGAGAGTTGCTAAGTACAGGAAGTCCAGGGATGGTGGTGTTGATCGTGGAGGGTAAAAGTTGTTGGCTACCGCGTGACGGCGATGGTTGGTGGCTATGACTACCGGAGGTGGGTGAGTGGCTGCAGAGGTGTGAACGAAGAAATATTTTAAGTATGGATTTAGATTTGGTCGCGTGAAGTTCGGTGTTAGTTGAAATTCATTGAGTGGTCAGTTTTAGGGCTGGTGTTGTGACTGGGTTATGAATAGATAGCAATGCATGATAGATAAAAAAAAAAAAAATGAAAAAAAAAAATAAATATGAAGCAATTGTATAAGGAATTAATGCAATTTATTTATAGTCCGACATTATTTCTTATTGCTTTATACGTTATATTTAGTGGATACAATCACATACAGTCGTTACCGCTACATAAGAAGGAAACAAGTTCGAACCCTGTAGGAGGTCATATTCTCTTTATGAATGACTCTCGAAAAACCTAAACCGAAAAACCCATGAAAAATATGCATTCTCTATTTTCCCTAACCAGATTTCTCAAATCTGAGAATCCTTTAAAAATAACGTTTAAAGTGATAAAATTCTGTCGGATCAATAAATGAATCCATTACCTTAGAACAACTTTTTTGAGAGTGCGTGCTAAAACCGGCCAAATCTTTGACAAAATTTTTCCACGTGCCAACAAATTTTTTTTGAAACCTCAAAACTAGCAACAATTAATTGGAATTGGGCCTAATTGAAATAAAGTTCATAAAAGTATCAGCCTGTTTTTTTTTTTATTTTGCTCATTTGATCAAAAATTCATTCTTTTTTTCCCTTGTTCTTATGAACATTTTCAAAATATCTCCTTACAAAAGAAATCCTATAAACGATTGTTTTGGAACAGAAAATGCTTAAGGCTTTATTATCTTTCTTAATCATGCCAAATTTTTCAGTCCAGCATGCTTTAAATTCTCATTTGAACGACATCGTTTCTTAGCAGAAGATCAGGACATTCTGCCCAATCAGTAAAGGGAAGAAAATAAAAAATACATGAGATGATGATATACATGAAAGAGGAGAAAGAACAAAAGTAAGTCAAAAAGGGAATCTAATGAATACGTTTCGCGTGCTAGAACCAAGTCACCAGCGTGCCATGTATGGCACGCGTGCAAAGGGTTGCCCGCTCCTGTCTTAGAGAATATATATATATATATATATATATATATATATATATAATTATTTATGTTTGTTTTCAAAAAATAACAACGATCAGAGTTACAATATGTTTCTGTCTTTGTAATTCACCCCTGAGGATGATCTCAGAAGAGATCGAAATTACTTGGGGAGGAAAAAACTACGGTGCGTTCCTTGATGAATTTTATCTTAACATCAAGAAACTGATTAGAGAACTAGAAGGGATTATTATAGAAATAAATAGACATAATATGTCTATATTATTCAATGAAACATGTTTGAATATATATATATATATATATATATATGTACATATATATATATATATATATATATATATATATATATATTTCTACATTCAACACCATCACTTGATAAGACACCAGAAGTATTGAAACAAAATGGCTATTTTTGTAGTGATTTTATAACATTTTTATGTTATAATTTTCAAATAAATGATCATATATATATATATATATATATATATATATATATATATGATAGGATAAGGAAGCGTTCAAATCCATAGTTGATCTATATTTGAGACCAATTTACTCTCTCTCACACACGCACACACACACACACATCGAGGGTGCGATGGGTAAATTGTCTCCATTTTATATTTTAATTTCGCGCATGCGCGTTGTATATTTCTTATTTTGTCGACTGCACAGTAGAGTCAGTTGTGAACCGTCTGTGAGAAAAAGAGCATCATGACACAATTCACTCCGCTAGAAATTTGAAAACGTCATGCTGTACTGCTTGGCATTCGCGCCTGGAGCTCCAATATAAACATTTCAGAGTGTTTGGTTGTGAATCTGAGGACAGCGCAGAGGATTCGGAAAGAGCTGGATGAGTCTAATGGTAATAACGAAAGTACGGCATCTCGGAAAACTCACTCTGACCATTCTGATAAGAAAAGGACACGCAAATCTTTTGGCCAGGGCCACAGACTCAACACGCAGGCCTATATCAAGTGCATTAAGGAGGTAGTGCTGCCCTAAGTCAACAGGGTTACTGCTGGAAGACCCTATATTTGGCAACAGGATTCTTCACAATGAAACACAAGCAGGGCAACCCAGTCTTGGCTGTCAGACAGTTTCTCATAAAAATGTTCTTTCAACTTTCATTTTAATAATAACATAAAGATTTTGACGTTAAAAAAAGAAAACAATTTACTAAGACGAAGATGTCTAGAGTGTCTTTACCACAAGGTCATTCACGATAAATTTGCGTCCTAGCTCTTACAACATTTCACCAAAAGTGATGAAAACAAAAGCAAAAAGAATTTAAATGAAATCGGTTACATTATATGCAAAAAAAGAAAAAAGAAAAAGAAATCAAAAATTCCCATCATCGCTCCTTCGTGAACATGTGTAATCATACCAATGTAACAAACTTAATCCGAAAACGTTTTTCTACCATGTCATACCTAATCTATCTATCTATCTATCTATCTATCTATCTATCTATCTATATATATATATATATATATATATATATATATATATATATGTATATATCAAAGTGTAGGAGAACGAACAGTAGAATTACAACGTTCAAAACATTAATTTAAAAATAGTGCTCAATACATAAAGTAGAGCCGTAAGTAAGAGTAACACCATAATTCTCCACCTACTGAGACGTCTAAAAAAGGTTTTCACTCTTTTTGACGTTGAAACAAAAATGTACAATTTTGTAGTGGATATGAGCATGTTCCAATGTAACACTGCATAATATATATATATATATATATATATAGATATATATATATACACACCACCCAGAAAAGTTGAAGGAGATGCCGTAGTCGTGTGAGGGCCGTGATGGAAACCAATGGTGATTTTATTGAATAAATTTATTCTTTAGTATTTCGAGATATTTTTGTGAAATTTTGGTAAATATATCCGCTAAAATAAGATCTTAGTGTTATTTTCATTATTGCGTAATTTAGACTGTAGTTTATCCATCACTCTCACTCTCTCTCTGTCTCTCTCTCTCTCTCTCTATATATATATATATATATATATATATATATATGCACACGCACAGACACTTACACACACACATATATATATGTATGCATATATATACATTTGATTGTGTGCATAACGAAGAGGAAAAAATTCTCGTGTGACGCGTTTCGTTCCTTACGATTTCATCGAACTAAGTTTTACGTTTGATGCGACTACATATGCACACGAAAGAGAGACGCTGGGTATTTTAAATATATAAAAAAATTTTTTTTTTTTGCTTTATTCTATCACCCACAATTATTATCAGAAAGAATATATTGGAGAAACCTCAAGAAGTTTAAATCAAATATTATATGAACACAAAAGGGAGATTCTAAAAAACAACACATTAAACGCATTCGTTGCTCGCCGTAACGAGACTGACCACAATTTTGACTCTAATTAAAAGAGAAAATAATTCACTGAGACAAAAATGTTTAGAAAGTGCTTTAACCACTAGTTCATCTACAGTAAATTTGCGTCCAGGTTCTTATAATGTTTCAACATTTTTGGCTTATCTTCTATCACAAACTAGGATATTTGTGGATAGCGGCTCGGGTTGAGGAATCGGAGAGCCAAGTTCAAATTCCAGTGATCCTCTTCTCCGCCCTCCCAGCTATGGCAATAGCAGGACAGACCGGATTCTATAGCCTTGGATGGCAAATGATCTACCACAGAAAGAAATGGCAACCAACTGCGGGAAAAATCTGCCTCGTCAGTCATGCATTGAAAGATATATGATCGCCTGTGTATGTTTTACGCATGGCATTTAATAATAACAAAGATGAGGAAAACAAAAAGAAAAGGAATATAAATGAAATTGGCCAGATTATGTGCCCTAAACACATAAAAAATTATATTGTTTTCTAAATTTAAAATTCCCAGAGTATCTCGTTCGTACGCATGCGTAGTTGCCTAAACGTAGACAAACCTAGCTCAATGAAGTCCTCGGGGACGAAACGCGTCACACGAAAACTTTTACACTTTGTCATATATTTTCCTTCAAAGCTGTTCTTGATATATTAAAAATGATATACCGTTATCCCCCCCATATATATATATATATATATATATATATATATATATATATATATATATATATATATATATATAAGATAATCCTATGGAGCCAGACATTACCCTGACAATGCGTTTAGGTGAAACCTAATCAGGTTTGCCTGGCTCCTTAGGTTTTGTTCTACTTAGTGTATCGAGCACTTTATGTAGTTGTCTTTTTATTCGTTTTGTTTTTTTTTGGGGGGTGGGGACTTGGAGCTTGAACGATGGACGATTGTTTTCGCCTTGGTTTAATGTTCTTGGTTCTTTCTTTTTTTATTCCCCATTTTTCCTCGGGTACGATTTGTTCTATTGCAAGTTGAGGATATATCAAAAATAATTTTACAAACTTTGGGGTAGAGCTTCTCACGCTAAACATGGATAACAGTTCATATAAAGGTATGTCCGCAAATCCCCCATTTGTTAGTTAAATTTAAGTAAATTTTACGGTTGATGGCGCGGTGTTGCCATTTAGACGAGATTACATTTGTCATTCGTGTACATTTGCGGCTCGTATGTTCTCAAAGTTTAACCTGCGTAGTAATGAGTTAACTGAGAAGTGTTCCGTTTAACAATGGCAGGATATTCATATCGTAAGCAGGCAGATATGATTTTTACATATGGTGGTAATGGACGCGAGGTTGCACGGCAGTATCAGATTGCATTTCCAGACCGAAGACAGACGAATTATCCAACCTTGACTACTGTTTATCGTCGCGTTACTGAGGCAGGATCCATGGCACCACAAACTATGGATCGAGGAAGACCGAGACCCGCTTGTACACCTGGCCACGAAGAACACATTTTACAGGATGTCGAAGACATCAAGTGGCCCTATCATGCTGTATATCTCATAGTACCGTATGGAGGGTACTTTAAGAGCAGCTCCTGTATCCGTATCATTTGAAACGTGTGCAGTGTCTTTTAAACTACGTTGGGAAAACATTTGCCGATGGTTTATTGAACAAACTGCTGATCTGTTGCTTGTCTCTTCAATATTGTTTATAGATGAGGTAACATTTGGAAGAGATGAAATAACAAATTTACACAACCAACATTTGTGGGCGGATCTACATCCCCATGGTACATTATATTCTACACACCAGTATCAGTTTTCGATTAATGTGCTGGCTGGAATTGTAGATGACTGTCTAGTAGGTCGATATTTTCTCCCATCACGTCTTACATGAACTGCCTACAGGGGACTTTACTTCGATCACACTTCCAGACATGCTAGAGGATGTACCCCTGCTAATACAAAGACGCATGTGGTTCATGCATGATGTGGCGCCAGAACCAGTGGAGGACCGGTTTCATGGCCTGCACGTTTCCCCAACATCAGTTCTTTGGATTTTTATCTGTGGGGCCACCTAAAACAATTGGTTTATTTGCAGCAAATATTAATAATGCAGAGATGCTTAATCAACGCGTCATGGGGGCCTGCAAAACCATTCGACACCATGTGGAAGTATTCACCAGTCAATGATCCGACCAGTGCATGCGTGTGAAGAAACAAGTGGAGGACATTTTGAAAATTTGCTGTTTTAAGGTACAACGGTGGCCTTTTGGACAGATTTTTATATGGACATTTTACCGTGTTTTGGTGTCAGGAACCAAACCACAAAGTTTGTAAATGCATTTTGGATAGTATCTTGGATTGTACATTTAACAGCTTCTACCGAAAACATTAAACTTAATAACTCAAAAACTTTTGTCATTGTTTGTGTGTGAGAAACCCACTTCCAACGTGTGTAAAAGTATTTTTGATACACCATATATATATATATATATATATATATATATATATATATATATATATATATATATATATATAAGTGTGAATATAAACTATATAACGAGATATTAGCAACTATATATGCGTGTGATAAGTTGCATATACAGAGGAATAAATATTTATTTAATTTAAGGTGTAAACAAAACAGTGCTCAATGTAGTTAAACAGAGCTATAAAGTATGTATTAATAAATACATTCTTTGTAGCACAACTCAGAGTTTCATGGTTATCCAATTCTTCAGGCCTCCTATACTTTATCAGATGCAATCACGTTCATTAAAAGTTTTATCAAATTCTGTGCCAACATTTTCAATGGAATTAACGTCAAGACCGTTACAAATATCTCGCTTGTGCTGTTATACTTCACACGATTCTCTGTTACATGTCTCTCACACCATTATGCATAGCTTTCCTACGGGATGAACTATTTATGCTTATCTAGGTAGCAGTTTTTCATACATGTTGATGTGTCTGTTTTAATAAAAGTGACAGTTAATAATAATAGTAATAATAGCCGTTTCCCTGCAAGGAAACATTTGGCATTCGGTGACCGAGCAGCTTGGATTGCTTCGGTTGAAATTTGTAAAATCATTCTTTTAAAATATTTTATCAGGAAAAGAGGTTTTTCCAGTAGCTGTTATCGCTTTTCCCAGTATTGATGGGAGTTTCCATCCTAACCTTTTGCTTGAAGTAGTGTAGAACGTTAACATCTTGATTCTGCCATTATTTTCTCTTCTCAAGTTCAGTAGCTGTTATCGCTCTTTCCAGTATTGATGGGCATTTCCTATCTAACCTTTTCTTTGAAAAAGTGTGGAAAGTTAAAATCTTGATTATGTCATTATTTTCTCTTCTCAAGTCAAGTAGCTGTTATCGCTCTTTCCAGAATTGATGGGAATTTACTTCATAGCCTTTTGTTTTAAGTAGTGTAGAACGTCAACAAGTTTGTTATAATTTTTACAATTTTGTGATACTTTTACACACACACACACACACACGCGCACACACACACACGCACAAAATTTCAATAACATATAATATTTACATCCAGTTTCTCCAAAGTTGGTGCTGAATTTTTAGGCATTTGATTAACGTTCCCAGGGAGTTATCTAATGACCCATCTATTTTGCAATTCTACTTCATCCCATATTTATATTCACCGCCATTTTGACCATCCTTATCACAAGATAAAATCAAAGCTGAGCTACCAAGTTTTGCGCACAAGACGAATTTGCACATAAATAAAAGCTTATTCTAATAATTAGTATTCTAATAATTTCATTCGGCATTGTTAAGCATCGCTATCCAGATTCTCGATTGAAACAAGTTGTCAATGAAATGGCTAAAAATGAAGATTACCATAATTTTACCCCAGATCAAAACGCCGAAAAATTGAATCAAAGTTCTGACAGAATCCCATTAGTCATAAATTGACACCGAAATTTGGCTGGAATTTCGAAAATGCTACACGACAGCTATGAGCACTTTAAAATATCCGTATTTTAAAGAGATTTTTCTCTACACAGATATCGTTTCTTTCAAACGAAATAAAAACATCAGACAAATTTTAACAAATGCAAGCGTCCACACTCAAAACAACATTGGAGTTTCGGATCGTTTTACTCCCGAACACACTTATAGAAGGGGAAAACGCTGTGCGTTGTACAACAACACAAGTCAAGTTAATTCTATCACAAATTCAAAGAGAAAAATCACGATTTCTACAGACGGTGACAATTCGCACCATATACGCCGCTCAATGTACCAAATATGTTTTGATTTATGCAGGTTACACCACGGAAAGATTAAATAAAAGATTCAAACACGATGACAAACACAACAATGTGACATTAACGGAGCTTGCAGAACATTTTATTACAAATGACTGTAATTGCGACAAAACATCTTGGCTTCTCGATTACATGAATTTAAGCGTACTACTAGATGGGCGTTGTGGTGTAATGGATATCGGCTGGGATTGAGATTCTTGTAGAGCTGAGTTCGAATTCAGGTTATGTTCGTAAGCTTCACTTACGCACCAATACACTTGGGAAATGTATGAATCTCTTCTCTAGCTATGGGTTGAATAGCAGGTTAGACTAGGTTATTTACTGCAGAAAGAAATGGCAACCTACCGCTGGAAAAAATCAGCCTCAGTCATGTATCGAAAAATATATGATCGCCTAAGTATCACATATGGTACATAACTGACTAAATAGATTAGCCTCCAGGTCCCACCCTTTTTTACTGTTGAAGTAGCCAAATGCAACCGCCAGTTCTACTCCAATAGTTTCTTTTTTTGCAATTCCCATCTTCAGTTTACTTGCCTCCCTGAAAAATCACCATCTTCTATTGAATCCCCATCATCTTTTGTTCTTTCCTCAATCCTCGCTATTCCCAGTCTTCGCTTTACTCCCTGTAACACCGTTCATACTAGTGGCATTTCCGTCTTGCTTTGGGTGAAATGATTAAAAAAAATATATATAAAAAAAAATTTAGATCGTCTACGTCGAACTATGAATGACATAAAATGATCAACAATCATCATCATAAATCAATATAACGACTTTTGTACAAAGAACACGCAATTTTGTTCTTTCATTCCGACCGAGGGACACCAACGGAAAAGGAAGATATGATTTAAAATTGAAGTCTATAGACATACACCCAACACAGAAAGATTGTGAACATTTAAGACGGTAGTAAAGAATGAATAGTGTTTTGAAGTACCATATTTGACGGGATATATACGTGTGTATAAGTCGCACCACAATTTCAGCAGGGCAAATCAAAAAAATAAAAAATAAAAATAGTAATTAGTAAAATTAGTAGTAAATGGTACAGCCTAGGCTATAATCATGAGTTCTTATTTTGGTTAAACAAGCGATGATTACAATTAAACGAAAAATAATAGGAAAAAAAGAACACGAGATATAAAAACTTTATTATAACCCTTATATGATGTGTACAACCTGTGTCTTGTAAACGTCTTAGTGGAATAATTAGGATATAAAAATTCTGATTGTATTTACACCAATGCAACCGGAAGTTATCGCAAGAAAAGTATTAATGAAACAGATATATTTTACAAATATATAATTTGAATTTATTGCATATAATTTTAGTGAAACAAAGTACTAATATTAAACGTGATGAAATTAATATAATGAATATCACCAATGATAGCACTTTTAATCTGCATAATAGCCTTTTAAATAATGATAATAGGTATATGAAAGTTACTCTAAAGTCTAAGCTAATAAGAGTTACCAGGTAGCTAATTTCGGCCGATTATGGCGAATTTTAAACTTACATATGGCATATAAGAAGCAGGGGAATTTTAAAAGATATTTTTAGTAAACAAACAAAGTGTGTGTTATATGCCGTCAGATACGGTAATTATTTTCTTAGGGATTTAATTAAATTGATCCAAACAGGTAGCATAATGGTTATTAGCACAGAAAAGAATAACATGTGTGAGTGTGTGGATGTTTAATAGATAAATAAAAGTTGAAATTATTTATTTCCCGGCTTGATGCCTTGCAGAAACACCAATTTGCTCGTCAGGGTGAGATCGATTTATTGAATTCATTGACAGATATCACATCTATTTCATTTATATTTGCGTAGAGTTTTAGCTTAACCTGACAATCGACACAGCTATTTTTTTCTTTTGCAAAATTTCAAGTCTGAAAATAAGGCACTTAAAATTTTATGTCTTATAAATATTGTTACTATTTCTTACAATTGAGCATTTTATTTTAAATAATCTGCTCACCTTGAACGCACTAACCTCCAGTAATTTACTGCTTGGCTTGTTCTGCTAGGCATTATCTATTAGGTTGGTGCAAAAATAATGACGCAACAATGTCGTTTTTTGACGTATTT